>CM037851.1:122491582-122741017 GCA_021234595.1 Delia radicum
AAAGCAACTAGCTTAGTCACGAGTGCCCCGTGCCACAAATTAAATTAATTAATTTTGATAATAATACTTTTCGGAACTCCTAATTTTGTATTTTTTGTGCGGTTTTATATGTTTTTAAGGAATAATTTATGAAAAAAAAATATTATAATTAATCGAGTTACTCGAGTAATTTTAAAATCTTACTAGATTAATCGAGTTAAGTTAAAACCTCAAAATCGAGTTACTCGTTTACTCGAACAAAACCAAACCCGAATAATTTGAATACCCTAGTATTCATGTACAAAAAATAAACAAAATCAAAGCCCAGTTCAGACATTTGCGTTTCTTATGGAATGAAGATTATATTTTTTTTTACTCGAAATCAAAAAGCAAGTGACTGGTTTCGACATTTACGTTCGCAGTGTTGACAACTCGTTCGAAATAGAGAAACCAAATTTTGTATGAAAACTTTTACGTTTTCATTCGACATGTACTTCAAGTCATCGTTCGGTTTAGAATGGAGTTAGAGAAACCAAAATCAGTTTTCTTTCGCTTACAAAGCATTCATGTGAATCGAGAAATAAGCCATTAATAATAGCCGTAGATGTTCTTGATGACGCATCGAACACTGCTCTTTATTTCGTTGAAGTGCTATCAGGTTTCAATACACAATGGTGTGGAATAAAGTATTAAGGGTCCAAAACTGTATCATGTTGATCTTTTGCATATGTCCAAGTTGCTCATACTATTGCATAAACTGTACATACGTGCTCTTACTTTATTATTCTTAAGAGCGATATGTTGAATTCTTTTGCGCTTTGCCAACGCCATCAATGCAGAGTGACGCGTGTGATGTGATGGTGAAATGAACAGTTTTTGTCCAAGGCGTTTTGATATGACTGTTTTTATACTGATGGAAGTGTGATATGGTCTCAATATTTTCGTGGTTGTTGTTCTGATGAGTATTTGGTCACCAATGCTATGATACCTGTTGTAAATACGAAAATCATGATCACAAAAAATAATCACGGATCACGTCGGGGTCACCAAAAATGTTAAGTTTTATTAATAGTGCTTAAACCAAACCCATGAATTTGGATTGATATTAATTTTTTTTTTTAACCTTTCAAGCAGTTGTAAATAATAAAAATAATAAGACGAGTTTTTACCTATGTGATAAATCTTTAATTTATTGACAATTTTTATACATAGAAAGTGCTGACTTAATGTCTGCACAAAAAAAAATAATAATAAAATTTATATGAAAATGACCCATCGAACTAAATGACTCAAAATATGCAATTAATGCAATTTTGTAATTTGATATCTTTTGTTAATATTTTTCGTTTGTTGGCCAATAAGAAGAAAACTAAACAAACTTAATTGTATTTTAAAATTATTAACCGTATTTACATGTTTTTAAACACATTATTATTTGATAGTTTTGATAAGAATTTTGTAATATTAGCTTATTTTGCAAATTGTTGTAAAATACAGCATTTATCCATGTTCAGGTCGAAACCGCCTTTTGGGAGGTTAGTCATATTAAATGTGCTGAAATATTAAGCAAGCCCCAAAAGTAATGAATTGGATTTGTATTGGACGAAAAAATGGGCCATTTAGCATTGAAAATGTTTAATGCCTTTATGAATTAGGCAGCCTAAAATCGCACTGAATATATTATTAATATTCGTGGTTTGGGACTATTCTATTTGGTTGTTTTTAGATAATATAAATAAAAATAATTTGGGCACCCTAATGAAAATGGGTCCCGATCGATGTCTAAAATTGATAATTTATTAAAGATATTTTATTTAAATTTGGGAGCAAAATTTTAAAATTATTTATTAGGAATAGCAACCCAATCAAAACATTTCCCAATGGTCCGTATTATAGTCCGCAACGAATTTAATTAATTATTTTGGCTTTACTTAATATTTCAGCATAAATAATATGACTAAACTCCAAAAATGGCTAGCCTCCGAGCACCGGGGAAGAATTTATTTAAAACCCAGTTTTTGGGGACATAATTGCCACAATTTACAAAATTTACCAATTACGTGCAAAAATTGCAAAAAGTTAGCTGGTTTTTAAGATACTATTAACAGAACTATCCAATATTAACCGGCTGCAATATTGTAACACTTGTCTTGAAATAGAAAAATTACATTATTTTCTTCTAATAATTAAATGTTTTTTCGCAAAAAATGGAGAATAAATACATCTTGAGTTTAAATTTTTGAATATTGGCCACTTTTGCACCACGGTGTATTTTTAAGTCTGTAACATCTTAATAATTCGGACGAATAGTACAATCTTTGGTGTTCGGCTGAATAACAAATATATGCCGAATACCGTATAGTGACAAAATACTTTTAAATATTAAGGAGTAAATAAGATTGAAATAAATATAAAACACCTTTTTTTATTATTGTTTTATTTATATATATATGTCCTCATTTCTATAAGTAAAATCGTCTTAAAATTGATCATAAACAGAGCTGATACAATTAAACAATTCAAATGTTTACCACGCTCTTCCTTGTAAAGGTAAGTACCCTCCACACTGTGTTGGTGTCCGTTTGATATAAGTTATTTGATTTCTATAGGCCATAGCTAAGCTATTTGATACAATTGTATTATTACAAGGCTGTTGCAACATTTGAGTAGTACTACCAGTTACTGTTCCATTATATGTTGCAAGAATTGAAGATGATGTATCTGGGGAATGTGAGTTTGGAGTTTCTGTTATAATACTTATATTACTTGATATCGAATTATTTCCATTAGCATTAACTGAATTTACTACCACATTGTTTACACTGCCACCGTGTTGTTGTGAGTGTGATTGGGCGGTATTTCCACCTGAGCAAGGCTTGCCATCTTTAACTAAAACCGGAACCGCAACACGGCGTGGTGAGCTTGCGGACTGAAAATATAATAAAAAAAATATGTGAGAGCAATTATTTTTTGGGTTTTGTTTTGTTGTCTTGGCCAGTACGACGAACTAATACGCCGCCACCAGTTAAGCAATTATAATTCAGAGTAATTTTAGTAACTTATGTAAGTTTTGAAAGCCCGCTAATCACTGATAACTGATTTACCCTACATGCACTGTGGAACTTGTCTGTCACATATGCATAAAATTATTTTTTAATATAAAAACTACTTTTTTTATTTTAATAAAAGCTACAGTTTCTTATTAAAAAAATATTAATTTTTTCTTTCAAAACTTTGATTTGGTTGCAAATATTTTATTTATAAATTTCTAGTTCATGAACATTAATGGTGTATTATTTTCTGCAAAAAGTGTTGCCTTAATAAAGTGCAACAATTTTTAAAATTTCGCCTTTGCCCTATTAAAATGCTGCATTTTACGATCGGAATTAAACACAACTTTATCACACATTACATTCATTGAAACATACACATACAATAATAAAATTAAACATACACTAAATTCAAGAACATTTTTTCTGAATTTATTAATTTTTTGGTGATATTAACAATTTCTTTCTAAGGATCCTCCCAGCAAAAATGTTTCTGACTTTTTTATTAGTGTTTATACAATAGTGTTAACGCAGGTTATTTACATAACGTTTGACGTTTATTAGCCAATGTGAAAGATTATTATCCAACGTAAAAGATTTTTTTAACACTTTTTAAATATATTTTTTTTATTTATTTAAAAAAATTGGATTTTGTTTCAAAAAGTTCTTTTTTTAATTTATTAATTTTTATTACAATTTCTTAAGGAATTTAAATTAAAAAATACAAAATAAAATATTACAACAAAATAAAATCCAAATAAAATATAACAGAAAAAAAGGTCCAATGGTGGTGAATACTACGACAGACACTACCCCAAGGTGAGAATTTTCTCGCAACCAACTTTAAAATATGTGCATATGTGATTGATAAAACGAAAAAAGAGGGCAAAACCCAACCATTTTAGGGCGAAAAGTTGCACTTTGTCTTTTATAAAGCAATATTTTTAGAAAGAAACACAGAACCTATCAGAGTGTTAACCTTATTTTAGAAAAGAAACACAAAAAATAAAATTTTTAAAAAAGCTAAAAATGCTACCTTTTGGTCATAAGAAACGTTATTATGTTGTAATTGGATAAAAATAAACTAAGGGGTCCATGATTTTTCGAAAGTCGAGATTTTTTTCGAAAAAAATTTGTTTTTCCGTTAAGAATAGTTAAAATGTTTATTTTATTTAATTTAATTAACTTTTCTATAGCAGAGCAAGTTTTAATAAATATTTATTAACAGATAAAAAGGTAAAGTAACAAAGTACCAAAGTAATTCAAAAGGCGTTAAAAAGTGACTGTATAATATAACAATGAAACTACTATTGTTAATGGGCACCCAAGGCCTCACGGAACTTTTCAAACTGTGTTCTATCAAGAGGTTTTATAAGTACGTCTTCAACTTGTTGATCTGTGCTTACGTATGTTAGTTTGAAATCTCATTTTGTTAAGGTATCTTGAATAAAATGGTGGCGTATATTAATGTGTTTTTGCCCTCGGATGAAATCCACCAGCTGGTGCGATCGATATAGCACATTGATTATAACAACCTATATTCAAAAGTTCTTCATTCATGTAAAAGTGTGATCTTTTTCCATTCCACCATATTGCTTCTTGAACAGTTGACGAGAGGGCAATCACAGGATGAGAGTGCAACAGCTTTTTCCTCTTCGAGCACCATGTATGGTACTTGAGCTATAAAAACATAGCCTCTTGTTGACTTATTGTCTTCAAGACTGGATGACCAGTCCCCATCTGTGTAACAAATAACGTTGCATTTATCTGGTAACATTTTCGTAGAAGTGTAATATAATTTTAAACTTGATGTTCAACGAAGTATTGCAATAGATGTTTTCACAGCAGGCCAGTGAATAAGTCCAGGTTAGCGTTTATAACGACTAAGTTTATTCACTGCGAAACAATTATCTGGACTAGACACTGAGACAAGTACATAAGACATCCTAGTGCTTCCTGGTACGGAATATTTTGCAAGTTCTGAATATCTACATTTGTTGTTACACAATCACTTTTAGATATTTTCTCACTAGCATTCATTGTTATAGTAACTGGTTTTGCATTTTCCATTCAAAACTTTACAAGAATATTTTAATGTAAAACTCTTGATCTAGAGCTATGTAGTTTTCTCCAAGAGTTTTGTCACTCCAAATATGTGAGTAGCAGCACCTAGATCTTTCATATGAAATTTTTACTTGAAGAAATCTTTCTGTTTTTAACCAAATTATTATTGCAAAATAATATGAGGTCATAAACAGCTGTTATTAAAAGTGTTTTGTCTTCAAGTTTGTATAATAAGCATTTGCGTAGTCCAAGTAGTGTTCAATTCCTGATTCCAATTTCGACTTAACTGTTTGCGTTCATACAAATACATGTTAAGACGACATGCCATTGATTGGTTGTTTTGGTCTATATAAAGTGGAGGCTGTTCAATGTAGATCTCATCCTTAAATCGACCTTAAAGAAATGCTGTGACGGCGTCCATCTGTTCCATCTTGAGATTCATCTGAGCGGCGATTGCTAAAAGGTATAGCAGGGAACTATGACGAACGACAGGGGAACATGTCTCCGCATGGTCTGTCCCCTTTCGCTATGAATACCCTTTTATAACTAATCGCTCCTTGTAAGGATCTATGGAGCCAGTTATGTCACGCTTTGTGCGGAATACCCACTTACATTTGTCAAATCTTGAAGTGACCACATGTGATTCTCCATTAAGGAATGGTAATCCTCTTCCATTGGCAGCTTCCATTTATCCGAATCCGGACGGTATAACACTTCTTCTAGTGTTTCTGTATCTTGTGTAAATGACTGAAATATATTTATGTTTGACTCGATAATATTACGTATCATCAATGAGGTGCAGTTCCATACTTGTTTTATTATGATCTGTATTCAACATTGATTTGGTTGGACATTCAGCAACACTTTTATTTTCATCAATAAATGAAACATTTCCGGTTTTAATAACGATTTTCTTATTAACGTCATAAAGACGATAGCCTTCTGTCTGTTCATCAGAACCTGTCATTATACATTCCTGTGCCATTTTTTAAGATTTACTTTTGTTGCCAGAAGCTCTAGTAGCCACAGTTCCGAATACTTTTATATGTGATAAGTCCGGTTTTCTTTCACTACGTACCTCTTCAGGGGTTATGCCGGTTCCTTTCGAAGGAGAACGATTTAGTAAATACACGGAGTAAGCTTCATCCCAGAATGCTTTGGTTAATTTGCATCATATACATCTCGCCTTTTCAACAATTGATCGGTTGTTCTGTGCATGTTCATAGTTTGGTAATTTATGCCATATTTCTTGATAATTTGTTGAAAAGTTTTATTTAAATATTATTTTCCATTGTCTGTGCGAAGACTTTTTAATTTCTGTCCACTTTGTCCTTCAGCAAAACACAGAAACTCTTGAAAAACGTTAGCTACTTACATTAATTTTTTAAAATTATATTGCAAATATTACATTAAATTTCGAAATTATAATTCAAAATTAATGAAATTATTTTAAGATTATAAATCTACACAAAATTATTTTTAATTTAACTATAATCTTGTTGTAGTTTGTATCATTGGATGGATGTTGCAAATTTTACATTTTAAGTTGTATCCTTATAAATTTTATACATGTTAAACAATTTAAAATATTTTTTTTTTTGCATAATAAACAAATTTTTGTATTAAACTTGCAAATTCATTGAAAATGGTATGCAATATTTAGACAGAACTTC
This sequence comes from Delia radicum, assembly GCA_021234595.1. Classification (NCBI taxonomy): domain Eukaryota; kingdom Metazoa; phylum Arthropoda; class Insecta; order Diptera; family Anthomyiidae; genus Delia; species Delia radicum. The sequence continues at coordinate 122,498,349 of CM037851.1, forward strand.
AAATTGTAATTAATTTTTCACATGCTTCAAACACCAAAATAAAAAATATTCTTCATGGAAAAATATATTATTAGAGAGCTACTGAAGAATTTGGAACATTTCGCAGAAGATATCTTTGTAATACATATTTTGTAATTGATTTAGGTACGCTAAGTCTAAATCTCGCAACATTTTTTTTTTTCTCATTTGTAGTTTTTAAAGTATCGCGATTTTTATATTTACATTACATACCTAATTTTTTATATAAAAATTAAATTGTTTCAAAATATTCCATGATATTTTCAATGGACTTGCAATTTTAATTAAAAAATGAGTTCAGTGAAATGTTTAGTTTGCACATAGTGATGAATTTAAAATTTAATTTGCAAACACAAAATTTATAAGCATAAAACAAAACATGCGAAATTTTCAAATTCCCATACCGTTGAGATATTCTGAAACAAACACTGACAGGATTATACTCAAATGAAAGATAATTTTTTGTAGATTTATATTATTACGAAAAAAAAGTTCGTAAAAAAATTAGTAAATCACTTTTCAATCTCACTTATACTATTTTTAGTAAACAGTTATTTTTTTAGAACCATTTTTTGATATTCTTTTTTTACAAATTACTAAATTTTTTACTAATTTTGGTTGCTAATTTAACTAATTTGTTTTTACTGACTTTTGATTTGCTAAAATAACCAATACAAATTTTCTAATAATATGATTTTTTTAAAGCTAAAAATTATTTGATAGGGAAAAAACTTTGAACTTTATTTATGCACGTACTGATGAAAATGTTTTATAAATCGTTTGCCATCAATTATTCATCATATTTTTGAAGTTTTCACATAAAAATTAAAGACGAATATTTTATAGATAATCATAAAATCGTAAAAATGTTTCATAACCTTTGCGAAAATAATTTTTATTTATTTTATTTATTATTAATAACATGAGACCCAAATATTTTTTTTATTTATTTTGATGAATTTATCTAAACAAAATCTACACCAATATAAATTCTCTAAATATCAATTGAAATTTCGAATATTAATTTCAATTCAAAAACCATCGATTAAAATTTGGACTTTCCATTTGAGATTAAAAATATATCATTTACAGTTCGGTTTCTTTTCGAAACTCAAAAATTATTTTTATTTCTGGAATATTATTTGAAATTCAGAAATTTCATAATAATTTTCAATTATGTTTTCTGAATTTTTAACAGATGTTTGTGAATTACAAATAGAGTTTTTTTTACTAAAAACAATACATATTTCCTAAATTTCAATTTATATATTCTTAATATTATTTGACGTGTTCTATTAAATTGAATTATTTAAATACATTTAAATTTTCTGAATTTTAATTGATGTTTTTATTTTCAATTAGAAAATCGTTTCAATTTATTCTCAATTTTAAATGAATAATCAAAAATTTTATTATTTTTTTAATTTTTTGAATGGAAACTCTGTAGTGCGATTCACTACGCTTTTTAAACCATAATTTTTTTCGTTTAAAAATGTTAACCACAAAAATAACCATTTTGCTATTCACTAACACTTTAAACGATTTTTTCTGGCGTTTAAAGTCAGCTGTTATTTTTAACAACACAAATTGTGGTTTATTAACAGCAGAGTTTTTGGTGTGGTTAATTTTTTTAGAAGGTTTTATTTATCGTTGTGCCAATATATAAAATAAATATAATGGCTTTGGAGTATTTAGCCTACAATTTATTGGAGAATGACCCAGTTAATAGTGCTCCTACAGTCAATTTGAATGCACAGAAATATAAAACTGTTTACCGTGGTTAAAATAAGTTAGTGAATCGCATAGTGGTTAGTGCAAACATCAAAATGTGTGGTTAAAGATAACACCTGCTAAATGTGTTAAAAGTTAGTGAATCGCACTACTAAACTCTTGTCAATATCATATATGATTGATACATATGTTAGTTGTTATGTGAAATAGTAATATTTTCAATACAAGACAAAAACACAATTTAAGATAGACTTTTTGCAATTTAGTTCTTTGAGTGAGAGCTCGTTCTAGTTCAATTGATCTCAACTTTGATTTGGTTGCAAATATTTTATTTATAAATTTCTAGTTCATGAACATTAATGGTGTATTATTTTCTGCAAAAAACTGTTGCCTTAATAAAGTGCAAAATTTTTAAAATTTCGCCTTTGCCCCATTAAAATGCTGCATTTTCACGATCGGAATTAAATACAACTTTATCACACATTACATTTATTGAAACATACACATACACTAATAAAATTAAACATACACTAAATTCAAGAACATTTTTCTGAATTTATTAATTTTTTTGCTGATATTAACAATTTCTTTCTAAGGATCCTCCCAGCAAAAATGTTTCTGATTTTTTTTTATTAGTGTTTATACAATATTGTTAACGCAGGTTATTATATATAAACGTGGGACGTTTATTAGCCAATGTGAAAGATTATTATCCAACGTAAAAGATTTTTTTAACACTTTTTAAATATATTTTTTTTATTTATTTAAAAAATTGGATTTTGTTTCAAAAAGTTCTTTTTTTAATTTATTAATTTTTATTACAATTTCTTAAGGAATTTAAATTAAAAAATACAAAATAAAATATTACAACAAAATAAAATCCAAATAAAATATAACAGAAAAAAAGGTCCAATGGTGGTGGATACTACGACAGACACTACCCCAAGGTGAGAATTTTCTCGCAACCAACTTTAAAATATGTGCATATGTGATTGATAAAACGAAAAAAGAGGGCAAAACCCAACCATTTTAGGGCGAAAAAGTTGCACTTTTGTCTTTTATAAAGCAATATTTTTAGAAAGAAACACAGAACCCTATCAGAGTGTTAACCTTATTTTAGAAAAGAACACAAAAAATAAAATTTTAAAAAAAGCTAAAAATGCTACCTTTTGGTCATAAGAAACGTTATTATGTTGTAATTGGATAAAAATAAACTAAGGGGTCCATGATTTTTCAAAAGTCGAGATTTTTTCGAAAAAAATTTGTTTTTTCCGTTAAGAATAGTTAAAATGTTTATTTTATTTAATTTAAATTAACTTTTCTATAGCAGAGCAAGTTTTAAATAAATATTTATTAACAGATAAAAAGGTAAAAGTAACAAAGTACCAAAGTAATTCAAAAGGCGTTAAAAAGTGACTGTATAATATAAACAATGAAACTACTATTGTTAATGGACACCCAAGGCCTCACGGAACTTTTCAAACTGTGTTCTATCAAGGGGTTTTATAAGTACGTCTTCAACTTGTTGATCTGTGCTTACGTATGTTAGTTTGAAATCTCATTTTGTTAAGGTATCTTGAATAAAATGGTGGCGTATATTAATGTGTTTTGCCCTCGGATGAAATCCATTAGCTGGTGCGATCGATATAGCACATTGATTATAACAACCTATATTCAAAAGTTCTTCATTCATGTAAAAGTGTTGTCTTTTTCCATTCCACCATATTGCTTCTTGAACAGTTGACGAGAGGGCAATCACAGGATGAGAGTGCAACAGCTTTTTCCTCTTCGAGCACCATGTATGGTGCTTGAGCTATAAAAACTTGGCCTCTTGTTGAATTATTGTCTTCAAGACTGGATGACCAGTCCCCATCTGCGTAACAAATTACGTTGCATTTATTTGGTAACATTTTCGTAGAAGTGTAATATAATTTTAAATTTGATGTTCAACGAAGTATTGCAATAGATGTTTCACAGCAGGCCAGTGATGAAGTCCAGGTTAGCGTTATAACGTTATTCACTGCGAAACAATTATCTGGACTTCACTCAAAAAAAATAAGTTAGTACAAAAGTTAGTAAAACGTCTTGTAAATCAGGTATACTATTTTTTAGCAAAATTTTTTGCTAAAATCGTGTTTCAAATTGCAAACAAACATATACAGACATGTAGACAGAGTAAAGCGAAAGACAAAGACACACATCTTAGGTAGATTTTTATGGTTCCTTTTTCTTATTGCAAAAAAGGGTTGTTTTTTTCGTTTGGTTTGTTTTTGTTTATTTTTTCGTTTCGTTTCTATAATTATCATCGGCAGAAGCGTCCTTTAAACGATAGCATCATTTAGACAACCATTGATGTAAGTAATTGAAAGAAAGTTTTTGTTATGTTATATATATTTATTTCTATATATTTTCACATATTAAATTAATTCATGTCGTCAATGTGGGAAAATGAAAATTTTTATATTTCGTTATTATAGTAAATTATTTTTAAAAGAATCACAAAAATATGTTTTATGATTTTCAGCAAATAAATTAACTAAATTACAATTTTTCTACAAAGTTTTTGCGTTTTTTTTTCAGTCTACTAAAATTCAGCAAAAATTTATTAATTTTTAGCAAGGCTTGTTTATTTCTAATCTACTAAGTGTTAGCAAAACTTTTGCTGAATCTACAAATTTTGTTGCTAAAAATCAGCTCGCTGATTTTCAGCAAAAGATTTTGCTGACATTAGCAACTTTTTTGCAAGCATCCTCCTGACTAAAATTATGCTGGCTCAGCAAAATTTTTTGCTGACTTTACAAACTTTTTTTTTTGAGTGTACATACATAAAACAAAATTGAGGATTAAAACAACTTAAATTTTGCGTTGTCACCGGCTTGTGAAAATAATTGTCTTTTAATTAAATAAAAGACAAAATAAAATATTTAAATTTAATATGTATTTCTAAACTAAATGTTTATAGATTTATAATCTAGTGTGGTCAAATTTGCAAACAAACAAACATATACAGACATGTAGACAGAGTAAAGCGAAAGACAAAGACACACATCTTAGGTAGATTTCTATGGTTCCTTTTTCTTATTGCAAAAAAAAGGGTTGTTTTTTCGTTTCGTTTGTTTTTGTTTATTTTTTCGTTTCGTTTCTATAATTATCTTCGGCAGTTGCGTCCTTTAAAAGAAAGCATCATTTAGACTACCATTGATGTAAGTAGTTGAAAGAAAATTTTTGTTATGTTATATATATTTATTTCTATATATTTTCAGATACCAAATTAATTCATGTCGTCAATGTGGGAAAATGAAAATTTTTATATTTCGTAATTATTGTAAATTATTTTGAAAAGAATCACAAAAATATGTTTAATGATTTTCAGCAAATATATTAACTAAATTACAATAGTTTTACAATTTTTTTGCGTTTTTTTCAGTCTACTAAAATTCAGCAAAAAATTTATTAATTTTTAGCAAGGCTTTTTTATTTCTAATCTACTAAGTGTTAGGAAAACTTTTGCTGAATCTACTAATTTTTTTTTTTTTTTTTTTATTTTATTTATTCGTCTATGGAGTTAATCCTTACAGACTATATACACAAAATATAAAACTATTTACAAAAATAATATAATTTTAATTTATAATTTTAATTTGATGACAACAAAAAACAAAACGAAACACAATAAAAACATAAAAACAATAATTAATTAATTATTTACTTATTAAGAAAATTATTATTTTACTTTTAATTGAGTTTGTATTAGTCGAAAAATCAATAAATTTGAATAGTTTATTAAATTCGATGCACATTCTTCTTAAGGGGTCAGCGTCTGCATAATTTGATCTAAAAAACTTAACTGATATTGGTGAAAAGTAACGCGTCGGTCTTTGAGGAACATTGAAAGAAATATTGTTGATCAGGAAACCAGAACAAACATCACCATTAATTATATTAAGGAGAAACGAGACGTTTAGCATAGATCTGCGGCTTTTAAGTGTTGGTAGCTTAATGAGAGCAAGTCTGCTGGTATATGACGGAAGATTCAATTGATCATAATTTAAAACTACGTAGACAGAACAATAGAAACTGCTTTGTACAGATTCAATACAGTCAATATGGTTCTGGTACATAGGGGTCCCAAATTATAGATGCGTATTCCAAAATAGGCCTTACGAGTGACGTATACAACGATTTTGTTACATACGGATCATTAAACTCTTTAGCCCAACGTTTTATGAAACCGAGAACTCCCCTAGCTTTATTTACCATAATTGTAATATGGGGAATGAAACTAAGTTTGGGATCTAACAAAACACCAAGATCTAAGAAGTTGTTTACTTTCTCCAGTTGATAACCGCCCAGCAATAGTATTACAGATATCGGGCCTCTTTCTAACAATTTGTTAAATAAGTTTTGGGACTTTAGCACATTTAATTACTATAAATGCAATTAATGTTTATCCCGATGAAAATAAATTTAAATAAACAAATATGCAGGTGCTTGTGCAAATTTAAATGTACTGACACTAATAGAAAACATATGATTTTCTATTGTTGATTTACTTGAATAAACGTCACTACATTGCTAGGTCTGTCAAAAAAAACAGAGTAGTATTTGGAAGATGACAAAGCCAATTGTGACAATTTTTTGTTGTTGTTGTTGTTTTGTTTTTTTTTTTGATATTTTAAGTTTTGAATCTCGCTCCTAGACGAGGACAAGAAATTCTCATTGAGTTTGTGATTTAACATAACAAATATCTCTAGAAATTATAATAACAAAGTCCCCTGAAGATTTCCTTAGGCAGGAATGAAATCCGGATAGGGACACGCCTACATCAGATTGCTTTTCACAATTTGTTAAATAAGTTTTGGGACTTTAGCACATTTAATTACTATAAATGCAATTAATGTTTATCCCGATGAAAATAAATTTAAATAACAAATATGTATTGGTTATAGCTAAGGAAAACTTTAACATCATCAGCATACATCAGAATATTTGAAAACTTTATTACTTGTGGTAAATCATTAATAAACAATGAAAATAAAAGAGGTCCAAGGTGGCTCCCATGAGGTAACTCCAGATAGAACATCAATGTTTTTTGAAGATATTTGTTTAAAAAGAACGCTTTGTTTTCTATTTGTTAAATATGAGTATATCCACTCAATACTAAGATCAGTAAATCCCATTAAATGTAATTTTTTTACTAAAAGCTTATGGTTGACTTTATCAAACGCCTTGCTGAAGTCTGTATAAATTGCATCAGTCTGTTTTCTTTGAAGGAAACCACGATTTATTATTGTAGTAAGTTGTAAAAGATTTGTTGAAGTCGAGCATCTTTTTTGAAAACCATGTTGAAAAGGAGAAATTAAAGTGTTTATTTGATGACATAGGTGATCAGTAATAATTTTTTCAAAAAGTTTAGGTATAATGCTCAACTTTGCAATACCTCGGTAGTTTGTAATATCAGATTTACTTCCAGATTTAAAAAGAGGTATGATAAAAGAGTCTTTCCACATATAGGAAAATAGCCATATTTAATTGATGTATTAAACATAAGTGTCAACGGTGTAGCTAAAGCATCAGCACATTTAACGAGAATTGAGCTCGGAATTTTATCAGGTCCACTATTATAGGAAAATTTAAGCTTTTTCAAACCTTTAGAAACCAATGAAACATCAAAAAAAGGAATGGAAATTGTTTGATTTGCAATCAGCGAAAGCGGGTAACTGTTGGAATCATCAAATGTTGCATCCGAATAAGTAGTAGAGAAAAAGTCAGCAAACAGATTGCTAATAATAGCATCTGAAGTATTATTATATTAAATCTAGATATAAAATTAACTTAATACTAGCTACAGCTAAAGTGTGGGAATTGCTTACGTTTGCATTACTCCACACTGTAGGTTGCTTGTAGCATGGACATTCCATAGATTGTATGTTAATACTTCATACAATGTATGGGTGTTATATTGCCTGTCTAGTACATGGCAATATACACTTATCAAACACGCTACACCTCCCTTTTTAGGAAAAAGATCGATCAATCAGAGTAGCTTATTGATCGGTCTTTTTATATAACTTATTTAATAAAAATATTACATTGCACTAACAAGAGGATCTTAAATAAGAAATAAATTATCAAAATAAAAGATAATTAGAGAAAGGATTTAAGAGACGATTTAAATTATTGCAATTCGTCTTCATAAAAAAAATTTTGTTCAAAAAGATAAAATGTATCGCAAAAGCGAAATCAACCAACATTTTTATTTCTGTATTATTTGTAACTTATGTTATCATTTTTCTTTATAATACTGTAATTTTTAAACTATTTGTCAATTCAAACACATCATATGCCTTTCAATTTCATGTACCCGCCGGTATGGCCATTACCGCAAGGTCATTAATGTCAAAGAATGCGATGTTTTCAAAGAAAAATGGGACTTGGTAATAATTGTATTTTCCAGTGTCCAAGTTCATAAGTAATAATTCAGGTAATAAATTTGTTGTTATTAAAGGACATGCGAGAATTATCAGCGATATTTATTATAGATTGTGGGTATTTTAATACCATAAATAATTGCGCTGTGTCTAAGAATTTATCATTAATTAAAGAATGTTTTGCTGTTTACACTTAGTGTAAAAGCTAGTTAACCGAAAAATAAAAATTAATTTTAGATTTACTAAATAATTTATAGATTTTATAAGAAAATCAAATTGTCAGTGCAGCTAGTTGGTCACTGAAAGGTTAACTTTTTACCATTTTTCTCTTACTGAATCGTTCTATTACTGTTTTTTTTTTAAATTATTATTAACGTAGTATTGTTAATATTTATCCATGGTGCTACTAATGTCTAATGTGATGTTCGAATACATTAGCAATTTATTTGTGTTGTTCATTTGGCACGTCGTTTTTTTCTTCCTTTTTTATTATTAAGTTCTAAGAAAAGGACTCTAATTGCCAGTCTCGGGACCTGAGGCGTGTGGAATTATTTCCAATGCCTTTAGCAATAGCTTGCCTTAACTTCAAAACACTAAGTCTATTTAATAGACTTGGTATACAACTTCTTCGGAATTCTAGTTCCGGTATTGGGTTTCCTGTCTTTATTTGACACAATATGTAAGCTTTGATCAGACCAGAGCACTCAAGCTGCTCTATCAATTTAAGATCAGAACTCTAAACATTCGTTTGGAATACCCCGGTACTTACAACAATCGCGATTGCGCATTTCTATAATGCTTATCAAAAAGTGCACTTTTTATTCTTCCATCCAAAATATGTGGCCTATTTAACGGGCTCCGTTCACCTCGCCTTGCCGTCTAATTTTTCAAGACTTAGGATGATTGAGTCTAGGTCAATATCCTATTAACAAAGGGGCTGGCTAATGTACCGTAATATATAATTCATCAAGAATTATCTTCATAACGCGCTGCCATTTATTATTTAAAAATTTGATGGACGTCTCCCTCAAATTTTTATTAGTCTCATTTGAAACTATAAGCACCTCTAACAAAATTCAGTAAGGGTAAATATACTGTTAGTAATTACTAACGTATTTGCATTTGGGTAAAGATGTTATGATATAATGAAGTATGAGAATCAATTTTTGATGTTTGATGCATCCGTATAGTCTGCACAAGTGTTGAATCTGCTGCTTTCGAGAGCAACGAAATCGAATCAATTTTTGATTCCGAAAATAAGATCCATTCATGGTTCGTAAGAACCAATAACGTGAATCATACAAATATGACGGAAACCGAGTCCGTATCGCACAGTTTCATTTAAGTCAACATTAAATGTATAGACGGAAACTGAGTCGAAATTGCATGGTTTCATTTAAGTCATGTAAAGTATATAAATACTTTTAATACGTGGATTAATTCAACGTTATTACATTACGAAATAATCCGTAATTGGATCAATTTGCACGTATTACACAAATAGTGCGTTGTAAGGAAATGGTTAATCTCAAAAAAAAATAATTGGAAAACAAACACAGAATTTAGTATTAAGTAAATTGAAGTATTTAAAAATACAGAATTACAAGTTACTAAAAAATATATATATGCAGAATAAGATATATATATAAGGAAATAAATAAATAAATAAATATTTCTTTATGTATTGAAAATAAATGAGTGGAGACAAGCATAATGGAACATGTACTGATGAAATCTAAACTCACGGCTTAATAGCCTACAGTGATTACATCAGTGTAAAGATTCCAACCAAATTAAGAAGAAAAAGCATTCTAGTTGAGAAATGAATTGTGCATTGGTATTAGCTAATTCTGTCTCTTCTGATCAAAAACAATACTTGTGTGTACGTAGTGTGACCAAACTCCAATTTAGTCGCAGTCAACGCTGTGTCGACCGTGGCTCAACTGGTTAAGAGGTGAGATTACGATGCATAGCTTTGATGCTAAGACTGTGAGTTCAAATCACAGTACGACACCAAAAAATAAAAAGTTTTTCATATAGAGCAAAATTAACAATATAAAATACTTTGTTCAATTGACACATAAATTAACCACTGACGAGTCCCAGGAGGGGGACGAAACTGCGGCAGTCTGGTGTATCCCTTGTGTCCGTAAAATTTTTCAATAAAAATGTTTTCTTCTTCTTCTTCCTGTAAAGAGACTAACTAAAGAAATATTCTACAGTAATTAATATAAAAAATTAATTACGATTGTCATTGTCTGACGGTTGCAAAACACTTTCTAAAATATGATTTGGTTTTCTTGAATTTCCATAAAAAATTATGAATATATTAACTAATAAATGTGAGTTTGTTCCAGCTTCTAAAAGCTATGTAGATTAGTAAGAACAATATAAAGGGTGATTAGACCTGAAGGTTTTAGAGAAGAGAATTCCCACAGGCTTCTCACGTCTTTATTACTCAACAAAATAGGCTAAGCATTGCAGAGCTTTTTCAATTTGCCAAAAGGGTTAAAAGTCAAGTAAGAAAATCAAAATCAAGGACAGTTCATAGGCGAACGAGCAGAACGTATATTATTCGATTTTGATATAGTTGGAACAAAGGTAACGGGTAGTTTTGATAGTTAAAATCTAACGGTACAATTGTTACATGATTAGGTAGAAGAAATAAGACGTGTCATGCATCATGATTTATACGAAAGGAGTATTAGCTACAAATCGGGAATCATTTAAACATCCCAACAATAATGGAAGAAAATACTGGTATTTTTAATGAAAGTCAATCGATTATACGACTATTTAGGATTAAACTTCATTATAATACAGCATTTCATTAGTAGTTGTTGTTAAATATGATTTGTGGCATAGAATTATATCATGATACAGCACAAAGGTGAAATTCAGAAGCTGTCTTTACAGCATTGCTGAATCAAAACTATACAAAATGTTATAGTAAAGGAATAATTCGGCATTAAAGGCCTTTAAGATTGAAAATAATCAATTTCCGGAAAGTGTTATAATTTACCATGATGGTGTAGGTGATGGTCAACTATCATTGTGTGAAGCTGCCTGTCAAAAGATGCTAAATCAGACCATTAAAATAACATTCATAGTAGTCCAAAAACATATCAATACACGTTATTTTACCGTTAGCGGTAATAACGCTAGTAATCGTATGTCTGGTACTGTGGTCGATTGTAACATAACACGTTCCGATCGTTATGATGTCTTTTTGGTGTCACAATGTGTACGCCAGGGTACAATTAGTCCTAGCTATTATGTTGTCATCCGTGATGATTCTACTTAAAATCAAGATATTCTATAGAGATTAACTTAACCAATATAAAGTGCTATTGAGAAATCTAAGGAATTTCAAAGGAACCTTAGTATTTACAACAATAAAAAAAATAGTTATTACAACAATTATAATTGTAAAACAATTAAAACGCAAAAAAAATATTCAAAGTTTCTTTGGAATAAAAAAATGATATTCCATTAATAATGATGATTTGACTTAGGAAAGTCTACAAAAATTTAATTTCAAAGACTCTTCTATTTCAATTCAGTATTACTTTAGAAAATTCCCAATGTCAATTCGCCTGTTATAAGGGTTTTTCTTGTTGTTTTCAAGGAAAACTATAACGAATTTTTATCCATTGGTCATGGCATCATTTTCATAAATACAAAATGATTCATTAAATTTTCTTTAATACATGAGAAACTTTACTTTTGAATCGTTGGAAATTTTCCAAATTTCCATTTTTAGTTCACGAAATTTATATAGAAATAAAAAAAATTGATAATATTAATAATTGGATATTAGAAAATATTTTTTCTTAAAATTCCATGGATTTTATTATACTTCATTATATTTGGTTTAAAAAAAAATAAATTAATGATTAAATAGTGTGGCATACTTTTGTGCACAGATTAGTGCTGCCATTTAATCATTTTCTCGCATTCCTAGTGTTGGATACTTGATTCCAAATAAGGATAAAGTTATTAAATTTTCGCAAATATAAGATTTTTGGCACTGTAATGCACATGAAAGTGCGGCCAGGTTTTCAAAATCATGATTAAAATTTACAGTGTAAAACACTGGTCTTATCCATCTCTGTCAATAATGCAACCCATTACATGTACAAAAATCAAGTTTACATTGATTTACTTAAACTAAGTTTAATTGGGTTGTTATTAACAGGGATTTCGATTTGTTAGTTATTTAGTAATAAAAAAAATTATATATTTGTCGTGGCATTCGTTATCCGTCACCTTCAGATAGACAGATCCCAATTGCAACGGCAAATATAGGTCATGCATCTAGGGGAGTGTCCCGTAGGAGTCACCATAGTCAATAAAAATAGTTATTAGAATGTTAGTAATAATAATTTTCTTTTTTTTTTTTTTAATAATCAATGAACTTCAAATAATATTCAATGATCTTGAAAAGGGTAATCTTTTATTAAAACATTTTTTTTTTTTTTTTTTATTTAAACTTTCTTTCTATTTTTTTTTTTTTTTTTTTTTTATTAATTTCAGTTAATCAATTTTGTATTGTTTCTTTCTTATTTGGTTATATTTAAATTATCCTCTGTTTTGCAATGTATATAGAAAAATGTTTAGAGAAAAAAAAAATTTTTTTTTTTTAATAAATGAAACTTATTTGAATAGTTTCAATTCAATTGTCTTTTATATTAAAGTGTTTGAAAAAAAAAAAAATTTTAACATTTTCAAATCAAAATTTATAATTATTAACTCAAAACTTATAATTTTTAAATTTTTTTTTTAAGTTATACTTCAAATATATATTATTTTATAATTTTTAAATTCAAGCTTAAAATTTTAAATTTATAATTTTCAAATTTTTAAAACAATTTTATAATTTTAAAAATGTTTAATTTAATTTAAAAATTTATAATTATTATATTAAAACTTATAACTTTTAAATTAAAATTTTAATTTAGAATGTATTAAAAGTATTTTTTTTTGTAAAACATTTTTAAAAGAAATGTAAAATTAAATTTAGATAATAATTTCTATTTAATTTTTTTTTTAAAAAAAAAATATTATTTGAATTTTTTATAACTCATTTTTTTTTTTTTGATATTCTTATACCCTTTTTTTTTTTTGACTGATATTTATTTTTTTTTTTTAACTTTATAATTTAAATATTTATATTTTTTTTTTGTTTGTTGTGCAATATGAATTGTTTAAGTTTAATTTAAAACAAAAATAAATGTAGTTGGGAAAAAAAAAAAAAATTAATATTTGACATCTGTACGATTTTGAATTAAAAATATAAAAAAAAATTTTGAAAATTCTAGGTATTCAAATTTTTATTGAATTTAAAATTATTTAGAAACATTAAACATCTTACTTTGTTGTTGTATTGCTGTAGGTTGTATTAGCATTTTTTCTTCTTCTAAACCATTATTGAAGAACATTAATATGGGTTGATTTTGTCCATTAGTTTCACGATATTCAATCATGTCAATCATACCATTGAAGTCCATAGATTCATACCATTGAAGTTCATACATTCATCAGTGAAGAATTGGAAGTTCTTGAAGCGACCCAAAATATCTTTCATTACTTTGTTCATGTTGGTCTTGTTTTCCTGGTGGTGTTTTGGCCACACCACCCTTGGAGCACTTGGCGTGTGTCTCCGGCAATACACATCCGCATTGCTTCTTCATTGATTTATTTATTGTGTAATATCTATTTTATGTACGAGTAGCTGATCACAAACATTAACGGCAACAACTTTTTTTTTGTTTTCACTAGCAAACACATTGCATCTTCGTTTTTATTTTAGTTTTAATTTTAATTTTTAATTAAAATTGTATATATTAGTTTAGGCACATATTTTAATATAATTATTCTTTAAGTTTCTATTTTTTTTTTATATTCAATTTATTAATTTTTAAATTTTATTGTTTTTTTTTTAAAAATTGTTTTTATTTTGAAGTTATTTTTAATGTTTTGATTTTATATATCAAATAAATTGTTTTTAAAAATTTTTTTTTCAGGGTCAGGTCCTGTTGGACCCAACCCTTTATGCTCTTTTGTTTTTTTATTTTTACACTATATATTTTTATATTTTTTTTTTCACGGTGGCAGGATCGCCATGAAGTATTATTATATTAAAAGACAACGTTTTTGATCAAGCTCTAGTGAGCAACTGTTTATTTGTATCTATCTATTACTTAAACATACTTAAATCTAGATATAAAATTAACTTAATACTAGCTACAGCTAAAGTGTGGGAATTGCTTACGTTTGCATTACTCCACACTGTAGGTTGCTTGTAGCATGGACATTCCATAGATTGTATGTTAATACTTCATACAATGTATGGGTGTTATATTGCCTGTCTAGTACATGGCAATATACACTTATCAAACACGCTACACATCATCAGAGGATTCGTTGCGTTGAAATTTCATCACAGCAGGAAAGCCCGTTGTTTTTCTTTTGGAGTTTACAAATTTATAAAACGATTTTGGATTACGCTTAAAATTATTTTTCATTTTAATTAAATAATCTGAGTAACAGGATTTATTTAAGGTATTATATTCGGCGCGACAAATAGAGTATTTACCATGATCAACAGTAGAACCAGATTGTTTATATTTTTTGTAAAATTTATTTTTTTTATTTTTAATACTAGCCAGTTGCTTGGTGTTCCATGGAGGTCCAGAAAGTTTCTTAACAATTTGTTTTGGAATACATAAATCCATTACAGAGTACATTTTGTTGTAGAAGGAGTCAGTCATAAAATCAATATCAGCAGTTGTACCAGTATTAAACGATAAAAGAGTATTCCAGTTTGTGTTATTGAGGAATTCATTAATCATATTGTAATTCGATCGTGCAAAACAAAAAACCATTTCGTTATTTTTTGTGGAAGAATTGACAAGATCAGATGGAATACATATATTTATGTTAATCGTCGGGTGATATCGGTCTTCCGGGGTTGAAATGGGGCTAGTTCGAACAACGTTACATTCTGCATTATCATTAACAAATATTAAATCCAATAATTTAAAATTATCATTCAATATGCCATTTAGTTGAAATAAACATAAATCATGTAAAATGTCAAAAAGCTCCTGACACTTTTTTTCCGATTTTGACGGAACAAAATATTTCTCATCAGGTAAGAACTTCCAGGATAGTTTAGGTAAATTGAAATCACCAAGCACGATAACAGAGTCCTCTGGGTTGGCAGTAAGAACAACAAATTTAATTGCTTCACCATGTTGGTCATATAAAGACTGCGGAGATGATGGAGGAATGTACGAGCAAGTAATAAATATTTTTTTACGTTTAATTTTAATTAAAACTGCAATAAATTCAATGTTTTCGAACTTAGGGTCAATTAATAAAACTTCTGAAGGCAAAACATTTGAGACCGCAATTAGGACTCCACCGCCAGTTTCAATAGTGCCACGATCACGTCTAAAGATGTTGAATTTATTAGAAAGTATTTCAGAATTAAAGAATGAATTTTGTTGCTCAAAATCAGCTCGCTGATTTTCAGCAAAAGATTTTGCTGACATTAGCAATTTTTTTGCTAGCACCCTCCTGACTAAAATTTTGCTGACTCAGCAAAAATTTTTGCTGACTTTACAAACTTTTTTTTTTGAGTGTAGACACTGAGACAAGTACATAAGACATCCTAATGCTTCCTGGCACGGAATATTTTGCAACTTCTGAATATCTACATTTGTTGTTACACAATCACTTTTAGATATTTTCTCACTAGCATTCATTGTTATAGTAACTAGTTTTGCATTTTAAATTCGAAACTTTACAAGAATATTTTTAATGTAAAGCTCTTGATCTAGAGCTATGTAGTTTTCTCCAAGAGTTTTTGTCATTCCAAGTATGTGAGTAGCAGCACCTAGATCTTTCATATGATATTTTTATTTGAAGAAATCTTTTCTGTTTTTAAGCAAATTATTATTGCAAAATAATATGAGGTCATACACATAAACAACTGTTATTAAAAGTGTTTTGTCTTCAAGTTTGTATAATAAGCATTTGCGTAGTTCAAGTAGTGTTCAATTCCTGATTCCAATTTCGACTTAACTGTTTGCGTTCAATTACACAATTACATGTTAAGACGACATGCCATTGATTGGCAAGAGAATGATTGATTGGCAATTTGAATGAAATTAAATTAGACTTACAATACCTTCAATATCTTCGCCTGGAGAATATTGAGCATTTAGAAATCTTTCATATAAAGGATTAGTTTCCATAGGTTCTAATTTCGTTTTCGTTCTAATTAGAGTTTCAATTATACTAATTATTCAATTATAGTCGAGATGTAGGTATCACCAAAGATAATTACAGTTTCCACGTTCAATTAAACTCTCGATAATTTATAAATGAAATTTTTTCTCTTCTTCCTTATTTTTGATCAGTGGGACACTGATACTTAAGAAGGGGTAGTTAACACTTTCCATGAATACTAACAATAACACCAAAAATACTACAACAAACATAAGACGCGTAGAGTTCAACTACATAACTGCAATATTCAAGCAAATAACTCAAATGATTGTATTGTTGTTAACTAAGGACTTATTGAAAAAATTTTGTATAATAAGCAGATATTAAAACTGGGTTAAAAAAAGTTTTTATTATTAAAAATTAATTAAGTTTGATTTAATTTTTATTAAAAATAAAAATTTTGTTTTTTCTACCTTTAATTTTGCAGTGAAAATGAAAATTATTCAAGTTAGAGACCATCTATAACTACATTCAAAAAATAAGTTAGTACAAAAGTTAGTAAAACGTCTTGTAAATCTGGTATACTATTTTTTAGCAAATTTTTTTGCTAAAATCGTGTTTTCAGCTAAAATTTTTGTTATACTTATTCAGCACTTAACTGTTTTATACTAATGCTTTACTAATATACTAATGTTTTACTAATTAATTTTGCTAAAAAAAATTGTGCTGATAAGCACATTAATAGTGTGGACGACATCCAGATTGAAAGATATACGCAGAATGAAGCAGATGTCGCGGCATGTCAAGATGTAGTAGAGAAGATGAAAATGATACTAAAAGTACAACTCCAATAAGACATATAAAAAAATCAACCATGGAAGACTATTGTATCTGTTTTTCATACATAAAACAAAATTGAGGATTAAAACAACTTAAATTTTGCGTTGTCATCGGCTTGTGAAAATAATTGTCTATTAATAAAATAAAAGACAAAAGAAAATATTTAAATTTAATATGTATTTCTATAATAAATATTAATAGATTAATAATCTAGTGTGGTCAAATTGCAAACAAACATATACAGACATGTAGACAGTAAAGCGAAAGACAAAGACACACATCTTAGGTAGATTTGTATGGTTCCTTTTTCTTATTGAAAAAAAAGGGTTGTTTTTTTCGTTTCGTTTGTTTTTGTTTATTTTTTCGTTTCGTTTCTATAATTATCTTCGGCAATTGCGTTCTTTAAAAGAAAGCATCATTTAGACTACCATTGATGTAAGTAGTTGAAAGAAAATTTTTGTTATGTTATATATATTTATTTCTATATATTTTCAGATATTAAATTAATTCATGTCGTCAATGTGGGAAAATGAAAATAATTACCGAAAAAAGTCCTTGTCCAAAATAAAAGTACCAAAAAAATCAAATTTTCTAAAAATTTATCAATTTCAAAAATGTCCCTTTCCAAATAGAAATGTACCGAAATTTTCAAAAAAAAATAATTACTGTAAAAAGCCTATTCCAAAAAATGTACCCTTTTCAGAAAAAAGTACAAAAGTACCAAAAAAATCTTCTTTTTCTAAAAAAGTACCAATTTCAAAATAGTACTTTTTCCCTAAATAAGTTCCTTTTTTAAAAAAAAGTACCTTCTTCAAAAAAAAGTACATATTCCACGAGAAAAAGTACCGAAAACGTTCATTTTCAAAAAAAAGTACCAAAACTATTGACAAAAAAAGTACCAAAAAAATTAACTTTTCTAAAAAAGCACCATTTTCACAAATGTCTCTTTTCAAAAAATGTACCGAAATTTTCAAATAAAATAATTGCCGAAAAAGTCCATCTGCCAAAAAAGTACCAAAAAATGTACCCTTTTCAGAAAAGAGTACCAAAAACTGTTGTAAAAAGGTCCAAAAAAAATTTCTTTATCTAAAAACCTACCAATTTCTAAATAGTACTTTTTCACTAAATAAGTACCTTTTTCCAAAAAATAATTATCTTTTCCAAAAAAAAAGTATCTTTTTAAAAAAAAAAGTAACAAAAAAGTTCCCTTTTCAATAAAAACCTACCCAAAAATTTACCTTTTTAACAAAAAAAAAAAAAATAAACAAAAAAATTTCTTTTTCCAAAAAAGATTTACCAAAAATGTTCCTTTTTTAAAATAATTGTTCCAAAAAAGTAGTAAGTTTTGGAAAAAAGTACAAAATAAATTAATTTTTCTAAAAAAGTACTAATGTAAAAAAAGTACTTTTTGCAAAAAAATATCTTTTCCAAAAAAAGTATTTTATCCAAAAAGTACAAAAAAAAAAATTCTAAAAAAAGTACCTATTTCAAATATGTACTCTTTCCAAAAAAAAATACCTTTTCCAAAAAAAATGTTTACAAACAAAAAGTACCAACTATATTAAATTTTTCTAAAAATGTAGCAATTTTGAAAAGTACTTTCTGTATCTGCCAAAAAAGAGTACCGAAAAAAGTACCTTTTCCAAAAAATCCGAAAAAGTACCTTTTCTAAAAAAAATACAAATTTCAAAAAGTACTTTTTCTATAAAAAATACTAAAAACAGTAATTTTTCCGCAAAAAAATACTTTTGCCTAAAAAAATTTCAATTTCCCACCTAAAGTATCTTAAACAAAAGAAAAAAACAAAAAGTGTCTTCCAAAAAAAGTACCAAAAAAAATTTTGTTTTTCTAAAAAAGTACCAATTTTAACACAGTACTTTTTAGAATAAAAAGTATATTTTTCAAAAAAAACTTCCATTTTTCAAAAAAAAAAAAAATTATCGCAAATTTTCTAGCTTTTCCAAAAAAGTACCAAAAAAATTTATTTTTTCTAAAAAAGTACCATCTTCAAAAAAATACCGAAAAAAACACATTTTTTTAAAAATTCAATTACAGTTTAAAAAAATTACTTTTTCCAAAAAAATTTATAATTTTTGAAGTCCTTTTCCCAATTTTTTTTTTTTTTTTGTATTTAAAATTAAAAATAAAAAACAACACTCAATTAAAAAATTCCCTGTTCAACGAATGTCAAACTTTTCACACTGAAGTAACGCTTTAACGAACAAGTCGAACGAAAATAAAAAATATATAAATTTAAAAAATATAAATAATAATTGCATAGTTTGGTTTTTTATTAGTTTTGTTGTTTAACGAATATCTCGATTGAACGAACAACCTTGACGTCCTGTAATTCGTTCAACCAGAATTCTACAAAATTTTCTACAAATATAATTTTGTTATAATTACGTTCTAATTTTCTACACTTTTTCCCGTTTAAAACTTTATTTTAGTGGTTTTTTATACTTATCGTGTTAAAATCTTAGACTACAAATAGAGGTTAAAATATTTCGTGTATATTTTTTTTCATATTAATGTATATAAATAATCTATATATATAAAGGAGTGGTGTGAGTCACTGACTCAACATAGCCCAGCCTAGACCCCTGGACCTAGGAACTGGAAATTTACAAGGGATTTTCCAATATTCCAATGGAGAGTGCCAAAAAAGAGGAAAAACTCTATCGGTTTTGCAAAAAAAGTAACGGCATTTTTAAAAAGGTAACCGTTACTTTTTTAACAAATAAAAGTAACGGTTTTTTAAAGTAACGATATTTTCAAAAAAATAACGGGTTAAAAATAGTAACTGTTGGTTATAAAAAATAGCGGCTTTTTTTTTAAGTAACTGTACTGTTCAAAATAATAACGGGTTTTTAAAACAAAAAGAAACGTTTTTTTTTCAAAAAACGAACGTTTTTTTTAAGTAGTTTTTTTTTCAAAAAGTAACGGTTTTTTATAACTAACGGTACTTTTCAAAAGAATAACGACAATAAGAGAACTGACAAGTCCCATCTAAAAAATTGAAACCTTTATTTTTCAGACTCTCAATACAATGGACAATGGCAACTGTGAATATTTACGAGTACAACAACCCACTAGTAGAAATAAAATAAGGCATTAAAAAAATTAGCAATGGAAACTACAGGATAATACACAAAATCAACTTACTGAATATGAATAAATCATTACACAAATTAAATCGACCCTTTACTATGAAATAAGGAATACAAGAACGTTGGGCTTACAAATAGAGCATCAATTTACAAAAATAAAAAACTTGTTAGATCAACTTCACGATAAAAATTGAACTAAAAATAAAAGATCTATAAATTGCATATGCCTGGAAGTGGACAGCGGGTAACCCAGATGCTAGTGATTGGGACAATATTCTCAGTCGAACGAATAACGTCATAAATAATAATAATGTGCAATACACCATCAGCAAATACTTAACAAAGACAACCAATAATTTATTAGACGACTACAATAGAGTAGTCGCTGAGGTGATACAAATGACTGGCACAAATCCTCTTTAACAAACTTGGATTGATAAAAGACGAAATAGCTCAAATGGTAATGGCAAGTCAGCTTGCGAAACAAAGTATCGTTCATTCCCAAACATTGAATAAAGGCGATATCGCTAACATATTATCTCAAACTGAGACACTTCCATACAAAAACGAACTACAGGCTCTCTAGTATGCGGAACCTTCTATGGTTATAAAAAACTCTCTTCTTCTATATATAATTTCATTGCCTCAAACGGAGGACACTCTGTCCAATAATGTAATTTTTTGTTCAACAGTTAGAAATAATAAGAGAGTATTCTAAGCTTCACCAACTTACTCGTATCCCCATCGAGGAAATATGGAATCAAAGGAAACTGCAAGGTAATCGAGGAGGTAGTAATATGTAAATCGGACCAAGTAGAAATCCTTGATTCAAATCATTGTATTGTTTTGTTTTTGTTTTTTATTGATTTCATTGATATAAATAAGACTTTAAGTCTCTTACAGCATCTCAACAATACAAAATTCTAAATTAATATATCAAATATAACTTACAACTAACAACTAATGATGACTCGATTTAAATTTAATACAAATAATAATAGTTTTACTCGTACAAACTAACAAATAAAAAACAAATTTAATATTTGATTAAAAATCACTTATTAAATACAATAAAAAATAAAGAAATTATAAATTTGAAAATTAAAATTAAGATTTAATTACAAAAAGTCCTAGTAACTGCCAATTTAAAAGTCAAAGCACGGGGTTCTATTTTGATATCATTAGTTAAATCATGCCACAATTTTACAGCATTGACAAAGAACATTCTAGAGGACGAAAGATAGTTATAAACAGGCATAATGATATTGTTCGTACGGGTAGATCTTACAAATATCAACTTATTATATAAGTAATCTGGCTGTTGTGTATGAATAGTATGAATAACTTTATGTAAAAAGATTAAATTACGTAATCAGCGGCGTACCCAGGATTTTGTTTCGGGGGGGCCCAATTTTTGTTTTTTAAATTTTTTTTTGTTTGAAAAGCATATAATTTTGGTTTAAATTTATTGATCAAAAAAAAAAAACTTATATTTTTTTATTAAAACAAAAAGTTCAGCTTCGGCTTCGGCCGAACATTGATATTATGGCCGAAGTTCGGCTTCGGCCGAAAAAAATGAGTTCGGTCGGACACTAATATTTTGTATCTGTTAAATAAGTTTTGGATGGGAAAGTTACCATTGACGTTATACCCAGTTATGATAGAAATTTTGAAGCAAAAATGTTTTGATATGTCTTTGTTTTTTTAGTTTTTTTATATCTACACACAAGTTTTTTTTTGAAATATTTAACAAATTTATGTATCAATTAAATAATTTTATTTTGATTTTTAAAGTGAGCTATCATATTAATTAAGATCCTTATATACTATTAACAAAGCTCTTAAAATTTAATTCAACGATTTTTTTTCATAAAAGTGTCAATGTCAATGTCAGGTTCAACCTTTTCTCCAGGGACCGTAAAAATTATTTCTTTTTTCTAAAAGCCAGATGATAAAATTTATTTTTTGATTTTTATTTTTTCGAGCAAAAATAAAAGTTATTTTTTGATTTTTATTTTTTCGAGCAAAAGTTATAATTATTTTTTGATTTCTATTTTTTTGAGCAAAAGTTAAAATTACTTTTTGGATTTCTATTTTTTCGAGCAAAAATAAAAGTTATTTTCTGATTTTTATTTTTTCGAGCAAAAATAAAAGTTATTTTTTGATTTTAATTTTTTTGAGCAAAATAAAAGTTATTTTTTGGTTTTTATTTTTTCGAGCAAAAATAAAAGTTATTTTTTGATTTTTATTTTTTCGAGCAAAAATAAAAGTTATTTTTTGGTTTTTATTTTTTCGAGCAAAAATAAAAGTTATTTTTTGTAGTAATTAAATGTGCTAAAGTCCCAAAACTTATTTAACAAATTGTGAAAAACAATCTGATGTAGGCGTGTCCCTATCCGGATTTCATTCGTGCCCAAGGAAATCTTCAGGGGACTTTGTTATTATAATTTCTAGAGATATTTGTTATGTTAAATCACAAACTCAATGAGAATTTCTTGTCCTCGTCTAGGAGCGAGATTCAAAATTTTAAATATCTAAGAAAAAACAAAACAACAACAAAATATTGTCACAATTGGCTTTGTCATCTTCCAAATACTACTCTGTTTTTTGACAGACCTAGCAATGTAGTGACGTTTATTCAAGTAAATCAACAATAGAAAATCATATGTTTTCTATTAGTGTCAGTTACATTTAAATTTGCACAAGCACCTGCATATTTGTTATTTTAAATTTATTTTCATCGGGATAAACATTAATTGCATTTATAGTAATTAAATGTGCTAAAGTCCCAAAACTTATTTAACAAATTGTGATTTTTAATTTTTCAAGCAAAAATAAAAGGTTTTTTTTTGATTTTTATTTTTTCGAGCAAGTATAAAAGTCATTTTTTGGTTTTAATTTTTTTTTACCAAAAATAAAAGTTATTAGCTTTGTAATTATGATTTTTCAGTGATGATAGATATACAGCAAATATTTTGCAATGTTATTTTTGTGATAACTGTATTAATATATATTATTATACATTTTTTAAGTATCTAACTACAAGACAGACATCTCTATTTGTACGAGCACTGTGCCAATTTTTGGAAATTAAATTCGTCATTTTTAAAACAAGAATTCTTCAAAAAAATCGTCATATTAAAAATAAGTTTTACTGATTATTAAACTCGAAAATATTACAAAACGCAACCATAAAATTTATATATTATAATTGAAAATGTTTCAATTTTAAATACAGAACAAAATTACAAACGTCGTTATTTATTAGAAATGTTACAGATAATTAATACACCACTAACAAATAGAATTAATTTTAAGATAGATGTTGAAAATTTAGCTCAGAATTATAAATATTTATTACAAAAGAAATAACACATACTACATTAATTTATAACAAATATTACATAATAGATTTTTTAAGTGTTAATTATTTATATTTTTTGTTTTAGAAATATTTGTCAAGTATTTTAAATATGTTTTCAAACTTTCAAAAAATTTTTCAAACTTTAAAATTTTTGAAAATTTATTAATTTATTAATTTTCCTGAAGATGCTACACAAAGGAGTAGCGAAATATCGAAAATAAAAAACTGTTATATAAAAAAAAAAAAAAAAAAAAAAAACAAACCTTAGCTCAAATAATTAAAAAATTCAAAAATAAGAAATAAGGTTAAATAAACGAAAATAATTATATATTATATATGTATAATATAACTGCGTTATTTGTTATTTATTCGTTATAAAAATAAAAATTTATAACTTATGGAATTTCAACTCAAGAAATTGAAATAAATATCAAAAATAACTTTTATTTTTGCTCGAAAACATAAAAATCAAATAATAACTTTTGCCCGAAAAAAATAAAAATCAAAAAATAACTTTTAATTTTGCCCGAAAAAATAAAAACCAAAAAATAACTTTTATTTTTGCTCGAAAAAATAAAAACCAAAAAATAACTTTTATTTTTGCTCGAAAAAATAAAAATCAAAAAATAACTTTTATTTTTGCCCGAAAAAACAAAAATCAAAAAATTACTTTTATTTTTGCTCGAAAAATAAAAATCAAAAAATAACTCTTATTTTTTCTCGAAAAAATAAAATCAAAATATAACTTTTATTTTTGCCCCGAAAAAATAAAAATCAAACATAACTTTTATTTTTGCTCGAAAAAATAAAAATCAAAAAATAACTTTTATTTTTGTTCGAAAAAATAAAATCAAAAAATATTTTTTATTTTTGCTCAAAAAAATAAAAATCAAAAAAAAAACTTTTATTTTTGCTAAAAAAAATAAGAATCAAAATTTTAAAAAGCAATGCATTTTATTATAGACTAGTTCATAAGGATCAAAATGGTATGCTTGAAACAGTTTTCCGACATTTACTTCTAATTGCTTTTTTTTTAAAAAAAATTTGGAAATAACTGTTATTTTCGGTCCCTGCTTTTCTCGATACACTGATGCAAGAGCTAGAGCACCAAGTCTAGCTTCACCCATAGAATTCCTTAAATATGTTTTCACTCTTTTTAGGGTGGAAAAACTTCTCTCCGCGGATGCAGTTGTAACAGGAATTACTATCAGTAAATGTAAAAACATGTAAACGTTTGGAAAAAGTTCCTTGTTGCAATCTTGAATAGCATCTAGCGGATTTGATGTCTTTATGGTAGTGTTTCCATAGATCAATTTCAGTTAATATATCATTAGTTTGAAAAATTATAGTCTCAAAAAAATATTATAAATTCATTTATTACATACTAACCAAAACAAAAATAAAATATAAAATCGAAAATATTTCGGGGGGGGCTTTGGCCCCCAGGCCCCCCCTGGGTACGCCACTGTACGTAATTACGTTGTTAATATACTTAATGGGGAAAATGCAACTAGCGAATACCAAATGGAAAAAAACGGCCGATAATCAAACTTATGTCAGAGGGTACAATATTTTTAACAAATTACATTTGGAACCTTACATACGGCAATAGCTTACAAAGTCTAAATGGAACTTATATAATATTTTTTTTTTACGAAACAGTCCCTCTTAATAATGCGAGATATTCAAATTGGAAAACAACGTCATTTAAAATTCTCTCACCTATATTACAGTACAATTTGACAGAGAATGAAATCAAATTAGACTTACAATACCTTCACCATCTTCGCCTGGAGAATATTGAACATTTAGAAAATCTTTCATATAAAGGATTAGTTTCCATAGGTTCTAATTTCGTTTTCCTTCGAATTAGATTTTCAATTATACTAACTATTTAATTATAGTCGAGATGTAGGCATCACCAAAGATAATTACAGTTTCCACCTTCAATTAATTTCCCTAAACTCTCGATAATTTATCCATGAAATTTTTTTCTCTTCTTCCTTATTTTTAATCAGGGAGTCGGACCCTTACATCGCATACAGGATACAATGTATGCAAAATTTTATACAAATATTTTAAGAGAAGTCATGATGCCTTATGCTGAGTGGGAAATGCCGCTTGAATGATATTCCAACAGGACAATTATCCAAAACATTCATCGAAGTTGGCAAAGGCATGGTTTAGGGACAACCATGTGAAGGTTTTGGGATGGCCTTCACAGTCACCAGACCTAAATCCCATCGAAAACTTGTGGGGCGAGGTTAAAAGATGTCTTAGAGGAAAGAATCAAATAAATCAAATAAAGATGAGCTGTGGACTGCGACTGCATGGTAGAATATTCCAGTCACGACTTGTCAAAAGTTAGTTGACTCTATGCCGCAGTAATAAAAAATAAGGGAAGTGCTACTAAGTACTGAGTACAGTACTACTAAGTACAGTTATGTAAGCAATTATTTTATTAAACATATTATTTATATTTTCTTTTTAATAATTTTAGGAGGTTTGTTTAGATGGCTCTATTTTTTTCACGGAGAAAATAATACCGAATTTTTGTAATTTAAACTTTTAGAGCAATGAATTCAAATATTTAATCTATGTTTTTTTTTTGTTATACTACAATAACACAGTGCAGCATTTTTAAGGTCATCGTTTGGTTCCTCCTTCATACCCGTTTTTTTTTGAAGTGTATATCGAAACTAAAAAAAATCCGCAAAGGACTTGGCCAGATTACATCGAAATTTTTTTTTTGGACACCCTAAGTTTTTGCACCCAAACATGATTTTTTTAAAAAAGGAAAATTTTTATGGAATCCATATATCATAAACCGTTCGGAATTTTGTTTTTATGTCTTTGGCAAAGTTGTAGATCCAAACCAAAGAAAAAAAATTCTCATATGGATCGACCCAAAAAAATTGCATCCACTGCATCAAAATTGCAAAAAATTGGGAAAAAATGCTATTTTTTTATGATTTTTTCATGATTTTGTCCTGAAATGGCTTAAATACTGGGAATTTAAGAAATCTTTCTTCAGCTAAATTATATCTAACAACAATATAAACAACTCTCTGGTACATGTCATCTTAATACGAACATTCCTTAACCCTAGAAAGCACATCTTTTTGCTCACACTTATTTTGCATAGCCAATGTTTGTCGTTTCGACAAAGAAAGACTATATAGGTTAATGTCGTTTTTGTTGTTACTTGTTTTCAAATTTACTATTTAAACATTTTATTGTTTATTTAACTTAGGCGAGTAATTGATACATGAGTAACACCGGGATTTGTCGTGTGAATTTGGGTCTTTTATCCACACCATTGGCTTCATGAAACTTAAATTTCTACCTCGTCGATGATACCAATCCAAAAGGCGGAAGTAACAAGTGCCACACACTGTATTTGGAGTGTAATCTTCACCGCTGGGATCAACCTCATCGAAATAAGATGCATAGGCTAGCTTAAATTCCGGAGTAGACCTTTTCCTTTGCACACTTGTAGGCACCATATGACCACAAACTAAACAAAAATAATCAATGTTTGGACACCGGCTATTTTCCATATTGCGCAATAGTTGAATTGTAAAATTTTGCACAAAACACGGATATAATTAGACTTTTCACTTTCGAATACACTTGTTGAATGACAATGAAACGATACTTGAACTGTTATTTATACTGCGTGCTAGTCTGATTGTCAAGTGTGTTTTTGCTTCGTGTTGCACTTTGCAGGTAGAACTGGCTTTTTACAACACCCTTTTTTAAAAACTTCTTAAAAAATGTTTCTGAATGGGTGTAATTGTCAAGTGTATTTTATCTTCGTGTTGCACTTTGCAGGTAGAACTGGGTTTTTACAACACCCTTTTTAAAAACTTCTTAAAAAATGTTTCTGAGTGGGTGTGATTGTCATGTGTGTTTTATCTTCGTGTTGCGGTTTTTAGGTGGAACTGGGTTTTTACAACACCTCATCTTCCTAAACAGGATTTTAAAATTGGATTTTAAAGTTTGGCTATTTCCATATTATCATAAAAATAGCATTTTTTCCCAATTTTTTGCAATTTTGATGCAGTGGATGCAATTTTTTTGGGGTCGGTCCATATGAGAATTTTTTTGCTTTGGTTTGGATCTACAACTTTGCCAAAGACATAAAAACAAAATTCCGAACGGTTTATGATATATGGATTCCATAAAAATGTTCCTTTTTTAAAAAAATCATGTTTGGGTGCAAAAACTTAGGGTGTCCAAAAAAAAAAAATTTCGATGTAATCTGGCCAAGTCCTTTGCGGATTTTTTTTAGTTTCGATATACACTTCAAAAAAAACCGGGTACGAAAGAGGAACCAATTTATGTGTTGCACTGTGTAATACCTAATAAAAAACAACAAAAAAGTTTAAAGAAAATTATTATCTGTATAAAATTTTAAGTATTGAAATTGAGGTTTGGGAGTGGCTCTATTACTTTTCACACCACCGTATTTTTTTAAATTGTGAAATTAAAAAAGCAGTTTCTTTATTAAAAAATATTACAAGTGGTAAATTGTTAACATTATAGAAAACAAACACAGAAACCTAAAATATTTTTTTTTGTATTTGTGGTTATTTAAAAATATGTAAGCTAACGCTTCAACAAATTGGGTGTTTAATTTGACAGTTCAAGTGATAAAAAAGTAAGCGTTGCGTTTTACACAATTGGCTTTTTCAAACATTTGAGTTTAAAATAACGTAATAGTCAGCTGTTGCAACGCGAGCAGTCACTTTTTTGAACGCGATGATTTAAGAAATTCAAATAAGGCCAACGCAAGGTGAAGTGTGGCGTAGCGTTTTACAAAATAAGGGCATTAATTTTTATTAAAAATAAAAATTATGTTTTTTCGACCTTTAATTTTGCAGTGAAAATGAAAATTATTCAAGTTAGAGGCCATCTATAACTATATAAGAGTGGCGTGACTGAGTGACTGAGGGCTGAGTGATTCAACATCGCCCACCAAGACCGCTGGACCTATTAACTTGAAATTTGGTACATATGTTCCTCCTCCGACTTAGACCTCCACTAAGAAGCGATTTTTTGATATTCCAACGGACAAGGCCAAAAAGTGGAAAAACTCCTCCTTTTTTCGGAAAATAATGTCCATTTTTCCCAGCCAAGACCTCTGGACCTAGGAACTTGAAATTTGGTACATATGTTCCTCCTCTGACTTAGACCTCCACTAAGAAGCGATTTTTGGATATTCCAACGGAGAAGGCCAAAAAGTGGAAAACTCCTCCATTTTTCCGAAAAAAGTACCGTTTTCCAAAAAAAAAAAGTACCGAAAACGAAGTCCCAAAAAAATACCTTCTTCAAAAAAAGTACCAAAAAGCATTGGGAAAAAGTACATTTTCCAAGTACCGTTTTCCAAAAAAAAAAGTACCGAAAACGAAGTCCCAAAAAAATACCTTCTTCAAAAAAAGTACCAAAAAGCATTGGGAAAAAGTACATTTTCCAAGTGAAAAAGTACCGAAAAGGTTCATTTTCAAGAAAAAAGTACCAAAAAATTTTTATTTTTACCAAAAAAAGTACCAAAACTTTTGGCAAAAAAGTACCAAAAAAATTTAAATTTTTTAAAAAGTACCAATTTCAAAAATGTCCCTTTCTAAAAAAAAAGTACCGAAATTTTCAAAGAAAATAATTACGAAAAAAGTCCCTTTCACAAAGAAGTACAAAAAAAAAGTACATTTTCCAAGAGAAAAAGTACCGCAAATGTTCATTTTCAAATAAAAAGTACCAAAAAATGTTTCTTTTTACCAAAAAAAAAGTACAGAAGCTATTGGCAAAAAAGTACCAAAAAAATTAAATTTTCTAAAAAAGTACTAATTTCAAAAATTTCCCTTTCCAAAAAAAAGTACCGAAATTTTCAAAAAAAAATAATTACCGAAAAAGTCCCTTATCCAAAATAAAAGTACCAAAAAATTAAATTTTCTTAAAATGTATCAATTTCAAAAAATTTATCAATTTCAAAAATGTCCCTTTCCAAAAAAAAATCTACCGAAATTTTCAAAAAAAAATAATTACTGAAAAAAGCCTATTCCAAAAAATGTACCCTTTTCAGAAAAAAGTACCAAAAAATCTTCTTTTTCTAAAAAAAGTACCAATTTCAAAATAGTACTTTTTCCCTAAATAAGTTCCTTATTCAAAAAAAGTACCTTCTTAAAAAAACAGTACATTTTCCACGAGAAAAAGTTAATTTTTTAAAAAAAAAGTACAAAAACTGTTTGCAAAAAAGTACCAAAAAAATTAAATTTTCTAAAAAAGTACCATTTTGACAAATGTCTCTTTTCAAAAAAAAGTACCGAAATTTTCAAATAAAATAATTGCCAAAAAAAGTCCCTCTTCCAAAAAAGTACCAAAAAAATGTACCCTTTTCAGAAAAAAGTACCAAAAACTGTTGTAAAAAGGTCCAAAAAAATTTTCTTTATCTAAAAAAGTACCAATTTCAAAATAGTACTTTTTCCCTAAATAAGTACCTTTTTCCAAAAAACAAGTATCTTTTCCAAAAAAAAAAGTACTTTTTTCAAAAAAAGTAACGAAAAAGTTCCGTTTTCAAAAAAAAAGTACAAAATAAATTAATTTTTCTAAAAAGTACTAATGTAAAAAAAGTCCTTTTTCCAAAAAAATGTCTTTTCCAAAAAAAGTATTTTTCCAAAAAGTACCTATTTCAAATATGTACTCTTTCCAAAAAAAAATACCTTTTCCAAAAAAAAATTTTCAAAACAAAAAGTACCAAAAATATTAAATTTTTATAAAAATGTAGCAATTTTAAAAAATACTTTCTGTATCTGCCAAGAAACAGTACCGAAAAAAGTACCTTTTAAAAAAAAATACCGAAAAAGTAAATTTTCCAAAACAAAAAACTACCAAAAAAATTTAATTTTCAAAATAAGTACCAATTTCAAAGAAGTGGTTCTTCCCAAAAAAAACACCTTTTCCAAGAAAAGACACAATTTCCAAGCAAAAAAGAAAATAAATAAATTTTTCTAAAAAAAATGCAAATTTAATTTTTTTTTATTTTTGGTATTTAAAATTAAAAAAAAAATAAAAAACAACACTCAATTAAAAAAAAATCCGGTTCAACGAATGTCAAACTTTTCACACTGAAGTAACGCTTTAACGAACAAGTCGAACGAATATAAAAAATATATAAATTTAAAAAAAAAATGCAAATTTCAAGAAGTACTTTTTCCATAAAAAATACTAAAAACAGTAATTTTTCCGCAAAAAAATTCTTTTTCCTAAAAAATTTCAATTTCCCACCTAAAGTATCTCCCACAAAAAAAAAACCAAAAAGTGTCTTCCAAAAAAAGTACCAATTTTAAAACAGTAATTTTTCCAAAAAAAAGTACATTTTCCAAAAAAAAAATTCCATTTTTCAAAAAAAAAAAAAAA
Organism: Delia radicum; assembly: GCA_021234595.1. NCBI lineage: Eukaryota > Metazoa > Arthropoda > Insecta > Diptera > Anthomyiidae > Delia > Delia radicum. The sequence goes on from CM037851.1 coordinate 122,529,497, forward strand.
AAATTGCGCAAATTTTGTAGCTTTTCCAAAAAAGTACCAAAAAAATTTACTTTTTCTAAAAAAATATCATCTTCAAAAAAATACCGAATTACTTTTTCCAAAAAAATTTATACTTTTTGAAGTCCTTTTCCCATTTTTTTTTTTTGGTATTTAAATTTAAAAAAAAAACTAAAAAACAACACTCAATTAAAAAAAATTCCGGTTCAACGAATGTCAAACTTTTCACACTTTACTTTAACGCTTTAACGAACAAGTCGAACGAATATAAAAAATATATAAATTTAAAAAATATAAATAATAATTGCATAGTTTGTTTTTTATTAGTTTTGTTGTTTAACGAATATCTCGATTGAACGAACAACCTTGACGTCCTGTAATTCGTTTAACCAGAATTCTACAAAATTTTCTACAAATATAATTTTGTTATAATTACGTTCTAATTTTCTACACTTTTTCCCGTTTAAACTTTATTTTAGTGGTTTTTTACACTTATCGTGTTAAAATCTTAGACTACAAATAGAGGTTAAAATATTTCGTGTATATTTTTTTTCATATTAATGTATATAAATAATCTATATATATAAAGGATTGGTGGGAGTCACTGACTCAACATAGCCCAGCCTAGACCCCTGGACCTAGGAACTGGATTACAAGGGATTTTCCAATATTCCAATGGAGAGTGCCAAAAAGTGGAAAAAGTCTATCGGTTTAGCAAAAAAAGTAATTCTACAAAATTTTCTACAAATATAATTTTGTTATAATTACGTTCTAATTTTCTACACTTTTTCCCGTTTAAACTTTATTTTAGTGGTTTTTTACACTTATCGTGTTAAAATCTTAGACTACAAATAGAGGTTAAAATATTTCGTGTATATTTTTTTTCATATTAATGTATATAAATAATCTATATATATAAAGGATTGGTGTGAGTCACTGACTCAACATAGCCCAGCCTAGACCCCTGGACCTAGGAACTGGAAATTTACAAGGGATTTTCCAATATTCCAATGGAGAGTGCCAAAAAGTGGAAAAAGTCTATCGGTTTAGCAAAAAAAGTAACGGCATTTTTAAAAAGGTAACCGTTACTTTTTTAACAAATAAAAGTAACGGTTTTTTAAAGTAACGATATTTTTCAAAAAAATAACGGGTTAAAAATAGTAACTGTTGGTTATAAAAAATAGCGGCTTTTTTTTAAGTAACTGTACTGTTCAAAATAATAACGGGTTTTAAAACAAAAAGAAACGTTTTTTTTTTCAAAAAAGGAACGTTTTTTTAAGTAGTTTTTTTTTCAAAAAGTAACGGTTTTTTATAACTAACGGTACTTTTCAAAAGAATAACGACAATAAGAGAACTGACAAGTCCCATCTAAAAAATTGAAACCTTTATTTTGCAGACTCTCAATACAATGGACAATGGCAACTGTGAATATTTACGAGTACAACAACCCACTAGTAGAAATAAAATAAGGCATTAAAAAAATTAGCAATGGAAACTACAGGATAATACACAAAATCAACTTACTGAATATGAATAAATCATTACACAAATTAAATCGACCCTTTACTATGAAATAAGGAATACAAGAACGTTGGGCTTACAAATAGAGCATCAATTTACAAAAATTAAAAACTTGTTAGATCAACTTCGCGTTAAAAATTGAACTAAAAATAAACGATCTATAAATTGCATATGCCTGGAAGTGGACAAAGGGACAATATTCTCAGTCGAACGAATAACGTCATAAATAATAATAATGTGCAATACACCATCAACAAATACTTAACAAAGACAACCAATAATTTATTAGACGACTACAATAGAGTAGTCGCTGAGGTGATACAAATGACTGGCGCAAATCCTCTTTAACAAACTTGGATTGATAAAAGACGAAATAGCTCAAATGGTAATAACAAGTCAGCTTGCGAAACAAAGTATCGTTCATTCCCAAACATTGAATAAAGGCGATATCGCTAACATATTATCTCAAACTGAGACACTTCCATACAAAAACGAACTACAGGCTCTCTAGTATGCGGAACCTTCTATGGTTATAAAAAACTCTCTTCTTCTAAAGGGTGGTTAAATTGTAAGGCCGATGTTGAATGTGAACCACACCTAAACGCCAAGTTTTTTTCCGAATTTTATTTGACATTTCTCTATTTCAGACTTACTCAATTTGAACCATGGAGAGATACACAATCCAACAACGTGTTAAAGTTATCCAGACTTATTATGAAAATGGGCGTTCAAATCAAAATGCATATCGTGCACTTCGTGATTTTTTTGGTCAATTTGATCTCCAAATGTGCGTACAATCGCAAAAATCGTGGAAAAATTCAAGCAAACCGGGTCTGTAGAAGATGTGAGAACACCAGTGCATGCTCGTACAGCTCGTACTGCAGAAAATATTGCTGCTGTTCGCGATAGTGTGGCTGAAGAGCCGTCCACCTCAACTCGTCGTCGTGCCCAACAATTGCACCTCTCACGCTCGTCGTTGATGAACATTATGCATAAAGACTTGCATTTACACGCTTACAAGGTGCAATTGGCTCAAGAACTAAAGCCTCTTGACCATTCCAAACGTCGTGAATGGGCAGAATGGTGGCAAGAAATGGCAACAGTGGATGATCAATTTTCGAAGAAAATCATCTTCAGTGATGAGGCACATTTTCACCTCAGTGGATTCGTCAATAAACAGAATTGCCGCATTTGGGCGAATGAGAATCCAAGAGTGATTGTCGAAAAACCAATGCACCCACAAAGAGTGACTGTTTGGTGCGGTTTATGGGCTGGTGGCATCATCGGGCCGTATTTTTTCCAAAATGAGGCCGGTCAGGCAGTTACTGTGAATGGTGTTCGCTATCGTGAGATGATAACGAACTTTTTATGGCCCGAATTGGAAGATGTGGACGATATGTGGTTTCAGCAGGACGGTGCCACTTGCCACACAGCTAACGAAACAATGGCTCTTTTGCGCAACAAATTCAATGGCCGTGTTATCTCACGTAATGGCGATGTCAATTGGCCGCCAAGATCATGTGATTTGACACCGTTGGACTTTTTTCTTTGGGGTTATTTGAAAGAAAAGGTGTACGTCGATAAGCCAGCAACAATTCAAGAGCTAAAGGATGAGATAATTCGGCACATTAACTGCATAGAACCTCCATTATGCCTCAGCGTCATCGAAAATTTGGACCATCGGATGGAGGTGTGCCGCCGTGGTCGCGGCGCCCATTTGGCCGATATTTTGTTCCATACATAATTGAGTAATACCAATATATCATAATAAAATAAAATTACAATAATTTCCTAAATAGTTTGTGTTTTATTCAAAATCAACATCGGCCCTTGAAATTTAACCACCCTTTATATATAATTTCATTGCCTCAAACGGAGGACACTCTGTTCAATAATGTAATTTTTTGTTCAACAGTTAGAAATAATAAGAGAGTATATCTAAGCTTCACCAACTTACTCGTATCCCCATCGAGGAAATATGGAATCAAAAGAAACTGCAAGGTAATCGAGGAGGTAGTAATATGTAAATCGGACCAAGTAGAAATCCTTGATTCAAATCATTGTATTGTTTTGTTTTTGTTTTTTATTGATTTCATTGATACAAATAAGACTTTAAGTCTCTTACAGCATCTCAACAATACAAAATTCTAAATTAATATATCAAATATAACTTACAACTAACAACTAATGATGACTCGATTTAAATTTAATACAAATAATAATAGTTTTACTCGTACAAACTAACAAATAAAAAACAAATTTAATATTTGATTAAAAATCACTTATTAAATACAAAAAATAAAGAAATTATAAATTTGAAAATTAAAATTAAGATTTAATTACAAAAAGTCCTAGTAACTGCCAATTTAAAAGTCAAAGCACGGTGTTCGTTTTTGATATCATTAGTTAAATCATTTCACAATTTTACAGCATTGACAAAGAACATTCTAGAGGACGAAAGATAGTTATAAACAGGAATAATGATATTGTTCGTACGGGTAGATCTTGCAAATATCAACTTATTAATAAGTAATCTGGCTGTTGTGTATGAATAGTATGAATAACTTTATGTAAAAAGATTAAATTACGCAATTACGTTGTCAACATACTTAATGGGGAAAATGCAACTAGCGAATACCAAATGGAAAAAAACGACCGATAATCAAACTTATGTCAGAGGGTACAATATTTTTAACAAATTACATTTGGAACCTTACATACGGCAATAGCTTACAAAGTCTAAATGGAACTTATATAATATTTTTTTTTTACGAAACAGTCCCTCTTAATAATGCGAGATATTCAAATTGGAAAACAACGTCATTTAAAATTCTCTCACCGATATTACAGTACAATTTGACAGAGAATGAAATCAAATTAGACTTACAATACCTTCACCATCTTCGCCTGGAGAATATTGAACATTTAGAAAATCTATAACTATATAAGAGCGGCGTGACTGAGTGACTGAGGGCTGAGTGACTCAACATCGCCCAGCCAAGACCTCTGGACCTAGGAACTTGAAATTTGGTACATATGTTCCTCCTCCGACTTAGACCTCCACTAAGAAGCGATTTTTTGATATTCCAACGGACAAGACCACAAAGTGGAAAAACTCCTCCTTTTTTGGAAAATAATGTCCGTTTTCCCCAGCCAAGACCTCTGGACCTAGGAACTTGAAATTTGATACATATGTTCCTCCTCCGGCTTAGACCTCCACTAAGAAGCGATTTTTGGATATTCCTACGGAGAAGGCCAAAAAGTGGAAAACTCCTCCTTTTTCGGAAAATAGTGTCCATTTTTCCGAAAAAAGTACCTTTTCAAAAAAAAACAAAAATACCGAAAACGAAGTCCAAAAAAAAGTACCTTCTTCCAAAAAAAGTACCTTCGTCCAAAAAAAGTACCTTCGTCCAAAAAAAGTACCTTTTTCCAAAAAATGTACCAAGAGAAAAAGTACCGAAAACGTTAATTTTCAAAAAAAAGTACCAAAAAATTTTTATTTTACCAAAAAAAAAAGTACCAAAACTATTAACAAAAAAAGTACCAAAAAATTAAATTTTCTAAAAAAGTACCAATTTCAAAAATGTCCCTTTCCAAAAAAAAGTACTGAAATTTTCAAAGAAAATAATTACCAAAAAAGCCCCTTTCCTAAAAAAGGCCCAAAAAATGTAACCTTTCCAGAAAAAAGTACCAAAAAAAGTAAAATTTCAAGAGAAAAAGTTCCGAAAATGTTCATTTTCAAAAAAAAGTACCAAAAAATTTTTCTTTTTACCAAAAAAAAAAGTACCAAAACTATTTTCAAAAAGGTACCAAAAAAATTAAATATTCTAAAAAAGTACTGATTTCAAACATGTCCCTTTCCAAAAATAAGTACCGAAATTTTCAAAAAAAAAAATGATTACCGAAAAAGTCCCTTATCCAAAAATGTTCATTTTCAAACAAAAGTACCAAAAAATTTTTCTTTTTACCAAAAAAAAAAGTACCAAACCTATTGGCAAAAAAGTACCAAAAAAATTAAAAATTCTAAAAATGTACTGATTTCATAAATGTCCCTTTCCAAAAAAAAAGTACCGAAATTTTCAAAAAAAAATAATTACCGAAAAAGCCTATTCCAAAACAAGTACCAAAAGCCTATTCCAAAACAAGTAAAAATGTATCAATTTCAAAATGTCCCTTTCCAAAAAAAAAAATTACCGAAATTTTCAAAAAAAAAAATTACCGAAAAAGCCTATTCCAAAACAAGTACCAAAAAATGTACCCTTTTCAGATAAAAGTACAAAAAACTATTGTCAAAAAGTACCAAAAAAATTTTGTTTTTCTAAAAAAGTACCAATTTCAAAATAGTACTTTTTCCAAAAACAAGTACCTTCAAAAAAACTACATTTTCCAAGAGAAAAAGTACCGAAAACGTTAAACAGACAACTTCGCTATGTCGGAGAAAGTGATTTGTTCAAAGTGCTATAAACATATTCAAAATGATTGTGAAATTTCATGTTCTGTTTGCCAACGTAAATTTCACAAAATTTGTGCTAAAGTTGAAGATGAGAGTGCTGTTAATGCCCTCTTAACTTTTATTAATATTGTTTACAATTGTGACAATTGTTTACAATCATCTTCTGATTTAATTAAAAAAATTAGTTTATTGTCGTATGAAATCGAACAATTAAAAACTATGTTCTCAGAGTTCATAAATAACAATTCAAAAGAAAATGCAAATAATAATGTGAAACAAAAATCTCATCGTAGTTTGCCTATGCTCAAAACCGGTTTAAATTCTAATTTGCCTAATTATAATTGTTTACCAACAACTACAATTGCTAAAAAGAACAATAATAATGTTAATCGTTCTGCTGCTCTCAATACAACAACAACTAATACCATTATTGATGCTGTTTTACCTTCTACTAGTAAAGCTGCACTCACTGCTGTTAATAATGACGTTGTTGTTATTCCTGATGGTCAACACGAAACTATCAGTGATGCCCATGTAGATGCTTTAAAAGCTGAAAATGTACTTCATGCTGAAGATAAATATAATTGGTATAATGTTACTTCTAGAAAGAAGAAAAAACCTAAAAAACGTAAAGTTATAGTGGGTGATAGTAATAATGCTGAACTGGATGTGGTACTTAAAATGAGATGGGTCCATGTGTCATCCTTTAAACCAACAGTTACTGAAGATTCTATTAAATCATATGTGGCTAAACATCTTAAAATAGACGAGTCAAATATTTCTTGTTACAAGTTGCTTAAAAAAGATGCTTCTATTGATAATTTGCGGTTTATTAACTTTAAACTGGGTGTTTCATCTGCTTTTTATGAAGAACTTCTAAAACCAGAGTTGTGGACATCAAACGTACGAGTCCGTCCTTTCAATTTTTTTCTAAACAAGTCGCCACCTCGTCGAAAAATTTAACAGTTTCAAAAAATGCCTTAAAATTATACTACTAAAACGTGTCTGGTATGAGGACTAAATCAACTCAATTTAGTACCTTTTTTTCTCAATGTGATTATGATGTTATTGTTATTACGGAGTCTTGGTTAAATTCTGATTTTTATGATGAAGAATTTTTTAATCCTTACTTGTATGTTGTCTATCGGAAAGATAGAGATCCTTTAAAGACTAGTCATGCTAAAGGAGGGGGAGTTCTTATTGCTGTTAGAAAATCATTATGCTGTAAACTTGTCGCTTTAAATGATATTGATTCGGAACTGGACCAATTATGTGTATCTTTCAAGGCGGTTACTTATGATATTTATATCTGTGTTTCCTATATTCCACCTGAAAGTTCTGATGAGTTGTATGCTGCTCATGCTTCAAATATTGTACATCTGGCTGATCGTTTAAATGATGGAGATGGATTGTGTGTGTTAGGTGATTTTAATTTACCTGATATTGTATGGTCTGTAGTTCCTAATTCAGGTCAGTTTCTTCCAAACAATGTAAATAAATCTTTTGAAATTAATCTCATTGATGCTTCTTTTAGTCTTGGTTTGATTCAAATTAATAGCGTTTTCAATATGTTAAACGGAATTCTAGAATTAGTGTTTCTTTCTCCTGATTTAAAATATTCTCTTATTGAATCTGAAATTTCAGTTTCACCCTCCAATGCACATCACTCTGCTTTGGAGGTTGAAATGGAATTTTATGAATATGTTCGTAAAATTAACGTTAATGACCTACGTTATAACTATTATGCCTGTAACTTTTGTGCTTTAAATTCTATGATATATAATATAAATTGGTTAAATTTATTGAATAATGATATAGTATCAATTTGCTATGAAATTTTTTTATCTAATGTTTTGAGAATTATTAGAAACAATGTCCCTTTAGCTAATCCTAGAGTATATAAATTACCATGGTATACTAAAGGATTGAAAAGATTAAAAAATCTTAGAAATAAATATCATAAATTGTATAAATCCACAAATAATGCCGTTGATAAAGCTAATTATATATAATCAGTATATTTTGAGTTTTAACGATTCCATAAAATACAATCCAAAGTGTTTTTGGAGTTTTGTTAATTCTAAGAGAACTAATTCTTCAATACCGACTTTGATGAATTATAATGGTGTTTCTTCCAATACATTGGAAGATTCTCTTAATTTATTTGCTACTTATTTTCAATCAAACTTTAATGATGACTCTTTGCATCTTGATCAATTTGATTTAAGTGATGTTGTTTCATATTTTGAGTTTGGTTCAATGCAAATTTCTGATGAGGATGTTGCTTCGGGAATTGGCAAACTTTCTAATTCGTTTAAATCTGATAATGATGGCCTTTCAGCATTCTTTTTGAAAAAATGTTTTTCTGCATTTATTGTGCCCCTCAAAATTATTTTTAATAATTCTTTGAGGGTAGGATATTTTATACAAAGATGGAAATATACTACAATTTTCCCTATTCTTAAATCTGGTAATAGGAATTATGTTGTCAATTATAGACCAATTTCAAAATTGACAAATATTGCTAAAATTTTTGAGCATATTGTCTATGATAAACTCTTCTTGCAACTTAAGCGCTATATATCGTTATCACAGCATGGATTTGTGGCTGGAAGGTCTACCTTCACAAATTTAGCAGTTTTCACCAATTTCTGTGTTTCTTGCTTTGAAAAAGGGTTTCAAGTAGATTCAATTTATTTGGATTTTGCAAAGGCATTTGACAGGGTTCCACATGAACTACTGTTACTTAAGTTATCTAGGATTGGTTTTCATTATAGTATGCTAAGTTGGTTTAGATTTTATTTGACTGGAAGATATGCTGCAGTTTCTGTGGGTGGAGTTTACTCAAATTTTTTTACTCCCACCTCTGGTATTCCTCAGGGCAGTATCTTAGGTCTATTGTTTAATATTTTTATTAATGACATTTCTCATTGTTTCAAAAATTCTCAGCACCTCATGTATGCTGATGATCTCAAGATTTTCAAATCAATTTCTTCTTTTAGAGACATTTCTGACCTTCAGGAGGATTTGTCTAGAGTCGTTTTATGGTCTGACCGTAATGGTTTGCCTTTTAATATTGCGAAATGTTTTTATATGAAATATCATCGATGCCTTCATACTTTACATTCGCAGTATAGTATTAAAGGTCATATTATCTCATCTGTTGATGAAATATTGGATCTTGGTGTAGTCTTTGACTACAAATTATCGTTTTGTAACCATTTGAACTTCATTATACCTAAAGCTTATTCATTATTAGCATTTATACGTCGTAATTCTGCTAATCTTTTTGATTGTTCCACAAAAAAAGTTCTGTTTTGTTCTTTTGTAAGATCTAGGCTAGAATATGCATCATTTATTTGGAGCCCTGTAGCGGATATCCATATTAATCGTATTGAGAAAATTCAAATTAAATTTGTAAAATTTGCACTCCCATTCCTAAATGTCTCAATCTCCCTTTGATCCTACATTTTCTGTTCCATCCTATGAGGATAAATGTGAATTTATTTTCATTAAAACTTTGGAAACACGTAGGACCATTTTTGCCTTAAATTTTTTACATGGTATTATTTGTGGTGTAGTTGATTGCCCAGAATTATTGCATTTAATCAAATTATATGTTCCTTTTATATTGATGTACATAGAACTAATTATGCGTTAAATGAACCTCTTACTAGAGTTTTGAGATTGTTTAATAAATATTGTAATCAATTAGATATAAGTGTTAACCACTATCAATTTAAAACTGTATTAAATAATATATTTTAAGTTTTTTTTAATATTGCACGTTGGGGCAGCCTAAGGGGATCTCCGGCAAAAAGTCCGATTTTAAATCTTCGAATTTTTTCAAACTACTTGGCAAATCTAATAGATAAGACCTTGCCGAAACTAGTTCCGTTTAGTTTTTTGAGATATTCTAATTATTGGTACGATGGCAAGCTGCCAAAGTCAAAGTTTTGTTTCCAAAAATGTTTCATATTAAAAAGAGGTACTAACATAAGCCAGTGTTGTGCGTGTTTAACCACTTAGGTCACTACCTTTAAGTAATAAATCATTAATAGTAATACAAAATCATTAATTTTTCATGTTAATACATTTGTAAAAAAAGATGCTGGTAGCACATAGACGAGATTAGTTTTTTAATAAAAATTAAGAGAAACTTAATGTTTCAATAGCCCTATATTTTGAACGCAGGGGAGGGAGACCCTAAAACCGTATGCATATGAAAGCTAATACTATCTAGATTACGAATTTAATATGCCCGCCGTGCTCTGGCGTGCTCTGTAGAACAAACTTGTTCGATTTTCAACTTTGCTCGAATATTTTTTTGTAAAATTTCTGATTTTTCCAAAAGATATTGCCAATTTACTTTTTTTGAGTTGTGTTAGATATTTTTATTTTTCTGCCGATCTAATGACCCGATCTGTCTGAAATTTTGCATGCATAATAAGAATAAGTGTCATTTGTTAAATTTATACTGAATTTTGATTTGCAATGTACCACTCGAAAAATTTCGCGATTTATTTAATAACATCAAAGAATTTTCAAACTTCTGCGCCTAAATTTCTAATTTTTTTTTAGGTAAAATTTTCCATATTTTGTACTCTATCCTTACCAAAAAAAATATTTTGTTAGATCTGTTCCCGTAAGAAGTTATAACGAATTTTCCACGAAAGTGTTTTACTAAATGTAACTTTCCCTTTTGATGAACAAGAAAGCATGCAAAAAAAAAATAAATTTTTCGGTTAAGAATTGTAAACAAAAAAAAAAACAATTTGAACAGTTTGGCAAAATTTTGATTTTTGCAAAAGATATTGCCAATTTATTTTTTTTTGAGCTGTGTTAGATATTTTTATTTTTCTGACGATCTAATGACCCGATCTGTCTGAAATTTTGCATGGATAACTAGAACAAATGTCATTTGTTAAATATATACTTAATTTTGATTTGCAATGTATCACGCGAAAAATTTCGCGATTTCTTTAATAACATCGAAAAATTTTCGAACTTCTGCGCCAGAATTTCGAATTTTGTTTTCGGTAAAATTTTCTATATTTTATACTCTATCCTTACCAGAAAAAATATTTTGTAAGATCTGTTCCCGTAAAAAGTTATAACGAATTTTCTACGAAAGTGAAAAAATATAATTTTTTTTTAAAAAGCTCGACTTTCGAAAAATCATAGACCCCTTAGTTTTATTTTTAACCTTATAGTAGTGATTATATTGAGCTTTAGTAAAAATGAATGCCTATCAATATTTCCTTTGATCATCCTGTCAATGTAATTTATGTTTTTATAAATTACAATTTATTATCAAAAACTTTTATTGTTCTTAAAATAATCAGCACGATTAACCGCGGTTTAGCAAACATTAGTAACGAAATGGCCTTGTCAGGTAAATTTAAAGCTTCTTATTATTTAGTGGTTAATTAATTAATTTGTGATATAGATCGTAGATCGTTTATTTTTACTGGTCTGGAGCTACATAACGTAATGATGAGCTCGCAATTAAAAACGGTTCAAAAGAGAATAAATTATTTAAAAAATCATATTCAAACAATTTTAAATTGCCAAGATGATGATGCTCAGTTTAAAAAGTTATTTTCATCATTTTATCGTAAGTACAAATTGAATTATGATAAATGTAATCGTATCGATAGTATTTTTCTTGCTAAAAATCATGAGTGGTTGAACACATCATTTCATTTCCATAAAAGTACTCCAAAAAAAATTGGTCGTCCAGTAGAGGAATTTGAATCAAGTTCTGAACGAACCAAAAGATTAAAAACAGAAGATTTAAGAGAAAACTCTATTTCCATGTTAGCATATGCATTAGAAGTTAAATTGCGAGCAAGTGGAAATAGATCAGCTGCAACTGCTTTGAAAAATATCATTGAAAATCCAGAAATGGCTACAAAATATCAAAACTTACTAGAAAATTAACCAAAAATGATATCTCCTGATGATGCCTTAGGCGTTATTGTAGACGGCAAGTTAACCCGATGCCAATATGAGGTTATCAGATCAAAAGCCCCTCAAACTTTTCCGTCCTATAAAATTGTTCAACAATCCAAAAACATGTGTTACCCTAAAAATATTTCTATTAATGAGACTTGTGCTTCAGTGCCCTTAGAAAATTTACTAGACCACACAGCATCTCGACTAGTACAATCGTTTGCTGAAAATATAATATCACCATACGAAAATAAAGAGCTAATTCTTTATGTTAAATGGGGTTTTGATGGCACTACAGGCCATCATCAGTACAAACAGGCGTTTTTGGGCAATAATTGCAGTGATTCACATGCACTGATTACAACAATTCAGCTCTGTCAGAACGACAAAATTGTTTGGCAAAATCCAACGCCATCTGCAACTCGATACTGTCGGCCACTAAAAATTGAGTATATTAAGGAAACTAAGGAGAGCATCACACTTGAAAAAGAGCAAATATAAAAAGAAAAAGAGCAAACAGATATAAATAATTTACAGCCATTAATTATTTCTGTGGGGAACAAACACTATAATATCAAATACGAATTGTTACTTACTATGATAGATGTAAAATCTTGCAATAGTATCACAGATACTCGTTGTAAAAAAACATGTTTTATGTGTAATAGCTCTTCAAAAGATTTTAATGACATTCAAAAAATGTTAAAAACTCCAGTAAAAAACTTGGAATTAGGATTGTCTTCACTACATGCTTGGCTGAAAAGTTTTGAATGCCTTTTGCATTTGGCATATAAAATTCCAATAAAAAAGTGGCAAGCTAGGGGTGAAGACAAAGCAATTGCAAACCAAAGCAAACAACGGATACAGGATGAATTTAAAAAATCTTTGGGTCTTTTAATTGACCAGCCAAAGCCTGGCGCTGGAAATTATAACGATGGGAACACGGCAAGAACTTTTTTTCGAAATTATGAGCTTACTGCCCAAATAACCAAACTGGATGTTAATCTTATAAAAAATGTTTATATAATATTAATAATAATATCAAGTAAACCTAACGTTAAAGTTGATAAATTCAAACTTTTTACTACCGAAACAGCAGAACTATTCGTTAAAAATTACCCCTGGTACAATATGTCACCAACGTTGCATAAAATATTAATACACAGTACAGATGTTATTAATAACTCAAAATTACCTGTTGGATTCTTATCAGAAGAAGCCCAAGAGGCTATGAATAAAATATTCAAAAAAACCAGAGAATTCAATTCAAGAAAATGTGGCAGAAAAGAAAACCTCCAAGACGTTTCTAACTTCTTACTTATCAATTCAGATCCAATAATAACAGAAAAACGTAAAAGTCCGATAAAGACAATTAATGAACTGCCTGAAGAGGCAAAGGACCTTTTATATCATGATTAATCTTATTATTAGCTTTAATTAACTTACTATTTTTTAAATAACATTTTCTACTACTGTTAACAATGAATTAAAATAAATATATGTACCCTTCTAAAATGTATATAAATATTTTTATTTTATTTTATTTTATTAATTAATAATCATATAATTACAAATTATATACTATTACCCTAACCGAGCACTAGCTACTATGGCTTTCGGCGCGTTGTAGCGAAAACAGACCAGTGCCTCTGGTGGAAATCGAACCCACGACCCCCGCACTGATAAGCCAGCACGCTACCAACTAGCCTACCGGGGCGCACATATATAAATATATACATTATTTCTTAACTTCATTTTTTTTATTATAAAAAAAAAATAGATAGGAACTTGGTTTTTTTAAATTAACGAATTTGGAAGTTAGCTCATACATCTCTTTGCGTATCTAATATCTATAAGTAATCCCCTATTCAGCCATTAAAACTAAGCGGGCCATAATGATATTTTTGTTTGCGATTAGCTAAAAATATTTGCAACACTCAAATATATTTTTCGCGTCTCTGATATCTAAAAGTGATACTCTTTTGAACGATGTGAATATCTTAAAAATAAAACTAAGTACTTGAGTATGCAAATTTGGTTTTTCGTGATTTGAGAAAAATATTTGCACTACGCAAATATTTTTTTTCACGTTTCTGATATCTACAAGTGATTCTCTTTTCAACCATGTGCAAAACTTATATAAAAACATAGCGGTTAAGTATGCGAATTTGGTTTTTTGCGATTTGCGAAAAAACTTTGCACTACGCAAATACATTTTTCCACGGTTCTGATATCTATAAGTGATTCTCTTTTCAACCATGTGCAGAACTTATTAAAAAACTTAGCGGTTGAGTATGCGAACTCGGTTTTTTGCGATTTGCGCAAAATATTTGCACTACGCAAATATGTTTTTTCACGTTTCTGATATCACGTTTCTGATATTTTTCACGTTTCTGATATCACAAGTAATCCTCTTTTCAACCATGTGCATAACTTGTATAAATAAAGAATAGTTGCTCATGTGAGCTTAAACAAATAATATCATTCTTTTTATTTTCACCTCATGGCGATCCTGCCATAAAGGCAGGAATGAAATCCGGATAGGGACACGCCTACATCAGATTGCTTTTCACAATTTGTTAAATAAGTTTTGGGACTTTAACACATTTAATTACTATAAATGCAATTAATGTTTATCCCGATGAAAATAAATTTAAATAACAAATATGCAGGTGCTTGTGCAAATTTAAATGTAACTGACACTAATAGAAAACATGATTTTCTATTGTTGATTTACTCGAATAAACGTCACTACATTGCTAGGTCTGTCAAAAAAACAGAGTAGTATTTGGAAGATGACAAAGCCAATTGTGACAATTTTTTGTTGTTGTTTTTATTTTTTCTTTGATATTTTAAATTTTGAATCTCGCTCCTAGACGAGGACAAGAAATTCTCATTGAGTTTGTGATTTAACATAACAAATATCTCTAGAAAGTCTAATAACAAAGTCCCCTGAAGATTTCCTTAGGCAGGAATGAAATCCGGATAGGGACACGCCTACATCAGATTGCTTTTCACAATTTGTTAAATAAGTTTTGGGACTTTAGCACATTTAATTACTATAAATGCAATTAATGTTTATCCCGATGAAAATAAATTTAAATAACAAATATGCAGGTGCTTGTGCAAATTTAAATGTAACTGACACTAATAGAAAACATATGATTTTCTATTGTTGATTTACTCGAATAAACGTTACTACATTGCTAGGTCTGTCAAAAAAACAGAGTAGTATTTGGAAGATGACAAAGCCAATTGTGACAATTTTTTGTTGTTGTTTTTATTTTTTCTTTGATATTTTAAATTTTGAATCTCGCTCCTAGACGAGGACAAGAAATTCTCATTGAGTTTGTGATTTAACATAACAAATATCTCTAGAAAGTCTAATAACAAAGTCCCCTGAAGATTTCCTTAGGTAGGAATGAAATCCGGATAGGGACACGCCTACATCAGATTGCTTTTCACAATTTGTTTAATAAGTTTTGGGACTTTAGCACATTTAATTACTATAAATGCAATTAATGTGTATCCCGATGAAAATAAATTTAAATAACAAATATGCAGGTGCTTGTGCAAATTTAAATGTAACTGACACTAATAGAAAACATATGATTTTCTATTGTTGATTTACTCGAATAAACGTCACTACATTGCTAGGTCTGTCAAAAAAACAGAGTAGTATTTGGAAGATGATAAAGCCAATTGTGACAATTTTTTGTTGTTGTTTTTATTTTTTCTTTGATATTTTAAATTTTGAATCTCGCTCCTAGACGAGGACAAGAAATTCTCATTGAGTTTGTGATTTAACATAACAAATATCTCTAGGAAGTCTAATAACAAAGTCCCCTGAAGATTTCCTTAGGCAGGAATGAAATCCGGATAGGGACACGCCTACATCAGATTGCTTTTCACAATTTGTTAAATAAGTTTTGGGACTTTAGCACATTTAATTACTATAAATGCAATTAATGTTTATCCCGATGAAAATAAATTTAAATAAGAAATATGCAGGTGCTTGTGCAAATTTAAATGTAACTGACACTAATAGAAAACATATGATTTTCTATTGTTGATTTACTCGAATAAACGTCACTACATTGCTAGGTCTGTCAAAAAAACAGAGTAGTATTTGGAAGATGACAAAGCCAATTGTGACAATTTTTTGTTGTTGTTTTTATTTTTTCTTTGATATTTTAAATTTTGAATCTCGCTCCTAGACGAGGACAAGAAATTCTCATTGAGTTTGTGATTTAACATAACAAATATCTCTAGAAAGTCTAATAACAAAGTCCCCTGAAGATTTCCTTAGGCAGGAATGAAATCCGGATAGGGACACGCCTACATGAGATTGCTTTTCACAATTTGTTAAATAAGTTTTGGGACTTTAGCACATTTAATTACTATTAATGCAATTAATATTTATTCTGATGAAAATAAATTTAAATCAATTTTTTAATAAAATAAATAATTCTCAAGTGGCTTTGGTGCCATAACAAACTTTTTTTAATAAAGTGTATAATCCTCAAGTGGATTCGGCGTGAAAT
Organism: Delia radicum; assembly: GCA_021234595.1. Classification (NCBI taxonomy): domain Eukaryota; kingdom Metazoa; phylum Arthropoda; class Insecta; order Diptera; family Anthomyiidae; genus Delia; species Delia radicum. Next base: position 122,545,967 of record CM037851.1, read on the forward strand.
TAAAAAAAAAAAAAATGAAAACTAAAATAAAAACAAAAACAACAAAAGTGATAAAGTGTTCTTTTGTTTTTAAATTGTGTATTTCTAAACACTAAAATGCAATGTTAATTAAAATTATTTTCGTTAAACATTTACTCGGGCGTAAAAAACAGTTAGCATTAAAAAATTTCCCCGAAACAAAAGACAAAAAAAAATACGAAATAAGTAATAAACTAAAATAAATACGTAAGAAAAATTGTGCCATCTACATTTACTAAATACTGAAGCCAGTGCATCCTGATTTATAAATGAAGGAAGATGCAATGTAACAAACATTGCCGGAGACACACGCCAAGTGCTCCAAGGGTGGTGTGGCCAAAACACCACCAGGAAAACAAGACAATATGATCATCATATTACAACAATAACAACAGCAACATTAGAAACAACAACTACAGCAACAACAAAAACAGCATCAACAACAGCAGCAACTACAATAGAAGCAACAACACCAATAAAATTAGAAAATAAGGTAATAAATAATTTTTTATTTTTATAAGCATATTACTTTATGGCACTAAGAGTACTACTTTCTTAAATAGTAATTATAAATTAAAAAAAATAAACAAAAGAAAATAAATAGACTTTTACTAACCAGAATTTTTTTTTAATTTCGGTCGGCTGGGGTGACTCATACGTGACCCTCCCGCAGCGCGACAGAAATCTCACAGTCATCGAAAGGTGATGACTGATTTATGACATACCCACTTCAATCTGTTTTCCTGAAGGAGATAGGGGATGCTATGGCATAACTGAATTTTTTTTTACTTTTATGCTATACTAACACAAAAAAAAGAAGAAAATTTTAGGGGATATTGAAAACTTAATATTATTACGATGGGTGGCCAGGAATCAAAGATCGAAAAACCTAACGCCAATGTAATAAATGAAGTTAAAGTGGAAGTACAGCTTCCGGTTATATATTTTATAATTATAATAGCTATACTCGTAATGCAATTTCTAACGACTATTTACCAACTTCATAAGAGGTCGTTACGCAAGAGTTACGTGAGGGCCGCATCTTTGGCAAACGGCCTTGACAAGGTTTAACTCTCTCCTCATGTCTAATGAAACTTTATACAATTTAAATTGTCTTATTTGTAAGGCGAAAAGAGAGAAACTTGTACATTTTAATATGCCAACCATATGGATTGGCTGGATATTGTAGCTAAAGTTAGACTCGTGAGGGATAGATTTGATAAGTCATTTAAGTGTCTAAATACCGATAGACCTACCAGGGACGAAACGGTTGAAAATCATCTAAAGATATTATTTAGTGCCCTAGAGGAAATTCGAGTAATTTTAAACGTAAATTACTCTCGCTTAACCGCGGCACACAAAGCAGCAGCGGATAATTTTTTCGCAGACGTTCGTGATAAACTCGTCACTGTCTTAGCTCGTAGACACATTGACTTCGACCCACCGATTACACTTCACGAGGAGGTTACTTGTAAAGTAGAAGTTAAAGCTTCTACGGGTTCCAATTGTGAAGTTAATGAAAATAGCAACATGCCACAAACGATAACGGAATTTCTGGGTTTGGTCACAAAGATCCTACCGGATTTTGATGGCAAACCCGAAAATCTACAAAGTTTTGTGGATGCATTAAATTTAGTGGAGTCTGTTAAGGATACCCACGAATTGGTTGCTGTAAATGTTATTAAGACAAAGCTAAAAGGCTCGGCAAGGAACCTGATAGGTGAAGGCAGCGGTAAAAGGTGAATCCACCGAAGTGATCAACCGCAGAACAACAAATCTGCTAACGCTTTTGCGAATGAGATAGAAGAATTGACAAAATCGCTGTCAAATGCGTACATCTCAGAAGGATTGACAGCTTCATTGGCGGAGAAATACTCCACACAAATAGCTGTGAAATCAATCACAAAAAATGCGTCAAATGAAAGAGTTCGACTCATTATGGAGTCGGGGAACTTTAACACCATGAACGATGTAATCTCTAAATTTGTTGGTTCAAGCACAAATGCTAATGCAAACGCATCGGGCATAATGTTCTACAATTCAAGAGGAGGAGGACACGCTCCTCGAAATTACAATCGTGGTAGTTACAATCGTAACGGTTACAATCATGGTGGTAATCGCAGTGGTGCTAATCGAAATTACAATAGAAATGTTAATGGAAATGGGCGATATAACAATGATAGTCGCCAATATCGGAATGGTCGCAATAATAATGGCAACAGGGGTCGTAATGTCCGATTGACACTCGAGGGTAAATGGGAACACTTATAACGGTAGAATATACACTATGAATCTTAACTTAACATCTTATGTATCAATGCGAACAGCGTTAAATGATCACGTCTCAATATTCTTAGTTGACACAGGCGCGGATATTTCTGTCATTAAATACAGTCAGGTCGGCAACACTTCAATTAATTTGAATAAAATAACAATCCTACACGGCATCGGTAAAGGTATAACATATACACTAGGGAAAGTTGAAACAGATTTGAAAATTAAAAACCTGTTAGTAAGACACGGATTTCACGTAGTTAGTGATGAATTTCCTATTCCATCTGATGGAATACTCGGTCTTGATTTTATTAGAAAATACAACTGCATGTTGGACTATCAAAAGGATCAAGATTGGCTTATACTGAGACCAAACGATTATCCTAACGACATTTCCGTCCCAATGCTTGATGCACCGAGCATCAATTCAATATCAATACGTGCAAGATAGGAGGTTATTAGGGCCATAAATGTTCAAAATTCTGATAAAGATATTCTCATTCCAAACCAGGAACTTCAAGATGGAATATTTGTTGCGAACACGATTGCGACAAGTACTAGGCCATTAGTGAGAATAATAAACACGACACCCAATGACGTCGTTATCAGGAACATAAACCTGAAAATTGAGGATTTAAATAATTATGAGACAGTTATGCATGATAATAATTGTTGCGAACATGAAAAATTACAAAAACTGTCTAAAAAATTTCCTGAATTTGTCAGGCCTGAACTAGAAAATCTGTGCAAGAGTTATATTGACGTCTTTGCACTTGAGACTGAAAAAATTTCAGTTAATAATTTTTATAAACAGAAATTACGCTTGAAAGATAAGGAACCAACTTACATTAAGAATTATAGAATTCCTTATAAAAAAAAGAGGAAATTACAAAACAAATAGATAAATTATTAAATGATGATATTATAGAACCATCTGCTTCTGAATACAATAGCCCAATACTCTTAGTACCAAAGAAATCCCTACCTGGAAGCGACCAGAAATGTTGGAGATTAGTTGTAGATTACAGGGGAATTAACAAGAAATTAATTGCTGATAAATTCCCACTACCAAGAATAGACGATATTCTTGATAACATAGGCAGAGCGAAATATTTTTCTTGCCTTGACTTGACGTCAGGTTTTCACCAAATAGAGATGGATGAAAACTCAAGGGACATTACATCATTTTCAACAGATAAAGGTTCATTCCGTTTTAAACGACTTCCATATGGACTCAAAATAGCTCCTAATTAATTTCAGAGAATGATGTCTATAGCATTCGCTGGACTATGTCCAGTACAGGCATTTCTCTACATGGATGATCTAGTTGTACAAGGTCGTTCTGAAAATCACATGTTAAAGAATTTAACAGATGTATTTGAAATATGTCGTAAATATAATCTTAAACTTCATCCAGAAAAATGTTCATTTTTTGGTCACGAAGTTACATATTTAGGACACAAATGTACGGACAAAGGCATACTCCCAGACGATAGCAAATTTCAAATAATTCAAGAATATCCAACGCCGAAAAATGCCGATGAAACTAAACGATTTGTTGCTTTCTGCAATTACTACAGAAGATTTGTTCCAAATTTCGCTGAATATTCTAGTATCCTAACGAAATTATGCAGGAAAAATGTAAAGTTCGAATGGAGTGAGAACTGCGAAAGAGCTTTCCAACATTTAAAGGAAACACTAATGAGTCCAAGGATGCTGAAGTATCCAGATTTTCAGAAACAATTTTGTATAACTACCGACGCAAGCAAACAAGCATGCGGTGCGGTATTAAGCCAGGAATATGATGGATTACAGCTCCCCATTGCTTATGCTTCAAGGTCCTTTACGAAAGGCGAAAGCAATAAATCTACTATTGAACAGGAATTAGCAGCAGATTCACTGGGCAATAATGCATTCAGACCATACATTTATGGTACAAAATTTTTAATTAGAAGCGATCATCGACCATTATCATATTTGTTTTCAATGAAAAACCCATCTTCCAAGTTAACGCAAGACTGGACTTGGAAGAATACGATTTTACCGTCGAGTACCTAAGGGGAAAAGATAATAGTGCGGCTGATGCTTTGTCTCGGTTAGATTTTTCCGAAATAAAAAAGATTAATGAGAATATGATAAATATACTTAAAGTGACAACGAGACAGCAAAGCAGAAAAGCCACTGTAAATAGCGACATTAAAACTACGGAGAATGCAAAATCAACAAATAAAGTAAAGATATACGAAGCGTTGAGTAAATTTAGAAATAAAAATAGCGCCAAGCTAGTGATTGAAGGCGACTATATATATATTAATAAGAATAATAAAGTGATCACGAAAAATATAAAGAAAATTATTGATAATGGGAATATTGAAAAATTAGCAGTCGATAATAATTTGAGAAAAGTACAGCATTCATTAGGTGACTCGCTATTTAAAAATATCGCGATAGATAAATATAAAGAAAAAGGAAATTTAATGCTCGAGCAATTAATTATAGAACTCACGCCAAAAATAGAAAAAATTACGGATAATCTTGAAAAGGAAAGGATTTTGCGGAAATATCACGACGATCCAATCTGGGGTGGCCACCCAGGCATCAGTCGTATGTTAAAGAAAATACGTCGGAAATTTTCATGGAAAAACATGACAAGAGACGTATCTAAATAAGTCAAAAATTGTGAAAAATGTCGAAAGAATAAGACATTTATAAATACAAAGGAGGGAATGATTATAACTCCAACACCGGTAAATGCGTTCAAAGTGGTACAAATAGATACCATTGGACCATTACCTAAGACAGAGAATGAAAATGTTTATGCAGTCACTATTATATGTGACCTTACTAAATATCTTATCTCTGTACTAATTGTGGACAAAAGTGCGAAAACGATCGCTAAAGCAATTGTTAATAATTGCATATTGATTTACGGACCTATGAATAAGATTATAACTGACATGGGTACCGAATATAAAAATCAATTATTTAATGAAATTTGTAACTTATTAAAGATAGAAAATGTAACTTCCACAGCGTATCATCATCAAACGCTTGGAACTGTGGAAAGAGTCCACAGAACATTTAATGAGTACGTTCGTTCATACATTTCAGTAGATAAAACTGATTGGGACGAATGGATTAAATATTTTACTTTATGCTACAATACGACACCATCACTGGTCCACAATTATTGTCCTTACGAATTGGTTTTTGCCAAAGCGCCTAACATATTTGAATTTCTTTCCGATGGCGAAATAACACCATTTTACAATGTGGGTGCCTATGAAAAGGAAATTAAATACAGATTACAGTTAGCACATAAAAGGGCAGCCCAGTTGATAGAAAGTGGCAAATATAAACGTAAAATGTTATATGATAGAAATAAGAATAGTTTAGGGATAGAAATAGGAGAGTTAGTTTATGTAGACCAAACGGGTCATAAGCTAGATTCCTTATATAGGGGCCCATATAAGGTAATAGGTTTAGATAATAAGAACAATTGTATACTAGGAGATGACAATGACAAGACAATGACAGTGCACTTGGACAGAATACGACGATGACGACAATATTAATAATTTGAAAAATGTATCTTCTAAGTAAATATTTTAATAATTAAAATTGATTAATTAGTAAATAAGGAAATAATATCAAAATATTTAAGAATTTATTTTTAAAAATACAATAAGAAGATAAAATGTAAAATTTAAAAAAAATTAAAAATTTTATTTTAAATAACGAATAAATTTAGCGTAATTGATAAGTTAACGTTGTCATACCTTAAAGTATGACAACTTGACACCTTAATTATGATTGGCTAAAAGCCTAATTATTTTAATTCAATTACGCGACCTACCTTAACTATATTCACCGTGGGAATTGCAACGTTGCAATTCCCATGGTTACTAATAGAATAAGATATTTTTAATAAATAAAGAATAGTTGCTCATGTTAGCTTAAACAAATAATATCATTCTTTTTATTTTTACCTCAATACGTTTAGCAACTAAAATAATGCAAAATGAGATAGATATCGCTACAAAATGGTGCCATGATAATGGTTTAATAATCAACGCCAAGAAAACAAAATTGATGCATATAAAACCACGTCACATTAGATACATGAAGATAAACTTAAAGTTTCATGAAATGGATTGTATTCATAACGAATCAAACACCAGCAATGACAAATGCACTACAACAATTGAATTGGTCAATATACAAGTACTTAGGAGTATATATAGACCATAATTTTAAGTGGAAAAATCACATAGAAGAACTAACAAAAAAGCTTCGTAAAACAGCTATAATGCTTTATCACCTGAGTAACTCAGCAACATATAGTGTTCTACGGCAAGAGTACTTCTCATTATCAGAATCCTACATAAGACAAGGTATAGCTGCTTGGGGAAGTTCTAGTTACTGCACCACTCTTCAAACACACACAAAATAGAGTTTTAAAAATCCTGTGGAAAAACTTTCACAAATCCAAAACTCAGAACCCTGCCACATCAACGTCTTTATTGATTACAACGCATGGCCCAAATCAAAACAACGATTTTAACAACATAACCAATCAAAACAACAACCAAATCAACAACCAACTCAACAACCTAATCAGCAACCAAACCAACAACCAAAACAATAATGAAATCAACAACCAAATAGATAACCAAAACAACATTCGTCGTTCCAAAGTTGACCGAATAAAAAACACCAAATGCACAAACGAAAATCTAGCAAAAGAACTCAAAATACTTAACATCGAAAGCATTTATCAAATTACAATTATAGATAACTTTGAAAACGAACGCTGTTATCTTACGATAATAATGCCCGTAATTTCAAGCAATATTTACCTACCGGTGCTTAGATACACTCGTAAGGAATATTGATTTTATTTTTTTTTTCTTATTTTGTTATGGCAGGCAGATTTCGTATAGACTTCTGCAACATACGCGGACTGAGAGCGAATTACTTTTCTGTATATGCTCACATTCGTTTTCATAGGGCGGATGTTTTCGCCTTATGTGAAACTCAGGTTTGTGAAGATGCTGATCCACAGGATTTTCACATACCTGGGTATCACCTTCTATCACTTTTTTCTCTACATAGGGGCCTAGCAATGTACATTCGCGATGATGTTGTGTACTAGTATCAGCAACAGCTGCACTGTAATGATAAGGAATTTAGCTCTCTTTGGGTTAAATTCCAGATCAGGTAACACATATTGCACTTCGGATTTCTATATTGAAGTCCAAACACGGAATTGGCTAAATCCCTTGATGGCTTCGATGCCCTTTCCGACTCAATTTCGAAAATCTTGGAGAGTTGTCCGAATAGTGAAACCGTAGTTGCTGGTGATTTTAATATCCACAACTCATCCTGGATTCGCCATTCGAGTCATACAACTCCCGAGGGCCAATACGTTGAGCTTTTCGCCGCGCATAATGATCTTGCGCAACTTGTGAATGAGCCAACACACAATGTATGTGTTGAAGGGCAATCGCGGAACACTCTCGACCTCTTCCTCACTTCTCACCCTGAAAAGTACGAAGTGAAAATACTTGCACCTCTCGGCAATTCGGATCACAGTACTATTTCTGCATCTTTTTCATATTCTACTCTTCGTAGCGTTTCCAACTTAGCGCCAAAACGCTCTATTTTCCTCTATGAAAAAGCTCGTTGGGCCGAGCTCAACGATTTCTTTAGGCATTTTACCTGGAAAATCTGTTTTCTCGACGACAACGTCGATGCCGCTGCAGATGTGGTAGTCAATATTATTATGCTAGGAATGAAACTTTTTATTCCAACGAAGCATATTTCGGCTAAATCAAAACACAAGTGTTGGTTTAACCAGATGTGCAAAAATGCAGTCAGATCCAGAGAGGCAGCGTTCAGTAATTTGCGTTCGAATAAGAACGCCGTTACTGATCTGCACCGCAAAAAGGCGAGAACCGAGTGTGCCAAGGTACTTAGACGCGAAAGGTTTTATACGAACAGCGTCTACGTGCCAAAGTTCTTTCTGCTCCTCGGGGCAGTAAGACCTTTTGGTCGTTTGTTAAAAGAGTAAGGGATAATGCTAGTTCTTCTATTCCAACTCTTTTAAAGGACGATCAATCATTCACTGACCCGGTTGATAAGGCCAACCTTTTCGCTGAACTTTTTGCAAGAAATTCTTTCTTGCCGGAAAGCGATCAACCACTGCCCGTTCTCGAAAGGGTATCCTATACTATGCCTTCGATTTTCTTTCGGGCCCGGGCAGTCAAAAGGGTTCTTGCGGATCTCAACGTAAATAAGTCACCGGGGCCGGATGGCATATCAGCACTGGTGCTGAAACAGTGCTCTTTAACGTTGGCACATCCATTGGCAAAACTTTTCAGCTCTTCGTACCGTGCGGGAATTTTCCCCTCATGCTGGAAGGTGGCCAATGTCAACCCTGAAAATTACCGCCCAATCGCAATTTGCTCTGCGCTCTCCAAAGTGATGGAGACCATGCTTAACCACCATCTTGTGAAATATTTTGAGACCAATTCACTTTAAAATGATCGACAGTATGGTTTCCGTAGTGGTCGATCTACGGGAGACCTGTTGGCGTTTCTATCGGAACGTTGGAGCCGGTCAATCCACCGCTTTGGTGAGAGTAAAGTGGTTGCTCTAGATATTTCTAAGGCGTTCGATCGTGTGTGGCACGGGGCACTCGTGACTAAGCTAGTTGCTTTTGGTGTCGGTAATGTCTTCTCTCGATTTATAACGAGTTTTCTCAGAGACCGCACTATACGTGTTGTTTTAGATGGGGTCTCATCAAACGAGTTTCAGCTAAATTCAGGGGTACCGCAAGGTTCTGTTCTTTCTCCTACCCTTTTTCTTATTTTTATTAATGACCTTCTTGGTCAGACCATCAACCCTATCTACTCTTTTGCAGATGACAGCAACATTTGTCATTCATTTTCATTCGATCACAGGCCAAGCTCTTTGGAGATAGAGGGCATGCGGCAGAACATGAATGACACACTCAATCAAGACCCTTCTACAATCTCCGAGTGGGGTCGCGCGAATAAGGTCGATTTTAATGCACGCAAGACCCAATGTTGTATGTTAACCCACAGACGGGCTGTGGAATTGACATTGTCATCTGTAACTATGGATGGTATAGGTATTGAGGAATCGAATACTCTTGATGTTCTGGGCATGAGAATACAGTGTGGCATGGTCATGAGAAGACATTACCGACACCTAAAGCAACTAGCTTAGTCACGAGTGCCCCGTGCTACACACGATCGAACGCCTTAGAAATATCTAGAGCAACCACTTTACTCTCACCAAAGCGGTGCATTGACCGGCTCCAACGTTCCGATAGAAACGCCAACAGGTCTCCCGTAGATCGACCACTACGGAAGCCATACTGTCGATCATTTAAAAGTGAATTGGTCTCTAAATATTTCACAAGATGGTGGTTAACCATGGTCTCCATCACTTTGGAGAGCGCAGAGCAAATTGCGATTGGGCGGCACGTATTTCAAGTGTCGAAAGAGGCATTCAAGTGTCTCGGTTTTCTAAAACGGTGCAAGACTTACTTCACTCCATCCGATCTCCTTACTATTTATACCAGCTATATCCGGCCAAAAATGGAATACAACTCTCATATATGGGCAGGGGCTCCATTGTCTATTCTGAAGCTTCTGGACCGTGTTCAGGGGAGGGCGGTGAAGCTTATCAATGAAAGTAGTGTATCCAACTCTATTGATTCATTGGAGCATCGTCAGAATGTGGGTTGTGTGACACTTTTCTATCGATATTACCATGGGAGATGCTCATCTGAGATAAGTGAACTTATTCCACGAGCCCGAGTTTTTATTCGTAATACTCGCTTATCTAGTAGAGCACATCCGTTTGTAGTTGATTGTCCTGTGTTTCGCACAACGCATTACAGAGAAAATTCGTTTTTTAGTCGAACGATTCGTATGTGGAACAAACTTCCCGCAGAAGTCTTCCCTGTTACTTACAATTTAGAAAAGTTTAAATCAAATATCCACAAACACTACTCCCTCTTTCCTCCTTCATATACCTTATTTTCCTAATCAATACAATGCACTGCATGAGTAGGGGGCATCCCCTGAGTATTGGTTAAATTATAAAAAAAAAAAAAAAAAAAAAGCACCGGTAGGTATCTATTGCTTGAAATTACGGGCATAAGCCATCAACACAACACCAGAACTCCCCTGGGGGGTTCCCCCCCCTGGAACTCCCCTGGGGGTTCCCCATACAAAAACCACCATTTTTGAAATGTTCGTAAGGGGAACCCCCCAGGGGAGTTCCAGGGGGTGTGCCACTGGCATGGGTGGATCGGCCCTCCAAAGTTAGTGGGGGTCGGTCATACATTTGGACTCGATTGGGGCACTCTAAATGGGTCAAAGTGGGATTTTTCAAAAATTGACCCTACAGGACAAAAGTCAACAGTTGGGGGTAGCAGAATTCTTTTTAGAGGTATGGTTCCTTCGGCAAAGTTTCTTATTTTGATCCCTAGAATACGATTTTCACTGAGCCATGGGCGATTTTTTTGCCTCCCCACAAATCGACCCGGCCTAATATAGATATATATATAAGGCCGGGTCGATTTGTATGGAGGCAAAAAAATCGCTCAACGTTCAAGGAAAATCGTATTCTAGGGATCAAAATAAGAAACTTTGCCGAAGGAACCATACCTCTAAAACGAATTCTGATGTCCCGACTTTTGACCCATAGGGTCAAATTTTGAAAAAGCCCACTTTGATATTTCAGAAAGTAGGAGGAATCTCTCCAAGATTATGGGAGATACTTCTTCTCCGGGAGACACGCTGGCAGATTAATGCATAAATCATCATTCTAGGGGTTAAAATTTAAGGTAAAAGAGGGCCTTTTTAGCCGTGTTTTTTTAGCAAATTGTACAAATCTCGGGATAGAGATATTTCAGAAAGTAGGAGGAGTCTTTCCAAGAATAGGGTCTCTCCAAAACAAAATTCCCGTTGATCCCGATTTTCATTAACGAATTTTGTTTAGCGATGAAGCTCACCTTTGGTTAAATAGATACGTTAAGAAACAAAACTGCCGTATTTATAGTAAAGATAATCCTCAAGTGTATGTTGAGACACCGTTACATCCAGAAATACTGACTAATTGGTGTGATTTCTAGGCTGGTGGAATCATTTTTCCGTACTTCTTAAAAAACGATCCTGGTTAGAACGTTACAGTCAATGGTGAACGCTATAGAGAAATGATTACTGACTGTTTCGTTCATCAATTGAACAACCACGATGTGCAGGAGCTGTGGTTTCATCAAGATGGCGCAACATGTCACTCAGCTTGTACCACAATTGATTTATTAAAGGAAGTGTTTAGTAACCGTGTAGTTTCCGTTTCATGCCCGTGAATTGGCCTCCAATATCGTGTTCTGTGGGAATATCTGAAGTCGCTACTCTACGCCGATAAGCCCGAAACGATTGACCACTTGGAGGACAACATTCGCCGCGTTATTGCCAATATACGGCTACAAATGTTGGGAAAAGTCACCGAAAATTGGACCTCCAGATTTGACTACGTCCGAGGCAGCCGTTCCGGTCATATGCCAAAAGTTATATTTAAATTATAAAGCCAGAAGATTATCTTTCGAATAATTTAAGAAATTCAACTTTCTTTTATTCCATTTTAAAGTTATATACCTCTATGAAAAACACCCTTTTTATACAGTGGTGGTCAAATTATTCGGAACTGAGATTGCACTTTGGCATTTAATTGATTTACTTTCTTTAAATGGCTTTTTGCTACTAACTAGACGCAAAAATTAAACCAGTGTACGGAAGTCATGTTTATAAAAAGTTGCTAGAAATTACACAAACAAGTGTAAATATCCGCAGTCCAAGTAAAAATTACATTTACCAAAGTTCCCTTTATTGATGATAAGTACTATTGTACTTTAAAATATTTCACTTTTTTAGTACTCTAATTTATACAATTTTGTAACTACCTAATTTAATTTAACTTTCTAAAGTAAAATATTAAAACTACCAAAGCATCAGTTATATAAGACACAAGATGGTTTACTTGACTGACATACAAAAGAAAACTATAAAACTTGGCTGTGAACTGCTTACCAAAAACAAGAAGGTTAAACGGAAAACAAAAAAGTCTACATTTTAGAAATAAAAAGAAAACATAAAATTAAGAATTAAAATTGTTCATTAAATTACAAAGGTGTAGGAGCTATTTGAAATTGGTAGTATTTGTGCTAAAAAAAAATGCCGTTGATTTTAATGAATTTTTATTTTATTGTTTTTCCTGTTAGGTTTTTCTTGAAGACGTCGTCTGGAACTGTCAGCCACCAGTATCACTATTACGTCTGCTCCATTGCTAAGGTTGGTTTTTGTAAAATGTGTTGTGTTGTAAGTTAATTATTTGTCAAAACAATTATATCGTATTTAATTTTTTTTATACAAATATCATAAATAAACACATATTATTAAAAACAACTAAATAATAAACTTTTCATTGAATATGTATCAAAAAATATAACATATAAAAATAAAAATGTATAAAATTAACAAAACTAAATTGGCCGAGTTAAACAAGTATATAGAAATTCTCAAAAAACAACGCATGGAAAGTTTACAAAGTTTTTAAAATATATATATCCGTAGTTTTATTTTAAAAGTTTTTGCCGAAGTTGTTTGTGTAACTTATATAAAAACTTTTCAGGTATTATTTTATACAATTAGCTTAGGTAACTTATACGCTATTTTTAGCTGATTTTACACATTTTATTTTTTGCGTGTGGACCATGATTTGAAAAAATATTGGGATTGAAAAAATATGGGGAGTTGTTAATACATTTGACTCTACTAGGGGCACCCTAAGGACAGTTAGACCAAGTGTAAGCAAGTTTTATAAAAATTTAATTTTTGTTTTGTAGCCCAATAGGGTAGTGGGGATAGATATGTTCGGAAAAAATGTTGGTCGGTCTACCATTTTATCCACTATCCCACCCCGAATATAGCATTCTAGAATACACGGCATAAAATAAACAAATATGTAGTATATCTCATTACAAGGTTTTTGTCATTTCATCATAAACGAGACCACACATGTTACTAATGAATTAGGTGGACTAATGAAATGATAATTTCATTACCATTACTTTGATATAATGAAACAATTTCGATTATAATTTTTTAATTAATGATTTGAGGATTTAATTTCATTAAATAATATAAATGGTTTTAAATTTCTTTACCATTAAAGAATCAATTAAAAAAATAAGTACCATTGAAAAATAGACTTTTAAACTTGTGAAAATCGCTCAAATCAGGGATGAAAAGCCCACGCTCAGACTCATGCTAATTTAAAATAAGATATGAATTTTTAGTCTGGTTTGTAACCAAGTAAAGTAGAACGAAACGGAACGAGAAAAATTGGAAAACTAAGTCCAAAGCAGACAAATAGGCAAGGTCTGGGAAAGATCTCTCGGGATTAATTTGTTATGAAACAACCACATTGTGTCTTAATTATTTGCTTACACATATACATACGTGAAAATCCAAATTTAAACACTCCGATAATAGAATGGAACTTTGGTTCAAAATGGAACGGGGTACCAGTGGAATCGCAACAATTAACACATTAGAATTATCGGTATGTGATCTTTCGATCAAGTTTTACAAAACTGTTGTTCGTTTTTCGATATCTCGCTTAGTTTTCGAGATACTAGTAATTTTACTAAATTGCTTTTTTATAAATGACTGATATCTTTGAAACTAAGCGAGATAGAGCAAAGCGGACAATATGTTTGCCCCACAGGAGTATTAATACATCCTGATAATAGGTCCAGGAGAGACCCGTAGAGATTAATTTTGTATGAAACGACCACAGGATGTCTTAATTATTTGTTTACCCATATAATTATATAAAAATACACGTTTAAACACTCTGATAATAGAATGGAACATTGCTTCAAAATGAAACGCTATGGAATTTAACGGGGAACGAGTGGAATCGGAACACTTAAGACCTATGTATATATTATCGGTATGTGAGTTTATAATCACGTTATGCAAAAATTTTTATCCGTTTTTCGATATCTCGCTTAGTTTTTGAGATACTAGCCATTTTATAGAATGACGTTTTTTTTTAAATGGCCGGTTTCTCCGAAATTAAACCAGATAGGGCAAAACGATGCATTAATATGCACTACTAATTTAAAAAAAAAAATTTTCAAAAATACTATGTATTTTTACTTTCCAACCCTGTTTCCAACCAGGGTATTTTTTAAACAAATTGTTGTTTTAATAATTGTAATTAGTTTTTTATGCATTAGTGTGATTTCACAATTATTAATAATGAATTTTCTAATGGAAAATATTTCATTATCATTAAATAGTAATTAAATTTTTTTTATATTCATTAGTAAATGAAAAATTAGGTAATGAAAAATTCCCATGCATGGAAGTGACGATGTATTTAAAAAAAAAGCAAACCTCTGCAGCTAACACTGTATTAGGTGATGTGTCGCAAGCAAATTTATCGCAAAAACATCACGATTTTTCAAATGTTGGTCGGTCAAAAGTATCTATGAGAAAAATAATTGCAGTTTTATATTGCATAATAACACTAATAACAATTTTTTTAACGAAAACTCATTATTTAAAAACTTGTAGAACATCAAAGCTATTAACCATTTTTAGTTAATTTTTTAAGTCAAAACGTTATGGCCGGTTTACGCTATATAAGTCTAATTTTTACGTATATCTTATTTTTTGCACCCAATGTATCATAAAACAACTTGTGCTTTTTGGCTTCTCTAACATACATATATGAAGGCGTTTAAGCATTTCCACTTTGTTGGATTTTCGCAACTCTTGAGCCGAAATATGAATACTTATGGCCCAACAGATTTTTGCGAATTTCTTCAGATTTTTTGAATTTGTGTGCTGGGTCGCTGAAATCGATTATGTGCAAAAGATGAGGCTATGAAACAATTTATTTTTTTCTTGTGCTTCGTGTTTACTAAACCGTACAGTAAAAAAATTATTCGGGGTAAAAGTTATTAGTTTAATGCTACGTTTCCATTGATTGCGTTTTGAAACCAATCATGTTTTGTACATGTTTTCCCATACAATTTTTTATACAAAAACATATGTTTTGCTCAAAACACGTAAGTGGAAACGCATTATAAGGCTCAGTCTGATGATCTTAAAAGAAAAAAATAGAAGTTTCCAAATTAAAACCACAATAACTTTAGAAATAGATGTTTTATTGGCATGAAATTGTATAAGGCCTTAAAATACCTGTAATTTGATACCAATTTTGATTTTGTGAAATTTCCACACTTGTTGGCCAAATCCAATGCAAACTATGATAAAATAAATGATTTTGTTTTGACGAAAAAAAGTTGAATATATCTGACATAAAGTTGTTGGGATTTGGTGTGTATAGAACTTCAAAAATGGTTAAAAACGCTTTTTAAAATATGTATCGCGGTTCAATCCAAATCGACTTTTTCTCATTTTGTGCCAGTGTGCAATCAAAGAATTTTTTTTTCAGTAACTTCGAGTAATAAAGTAAGTAATAACGAAAATTCTGTTCCGCAAAAACAAAGTTCAGAGCAGATTAAAATTTTGCTTTAATACGCAAGAGCTAACAGAGTCATCTCAAAACACTCTTGGTTAAGATCGGACCTTAATTATATTTTTGTATTTTTTAATTAAATTAAGGTAGTAAAAATGAGCTACCCTCAGCTCTCAGTTTATGTTGCAACAGGGTGAATACAAGATTAAGTTTCTGAACGTATACTCCTCAATAGTTTGTTGTATTCAAATCGGTTCAGCAGTTAAGATATTACAATTATTTTCTGGTTTGGAACCACTGTGGTAGTGTTTACGCAATTATTTCTAATGCTAACTTATAAGTGTTAAAGTTAATAGCAACAGATCGGGAAACATTGAGTCTACCATAGATGGGCACTTTGCAGTACCAGTAAAATTTCAGTAAAATACAACTTTAAAATTGCTCTTGGTTAGTTACACAATATTTAAATTAAAAAGAAAATATCTTCTTAATAAAACTTATGTTACTTAACAAATTTTAATTATTCAGAAGGAAATGCAACGAAAACTACTGAAAGTTAACCAAAACGTAAACTGTATAAATCTATACTCATTTTTTTATTAACTGTTACAAAATACTTTTACCTAAGTACTTATCTAGGAAGATATTTTTTTTTTTAATTTAAATATTGTGTAGCTAACCAAAAGCAATAAAAAAAATGCCTAAATTTTTACAAAATTACTAATTACTGAATTCTGTTTTTAATCAGTAAAAATACTGGTTACTGCAATTTTTTTTCAGTAATCAGTAAAAATACTGGTTACTGCAATTTTTTTTCCTTTAATCAGTAAACGTTTCTGGTTACTGCAATTATTTTTCAGTAATCAGTAAACGTTACTGGTTACTGAAATTTTTTTTTCAGTAATCAGTACCGTTTACTGATTACTGGCAGCCATAATGCAGTAAAAATATACTGCAGTATGCCCATGTATGGAGTCTATAAGACATGTGGGGGTCTAAAAGGCAGTAAAAATATACTGCAGTATGCCCATGTATGGAGTCTATAAGACATGTGGGGGTCTAAAAGGCCCAGCTTAGGCAAAACATTGTTCTTTTTTTTTAATCTATAACGAGCTTCTAACCTCCATATTTTTACAAAAATAAAGCACATGAAACATATTAGCCCGAAGTTTTAGAAAAGCTAGAGCCTCAAGAATAGGCAGAGCTTTAACAAAAAGCCTATTAATCATCAATTTTGCTTCATTATTGTGTTCTTAGTAATCCAACACTTGGCTTGGGTCTTTTCCTAACAAGCATCATGACGTTACTAAACTTTGAAGACCAAAAATGTTATATTTACATAAAACAAATTTAGTTTTTACTCTGGCTCAATTAATATTTGTTACAGCAACATCCCGGACGATGCACTATTTCTGCTGGTGAACATATACAGGAAATGCCTTAGTGGCGGGCATCTGCCTAGGGGGTGGAGAGAGGTCAGGGTAATTTTTATACCCAAGGCTGGTAGGGCGGGCCACTCAAAACCGGGAGATTACAGACCTATCAGTCTGTCTTCATTTTTGCTGAAGACACTTGAGAGACTGATAGATCTGTATCTTAGAAGTAAAATTGATACCCATCTCATCAGCAACGCTCAACACGCTTACCTGAAAGGTAAATCAGTTGAGAGTGCGCTTCACGAGGTGGTGGGCTACATTGAGCACGGCCTGAGATATAAGGAGTATACTCTTGCTGCGTTTCTGGATATAGAAGGGGCCTTTAATAACATTAGGATCGAGGCTATTAGGGATTCGCTGGTGGGGCTGGGTGTTAGGGGCTTTCTGGTTAAGTGGATAGTCCGTATGCTTAGCAGCAGGATCATCAACTCGAGCCTGGGGGATCATAACGTAAGGAGAAGGGTTACCAGAGGGACGCCTCAGGGGGGAGTTTTATCTCCTCTTATGTGGCTGTTAGCGGTTAACGGAATTCTCAGGACATTTGACTCCAGGGGAGGGAAAGTCGTTGCCTACGCGGATGACATAGTACTGCTGGTCAGGGGGAAATTTTTGCCCACGATCAGCGAGATTATGCAGGTGAGGCTGGGCGAGCTCTCGGCATGGGCGAAAGATAGGGGACTGGGTGTAAACCCCAATAAGACTGTACTGGTGCTTTTTACCAGGAAATATAAAATAGAGGAGTTTAGGAGGCCAGTGTTAGATGCCAGTGGCACACCCCCTGGAACTCCCCTGGGGGGTTCCCCATACAAAAACCACCATTTTTGAAATGTTCGTAAGGGGAACCCCCCAGGGGAGTTCCAGGGGGTGTGCCACTGGCATGGGTGGATCGGCCCTCCAAAGTTAGTGGGGGTCGGTCATACATTTGGACTCGATGGGGGCACTCTAAATGGGTCAAAGTGGGATTTTTCAAAAATTGACCCTACGGGACAAAAGTCAACAGTTGGGGGTAGTAGAATTCGTTTTAGAGGTATGGTTCCTTCGGCAAAGTTTCTTATTTTGATCCCTATAATACGATTTTCACTGAGCCATGGGCGATTTTTTTGCCTCCCCACAAATCGACCCGGCCTAATATAGATATATATATATATATATAAGGCCGGGTCGATTTGTATGGATGCAAAAAAATCGCTCAACGTTCAAGGAAAATCGTATTCTAGGGAACAAAATAAGAAACTTTGCCGAAGGAACCATACCTCTAAAACGAATTCTGATGTCCCGACTTTTGACCCGTAGGGTCAAATTTTGAAAAAGCCCACTTTGATATTTCAGAAAGTAGGAGGAATCTCTCCAAGATTATGGGAGATACTTCTTCTCCGGGAGACGCGCGGGCAGATTAATGCATAAATCATCATTCTAGGGGTTAAAATTTAAGGTAAAAGAGGGCCTTTTTAGCAGTGTTTTTTTTAGCAAAATGTACAAATCTCGGGATAGAGATATTTCAGAAAGTAGGAGGCGTCTTTCCAAGAATAGGGTCTCTCCAAAACAAAATTCCCGTTGATCCCGATTTTCATTAACGAATTTTGTTTAGCGATGAAGCTCACCTTTGGTTAAATAGATACGTTAATAAACAAAACTGCCGTATTTATAGTAAAGATAATCCTCAAGTGTATGTTAAGACACCGTTACATCCAGAAATACTGACTAATTGGTGTGATTTCTAGGCTGGTGGAATCATTTTTCCGTACTTCTTAAAAAACGATCCTGGTTAGAACGTTACAGTCAATGGTGAACGCTATAGAAAAATGATTACTGACTGTTTCGTTCATCAATTGAACAACCACGATGTGCAGGAGCTGTGGTTTCATCAAGATGGCGCAACATGTCACTCAGCTTGTACCACAATTGATTTATTACAGGAAGTGTTTAGTAACCGTGTAGTTTCCGTTTCATGCCCGTGAATTGGCCTCCAATATCGTGTTGTGTGGGAATATCTGAAGTCGCTACTCTACGCCGATAAGCCCGAAACGATTGACCACTTGGAGGACAACATTCGCCGCGTTATTGCCAATATACGGCTACATTTTCACCGAAAATTGGACCTCCAGATTTGACTACGTCCGAGGCAGCCGTTCCGGTCATATGCCAAAAGTTATATTTAAATTATAAAGCCAGAAGATTATCTTTCGAATAATTTAAGAAATTCAACTTTCTTTTATTCCATTTTAAAGTTATATACCTCTATGAAAAACACCCTTTTTATACAGTGGTGGTCAAATTATTTGGAACTGAGATTGCACTTTGGCATTTAATTGATTTACTTTCTTTAAATGGCTTTTTGCTACTAACTAGACGCAAAAATTAAACCAGTGTACGGAAGTCATGTTTATATAAAGTTGCTAGAAATTACACAAACAAATGTAAATCTCCGCAGTCCAAGTAAAAATTACATTTACCAAAGTTCCCTTTATTGATGATAAGTACTATTGTACTTTAAAATATTTCACTTTTTTAGTACTCTAATTTATACAATTTTGTAACTACCTAATTTAATTTAACTTTCTAAAGTAAAATATTAAAACTACCAAAGCATCAGTTATATAAGACACAAGATGGTTTACTTGACTGACATACAAAATAAAACTATAAAACTTGGCTGTGAACTGCTTACCAAAAACAAGAAGGTTAAACGGAAAACAAAAAAGTCTACATTTTAGAAATAAAAAGAAAACATAAAATTAAGAATTAAAATTGTTCATTAAATTACAAAGGTGTAGGAGCTATTTGAAATTGGTAGTATTTGTGCTAAAAAAAAATGCCGTTGATTTTAATGAATTTTAATGAATTTTTATTTTATTGGTTTTCCTGTTAGGTTTTTCTTGAAGACGTCGTCTGGAACTGTCAGCCACCAGTATCACTATTACGTCTGCTCCATTGCTAAGGTTGGTTTTTGTAAAATGTGTTGTGTTGTAAGTTAATTATTTGTCAAAACAATTATATGGTATTTAATTTTTTTTATACAAATATCATAAATAAACACATATTATTAAAAACAACTAAATAATAAACTTTTCATTGAATATGTATCAAAAAATATAACATATAAAAATAAAAATGTATAAAATTAACAAAACTAAATTGGCCGAGTTAAACAAGTATATAGAAATTCTCAAAAAACAACGCATGGAAAGTTTACAAAGTTTTTAAAATATATATATCCGTAGTTTTATTTTAAAAGTTTTTGCCGAAGTTGTTTGTGTAACTTATATAAAAACTTTTCAGGTATTATTTTATACAATTAGCTTAGGTAACTTATACGCTATTTTTAGCTGATTTTACACATTTTATTTTTTGCGTGTGGACCATGATTTGAAAAAATATTGGGATTGAAAAAATGTGGGGAGTTGTTAATACATTTGACTCTACTAGGGGCACCCTAAGGACAGTTAGACCAAGTGTAAGCAAGTTTTATAAAAATTTAAGTTTTGTTTTGTAGCCCAATAGGGTAGTGGGGATAGATATGTTCGGAAAAAATGTTGGTCGGTCTACCATTTTATCCACTATCCCACCCCGAATATAGCATTCTAGAATACACGGCATAAAATAAACAAATATGTAGTATATCTCATTACAAGGTTTTTGTCATTTCATCATAAACGAGACCACACATGTTACTAATGAATTAGGTGGACTAATGAGGATTTAATTTCATTAAATAATATAAATGGTTTTAAATTTCTTTACCATTAAAGAATCAATTAACAAAATAAGTACCATTGAAAAATAGACTTTTAAACTTGTGAAAATCGCTCAAATCAGGGATGAAAAGCCCACGCTCAGACTCATGCTAATTTAAAATAAGATATGAATTTTTAGTCTGGTTTGTAACCAAGTAAAGTAGAACGAAACGGAACGAGAAAAATTGGAACACTAAGTCCAAAGCAGACAAATAGGCAAGGTCTGGGAAAGATCTCTCGGGATTAATTTGTTATGAAACAACCACATTGTGTCTTAATTATTTGCTTACACATATACATACGTGAAAATCCAAATTTAAACACTCCGATAATAGAATGGAACTTTGGTTCAAAATGGAACGGGGTACCAGTGGAATCGCAACAATTAACACATTAGAATTATCGGTATGTGATCTTTCGATCAAGTTTTACAAAACTGTTGTTCGTTTTTCGATATCTCGCTTAGTTTTCGAGATACTAGTAATTTTACTAAATTGCTTTTTTTATAAATGACTGATATCTTTGAAACTAAGCGAGATAGAGCAAAGCGGACAATATGTTTGCCCCACAGAGTATTAATACATCCTGATAATAGGTCCAGGAGAGACCCGTAGAGATTAATTTTGTATGAAACGACCACAATATGTCTTAATTATTTGTTTACCCATATACTTATATAAAAATACACGTTTAAACACTCTGATAATAGAATGGAACATTGCTTCAAAATGAAACGCTATGGAATTTAACGGGGAACGAGTGGAATCGGAACACTTAAGACCTATGTATATATTATCGGTATGTGAGTTTATAATCACGTTATGCAAAAATTTTTATCCGTTTTTCGATATCTCGCTTAGTTTTTGAGATACTAGCCATTTTATAGAATGACGTTTTTTTTTTTAAATGGCCGGTTTCTCCGAAATTAAACCAGATAGGGCAAAACGATGCATTAATATGCACTACTAATTTAAAAAAAAAAAATCTTCAAAAATACTATGTATTTTTACTTTCCAACCCTGTTTCCAACCAGGGTATTTTTAAAACAAATTGTTGTTTTAATAATTGTAATTAGTTTTTTATGCATTAGTGTGATTTCACAATTATTAATAATGAATTTTCTAATGGAAAATATTTCATTATCATTAAATAGTAATTAAATTTTTTTTATATTCATTAGTAAATGAAAAATTAGGTAATGAAAAATTCCCATGCATGGAAGTGACGATGTATTTAAAAAAAAAACAAACCTCTGCAGCTAACACTGTATTAGGTGATGTGTCGCAAGCAAATTTATCGCAAAAACATCACGATTTTTCAAATGTTGGTCGGTCAAAAGTATCTATGAGAAAAATAATTGCAGTTTTATATTGCATAATAACACTAATAACAATTTTTTTTAACGAAAACTCATTATTTAAAAACTTGTAGAACACCAAAGCAATTAACCATTTTTAGTTAATTTTTTAAGTCAAAACGTTATGGCCGGTTTACGCTATATAAGTCTAATTTTTACGTATATCTTATTTTTTGCACCCAATGTATCATAAAACAACTTGTGCTTTTTGGCTACTCTAACATACATATATGAAGGCGTTTAAGCATTTCCACTTTGTTGGATTTTCGCAACTCTTGAGCCGAAATATGAATACTTATGGCCCAACAGATTTTTGCGAATTTCTTCAGATTTTTTGAATTTGTGTGCTGGGTCGCTGAAATCGATTATGTGCAAAAGATGAGGCCATGAAACAATTTATTTTTTTCTTGTGCTTCGTGTTTACTAAACCATACAGTAAAAAAAATTATTCGGGGTAAAAGTTATTAGTTTAATGCTACGTTTCCATTGATTGCGTTTTGAAACCAATCATGTTTTGTACATGTTTTCCCATACAATTTTTTATACAAAAACATATGTTTTGCTCAAAACACGTAAGTGGAAACGCATTATAAGGCTCACTCTGATGATCTTAAAAGAAAAAAATAGAAGTTTCCAAATTAAAACCACAATAACTTTAGAAATAGATGTTTTATTGGCATGAAATTGTATAAGGCCTTAAAATACCTGTAATTTGATACCAATTTTGATTTTGTGATATTTCCACACTTGTTGGCCAAATCCAATGCAAACTATGATAAAATAAATGATTTTGTTTTGACGAAAAAAAGTTGAATATATCTGACATAAAGTTGTTGGGATGTGGTGTGTATAGAACTTCAAAAATGGTTAAAAACGCTTTTTAAAATATGTATCGCGGTTGAATCCAAATCGACTTTTTCTCATTTTGTGCCAGTGTGCAATCAAAGAATTTTTTTTCAGTAACTTCGAGTAATAAAGTAAGTAATAACGAAAATTCTGTTCCGCAAAAACAAAGTTCAGAGCAGATTAAAATTTTGCTTTAATACGCAAGAGCTAACAGAGTCATCTCAAAACACTTTTGGTTAAGATCGGACCTTAATTATATTTTTGTATTTTTTAATTAAATTAAGGTAGTAAAAGTGAGCTACCCTCAGCTCTCAGTTTATGTTGCAACAGGGTGAATACAAGATTAAGTTTCTGAAAGTATACTCCTCAATAGTTTGTTGTATTCAAATCGGTTCAGCAGTTAAAATATTACAATTATTTTCTGGTTTGGAACCACTGTGGTAGTATTTACGCAATTATTTCTAATGCTAACTTATAAGTGTTAAAGTTAATAGCAACAGATCGGGAAATATTGAGTCTACCATAGATGGGCACTTTGCAGTACCAGTAAAATTTCAGTAAAATACAACTTTAAACTTGCTCTTGGTTAGTTACACAATATTTAAATTAAAAAAAAAATATCTTCTTAATAAAACTTATGTTACTTAACAAATTTTAATTATTCAGAAGGAAATGCAACAAAAACTACTGAAAGTTAACCAAAACGTAAACTGTAATCATTTTTTTATTAACTGTTACAAAATACTTTTCAAGTTAAATTTTACCTAAGTACTTATCTAGGAAGATATTTTTTTTTTAATTTAAATATTGTGTAGCTAACCAAAAGCAATAAAAAAAATGCCCAAATTGGTACAAAATTACTAATTACTGAATTCTTTTTTTAATCAGTAAAAATACTGGTTACTGCAATTTTTTTTCAGTAATCAGTAAAAATACTGGTTACTGCAATTTTTTTTTCCATTAATCAGTAAACGTTTCTGGTTACTGCAATTATTTTTCAGTAATCAGTAAACGTTACTGGTTACTGAAATTTTTTTTTCAGTAATCAGTACCGTTTACTGATTACTGGCAGCCATAATGCAGTAAAAATATACTGCAGTATGCCCATGTATGGAGTCTATAAGACATGTGGGGGTCTAAAAGGCCCAGCTTAGGCAAAACATTGTTCTTTTTTTTTAATCTATAACGAGCTTCTAACCTCCATATTTTTACAAAAATAAAGCACATGAAACATATTAGCCCGAAGTTTTAGAAAAGCTAGAGCCTCAAGAATAGGCAGAGCTTTAACAAAAAGCCTATTAATCATCAATTTTGCTTCATTATTGTGTTCTTAGTAATCCAACACTTGGCTTGGGTCTTTTCCTAACAAGCATCATGACGTTACTAAACTTTGAAGACCAAAAATGTTATATTTACATAAAACAAATTTAGTTTTTACTCTGGCTCAATTAATATTTGTTACAGCAACATCCCGGACGATGCACTATTTCTGCTGGTGAGCATATACAGGAAATGCCTTAGTGGCGGGCATCTGCCTAGGGGGTGGAGAGAGGTCAGGGTAATTTTTATACCCAAGGCTGGTAGGGCGGGCCACTCGAAACCGGGAGATTACAGACCTATCAGTCTGTCTTCATTTTTGCTGAAGACACTTGAGAGACTGATAGATCTGTATCTTAGAAGTAAAATTGATACCCATCTCATCAGCAACGCTCAACACGCTTACCTGAAAGGTAAATCAGTTGAGAGTGCGCTTCACGAGGTGGTGGGCTACATTGAGCACGGCCTGAGATATAAGGAGTATACTCTTGCTGCGTTTCTGGATATAGAAGGGGCCTTTAACAACATTAGGATCGAGGCTATTAGGGATTCGCTGGTGGGGCTGGGTGTTAGGGGCTTTCTGGTTGAGTGGATAGTCCGTATGCTTAGCAGCAGGATCATCAACTCGAGCCTGGGGGATCATAACGTAAGGAGAAGGGTTACCAGAGGGACGCCTCAGGGGGGAGTTTTATCTCCTCTTCTGTGGCTGTTAGCGGTTAACGGAATTCTCAGGACATTTGACTCCAGGGGAGGGAAAGTCGTTGCCTACGCGGATGACATAGTACTGCTGGTCAGGGGGAAATTTTTGCCCACGATCAGCGAGATTATGCAGGTGAGGCTGGGCGAGCTCTCGGCATGGGCGAAAGATAGGGGACTGGGTGTAAACCCCAATAAGACTGAACTGGTGCTTTTTACCAGGAAATATAAAATAGAGGAGTTTAGGAGGCCAGTGTTAGATGGCGTCGAGTTGCCTCTATCGGACGGTGCTAAGTATTTGGGGTGCTTCCTAGACAGCAAATTGTCTTGGAAGAGAAATACTCAGGAAAGGATGAAGAGAGGCCTCAATGCCTACTACACATGCAGAAACTCCATCGGTAAGAATTGGGGACTAAGACCGGATATGGTAAACTGGATTTACACGTCGGTAGTTAGACCTATTCTCACTTATGGATGTACTGTCTGGTGGGATGCATTGAGAGTGGATAGCTGTAGGAAGATGCTCAACAAGGCCCAAAGCAGTGCCTCTCTTTGTATTACAGGTGCGATTAGAAGCACTCCACAGGCAGCGTTGGATATCATACTGCATCTATCCCCAATTGAACATTATGTGAGGAGTGTGGCTGCTAGGAACTTATTTAGGCTCTACGAGTCTGCGCTGGTAAGACCTAGAAGAGATGACCACACGAAAATATTGTACGAAGTAGGACTGCTTGATCAGGGTAGTAGTCTCGAGGGAATATCGGATCATATGATATTGACCTTAGACTTCGGTGGAACACCTCCGGTGGACTTTCCGATTAGGAAGGTCTGGCGTGGATCCAATGTGCTGTTCGAGGGGTGGGCAGTATTCACGGACGGATCCAAAATGGACACGGGCACGGGTGGCGGTGTTTATATTGCTGGCACTGACGTGAAAAGATCATACAGACTCCCAGATGAGTACAGTGTCTTCCAAGCGGAGATCCTGGCGATCTGGAGGGCGACGGAAGTGATACTGGGACACATCGTTGGGGGATCTAGGGTGACAATCTATGTCGACAGTCAGGCGGCGCTCAAAGCACTGACAAACTACACGGTGCGCTCGCGCCTGGTCTCACGATGCAGGTGTGCTCTGAGGGAGCTCATGGAGGTATTCACAGTGAGACTGTGTTGGGTACCCGGACACTGCAAGGTGGATGGCAATGAGTTGGCGGACGAACTTGCGAGGGAGGGTTCAAATCTGGACTTGGCAGTAAGAGACGGGGGGGGGGGGGGGGGGGTAAAGCCACCTTTATGTTAGTACTTTGAGGTTATACGGAAGGGATTCCGCGAAACCGTTAACCAATCATGGAGGAACAGAATGGACTGCAGGGTGTCTAGGGCGTTATGGCCCGCTTTGGACGCAGGGGCAACCAAGGTTCTTCTGGGACTGGACAGGGAAGGTCTCAGGACCCTGACGGGGTTCCTGACCGGTCATTGTACTGTCAGGGCTTTCACAAGCAGATGGGACAGGGACATACCGGATTTTTGCAGGCTGTGCGAGGACGTTGAGGAACTGGAGACGGTTGAGCATATAATGTGCCACTGTCCTAGGTTGCAGGGTCTCAGACAGAAATGGCTAGGAGATAGATTTCAGGACGAACTCGGGTGTGTCGCTGGATACAATCCAGTTGATTTGCTGAGATTTGTCAGGGAGATAGGACGGCTGTTTCTGGTAAGGGGACGTTAGGATCCGGTTTCTGGGGAGTAAATATATGTTCTACCTTTCTTTATATTTATCTTTCAAGCTATGTTTTCTGTCTATTTCTATTCTTTCTCACCGTTTTTTTTCTCTGAAGGGATTCACAATGGACCGTATTGGTCTCCGAGTGGAGTTGTGCCCTTGGGCACATAACCCTTCCTAACCTAACCTAACATTATTAGTTTTTCGTTTTTATATAGATCGAGGTTATTTTTATGTTATTTTGAATCTATAACTAGCTTTCAAACTTCGTATATTTACAAAAATAAAGCAAATCAAACATATTAGCTAGGTTGATACTAGTATTTCGATCTGGCTAAGGATCTTAGCAGAGCCCGAAATTTTAGAAAAGCTAGAGCATCCAGAATAGGTAGAACTTTAACAAAAAACTTATTAATCATCAATTTTGCTCCATTATTGTCTTCTTACTAATCAAACACATTGCTTGGGTGTTTTCCTAACAAGCATCATGACGTTACTAAACGTTGAAGACCAAAAATGTTCTATTTATATAAAATTTTGAAAGTAGAGTTAAGGTTTTTCAAACCCCTATTCAAACTTTCTGGGCTGTATTTTTTTTTTTTTGCAATTCATGGTTTGAGATAACATGTTAGTATAATTTATAAAATCATCTTGCTACTTTAACTATCACATTTGTTGTTGCCTCTCATATAGTTATTTTGACTCTTGGTTAAATTTTAACGGGGCATTCAGTAATCATCTGTTTGAGATACAAGTATTGATTACAAGCATTACATTTCAAAAGTGATCGTTTAGTTACCTGATTTTGTTGGTTTTGTTCTGCCATTGCCTTTTCTTTAGCTTGCCTTTTACACTTGTATCTGTGATTTTGAAACCATATTTTAACCTATAATAGAAGAAAAGAAATGAGTGTTGTCATCACTAAAACAAAAAATGAAAAAAAACTGCAATTTATGGGACGTTCCTAAAAAAAAAATAAAAAATATGACCAGCTCTGGAATTAAAAAAAAAAAATTTTGTTCTATCTTCGGTTTTTGGGGACGGGGCCCAAAAGCCACTATGCGTAGAAACATGTAAGTGTGCTATCGTTGTCATTCCGCTGGAATAACCGCGTGGAGGTGATATTACAAAATTTATTGGCTTAAGTGTTTTTCCCTCCAGTCCGTCCGAAGGCCGGCTTCGCTGAGTAAAGTATTTCTGCTTGACCTGCATTCGGCCGGGCTTAGGGGTTTGCTGCTATGTGATAGGCAGTTTAGGAGCTTTGCTGAGTAAGGGTTTTCTGCGTGAAAATGGCGCTGCAGGCGAAATTTGTAAACAGATGTAGAGGACCTGAAAATAATATCATTTTTGAAATCCTGAGGAAATTTCCTTTCATTAGAGTACCCACACTTATAAGTTACTCCGCGTACCGGATTTTGAGTCCCGGCCCCTTAACAAAAATTAGAAAAAAATTGTTTTTTTATTCTAGAGGGGGACACATACTTTTTTTTAGAGAGCTCGCCGTAAGGCGCAGTTTAGAACAAAAAAACTACACATTACCCAAAACCATGTAAAATTACTCCGAAAAATAGGTTGGTTATTTTTTATATAAGAAATCATACATTCGATCGATCAGTGGTTCAAAACAAACAAAAACTATAATTGTGGATCTCCTAAACTAAAGACCTGTTTTAACAGGGTGAGCTACAGGACGTCAAAGCTAATCATATCGGGAAAGCTCTCTGGTCGTAAAACGTTTTTGGCTGATTTTTTTGACTTTTTGCCGAGGAAAAATAACTTTTATTTTTTTTTAATTACAAAAAAATGTGGAACAAATCTTACTTTTAAATAATGCGATAATACAAACAAAAACATTGCCTACCAAAAATTAATCACTATTGCAAATATTTAATATTTTTTTATTAAGCCCAAATAAGTTTGACCGTAAAGTTCTGCGAAATGAGGTAACGTGAGATTGAAATATATTTTCAATAGAATTTCTTACGTCAAATCTACTTCCAAACTAAGCAGTTGTGTGCATTATAAACAATCAAAAGTAAACAGTTGACACTATATTTTACGATATATACAAACTAATAAACGATATATACAAACTAAATAAAGGTTTTACTCATAAAATTCCAGTTAGTTTTTTTTTTTTTTGAAATAATTTACAAAAATTGTTTATTGATTTTTTTGAAAGATCAAGTTATAACGTTTTTAAATTGTAAATAAAGTGAAAAGTTGAGCTAAATACTTTGATGAAATATGTGTGTTATTTTGCATTACAATTAGCTATAGCAGGGTACTTGACAGCTTCATTTAGTTGTTCCGGAGCTTTTGATTTTTATTTATAATCGTTAATATTGTAAAAAAAAATTACAAAATATCTTTTGGAATTTTGTAGTTATGTGCAAATATTTTTTTTTTCACTCTATGTGAATGACTTACCTAATCGCGTGTTTCACTCTAAACTGCAAATGTATGCTGATGACGTCCAGCTTTACTTGGGGAGTTCAATAGATCGTGTTCATGAAAATCTTAGTAAACTTAACTATGATCTCCACCAAATTTACATCTGGCCCTCGGAAACTTTGATATTTTTCTTAACAACAAGAAAATTGAAATACTTAGTTTCGTCTGTGAAAACCCTCGGGATTATTTTTAATAACACGCTTAGTTGGTCGAATCATGTCCACTTTATAGTCATCAAGATGAACTATATGCTTCATACACTATGGCCTATGCAGTACTGTACACCTTTTGAAATCAGAATGCTTATTGCTAAAGTTTATTTAATGCCCAGTTTGCTCAATGGCTGTGAGCTTTTCGTAAATTAAAGGTGGTCTACAATAAAATAGCAAGATATGTTTTTGGGCTCTCAAAGCGCGATCATAATAGAGTATCTTTCTATACAAATCAGTTGTCTCTGGAGATTCTAATGAACGTCAGAATACTCACCCTGCTTCACAAAATAATATATATTAAGGAGCCACGAAATTTGTATGACCGCCTTGCATTTTTTCAAAAAGATAGTTTCGCTCCGGTACAGAAGTCTTATTATGGAATGGCAATTTTATTTTAACGTCATCCATCTTTGGAACTTTCTTCCAAACAAAATTCAAACCAACAATAACGCAACAAGTTTTAAAAATGAAATAACAAAACATTTTTCAAGTTTTTCATAGCAGTAAATATATTATTGTCATTATTGTTTTAATTTTTTGTAATTTTTTATTTGTTCTTTTTTTTAATATTTTTATTAATTACACAGGTCAACAGCAAAAAAAGGCTTGACTAACCACTATATAGATTTGATGCATCATGGCTGCCTAAGTACAAAAATGGTAAAATTTTTCAATTCTATGGATAATTTTTTTTTAAAAAAATTTTTTTTTAAAATTGACAATATTTTGAGCCATTTCTCCACTTATGTTGTCATAACTCAAAAACAACTAGTCCGATTTTGTCAAATTAAATTTACAAAAATTAAGGTTTACAATATCTTTAAAGAACGTGTACAATTTTTTTTAATGCGATCAATAGTTTCAAAGTTATGAAACAAATTGTTAGCAAAAAAAAAAAAAAATGTTAAAAAAAAAAAAAAATTTGAAAAACAAAAATCTGGAAAAAATCGAAAACTGCAAAAAATATTACTTTTTATTTTTTTGTAGTAAAGCTACATATCATGCGAATTAAACTAGATATGGATCATAAAAATCGATGCATGCTTTACATTTTTATTTACAATTAATTGAAGGTATCGCATATTTACAAGCACTGTAGAAAATTGTACCTACTATATAATGAAAATGCAGAACATAAAAACTCAGGTGCATTTTACGACACGCATTTTGGCAAAACCCCTTTGGGAAAAACCTCTATGACATTTTTATGATTCTAATAATTAAAAAAAAATAAGTAATAAACAAAAGATTGTTTAATTTTTACGATTGCGGTAGGATAGTAATAAAACGCTCATAAATGTGCGTGTACGCTGAAGTGCTCTTATTTTCCGTTAGCTACCTGTAACGGATAATTTTTTTTTTTTCATAAAAGTCCTTAATGTTTTTTAGGATTCTTGGGAATAATAAAAAATTTGCAGCACACACAAACTGTATCCACACAAAGGGTTATCCCAAATTATAGTATCAGTATTTATAAGATCTCCTTGACCCTTTTTATTTCATTCAAGAAGTGTTTGCGATAACGCAAACATCATTTAATACCTACACAAAAATTAGAGTCATACAGCTTAGAAGTTAAAAACAATTTTCAAATATTAATAAAAATGAGCCAGAAAGCCAGAACATTTTTATGTAAAAACGATCCAGATTTATTTTGTTATGTGTGCGGCCAATATATCACCGGGAAAAAACGGAAGTGCTTCTTAACTTCATTGCAAAAGTCATCAAGATTGCTATAATATCTATCCGCACAATTTGAACCAGCATTGGACACCGAGTACTATATGCATTCCATGTCGATTGAATTTATCTATGAAGTCTTCTAACGTAAAGTAAGTATAAATTAATAGATTTGGAATATTTTATAATTACAATATTTCTTAATTAAAATTTGAATTCTTCATATTCCTGATTTCATTTTTTTTTTTCATTTTACAGACGACACTTGGAAATTTTGAAGCCTATGATATGGAGAGAAACAGCGAACCACGCATCCGAGTGTTATTTTTGTTTAAGTACAAAAAGCGGTTTTGGAAAACATATGCGATGGTCTTACCCCACGACGTCTGCTGATGGGTTAACACTTGCAGTTGTACATTCACAAGAAATAGAATATGATCGGGGTGCAAGCTGTAGTCATGTGCTTTCATCTTCACCAGGACACTCAACCTCAAGTATGTCTTACCAATCAGATATGTCAGATCCAGCACTACCATCTACAGCTGAAAATGACGAGTTCATCCCACACAAACATTTCTCGCCGAGACCATGGAATCAAGATCAGCTTAATGATGTAATTAGAGACCTTGGATTGTCGAAAAGATCTTCTGAATTACTTGCGTCCCGGATGAAAGAAACAGGTCTCATAAATAAAGAAACTAAAGTTTCGTATTACCGTACTCGAGAAAAAGACTTACTTCATTATTTTGCTGAAGAGGATGACTTTGTGTACTGCACAGATATTTCTGGTTTGATGACTGCCATGGGCTTACAGAAATATGATTCAAACGAATGGCGTTTATTTATCGACTCATCAAAACGCAGCTTGAAGTGTGTCCTTTTGCATAATGGAAATAAATTTCACTCCTTGCCGATCGCACATTCAACCAAAGTAAAAGAAGAATACTCTGTAATTGCATTGGTCATGAAGAAGATAAAGTATGATGAACATAAGTGGGTAATTTGTGTTGATCTTAAGATGGTAAATTTCCTCTTAGCCCAACAAAGCGGCTTTACAAAATATCCTTGTTTTATATGTTTATGGGACAGCAGAGCTAAAACAGAACATTGGAAGAGAAAACAATGGCCTTCTAGGGAAACACTAGTTCCAGGTACGCCAAATGTTATAAATGTGGCTCTAGTGCCCCGAGATCGCATCATATTACCCCCTCTTCACATTAAACTTGGTCTGATGAAACAATATGTTAAAGCACTTAACAAAGATAGTGAATGTTTCCAGTATATTTCAAGGAAGTTTCCCAATCTAAGTATGGAAAAGCTGAAAGCAGGCATATTTGATGGCCCACAAATTCGCAAATTGGTGAACAATACTGAATTTGGCAGTTCAATGTCAGAAATTGAGAAGAATGCATGGGATTCGTTTGTATGGGTTATTCAAAATTTCTTAGGCAATAACAAGGGTGATGATTACGTTGCGCACGTTGAAGAGATGTTAACTCACTTCCAGAATCTTGGATGCAACATGAGCATCAAAGTACACTACCTGCACAGTCACTTAGATCGTTTTCCTGAAAATCTAGGAGACTTGAGTGAAGAACAGGGCGAACGATTCCACCAAGATATCCGGACAATGGAGGAACGATACCAGGGTCGCTGGGATGCACACATGATGGCTGATTTTTGCTGGAGTATTCAGAGTAACACTTCGTTATTCAACAATAGTAGAAAATCGACTAAAAGAAAATTTCAGAGTTTGTAGTTTATAATACATATTTATTTATTTATTTTCTTGTTTTATTTATTATAATAAATGTGAATAATAAAATATAAATTTTCTACTATTTAATTTATTTATTTATTTACATTTAAGCTCATCCAACACAAATGTCTTTCCGAAGAATAGAATCAGTATA
This sequence comes from Delia radicum, assembly GCA_021234595.1. NCBI lineage: Eukaryota > Metazoa > Arthropoda > Insecta > Diptera > Anthomyiidae > Delia > Delia radicum. The sequence continues at coordinate 122,579,226 of CM037851.1, forward strand.
TTCTAGGTAGGGTTTTGCCAAAAAATACACGAATGTTACTATGTAATGCATTTTTGATGTGAAAATTTGTACATAGCATGGGGAAAATGTTTTCAAAATTCAATCAATCGAAAGAAGAACATTAACTACTCAATTTTATGTATATCAGACAAAAAACTAAAATTTGGTGAAAATGAGCGAATTCACTTAATTGTGAATAAATTCGAAAAAAATCAATCGATTTTATGATCGATATCTCATTTTGTTCCTATTACATGTGGCTTTGCGATAAAGCAATAAATCTGAACGATTTTTGACGTTTTCGATTTTTTATGATTTTTTTAAAACAAAAAAATTTGCTATTTTCACGTAAAAAAAATATTTTTTCCCTCAATTTTTTATTATAACTCCGAAACTACTGAGCCGATTGAAACGCAATATATTAACGGATTAAAGGCTATGTAAATTTCAGTTTTTCTAAATTTATTTGAATAATATCGGACTAATTTTTTTTTAGTTATCATTAATTATGTGGAGAAACGTCTAAAAAAATTTATAATTTTAATTAAAAATTTTTTAAAAAAAAACCTCTCCATAGAATTTCAAAATTGAACCATATTTGTACTACTGGGACCACAATACATCAAAATTGTATAGTGGTTTTCAAAGCCCCTAAAATTTTTTCAAAATTGTTGCCTTGTGTTATTATTAATTTAATTATCTAAAACTACAAATGTAACCCAATTATTTAATTACAATTTTACACATCCCATACTTTAAATTAAATGATATATATCTTTTTTATTTTATTTATTTATTTATTTTAGTCTATGGAAAAATCCTTACAGACAATAATATCAAATTGCATTAATACAAATAACATAGATATAAATTTATGTGTTTAATAATAAAATAATATTGCGTTTAATAATCCTAACATTAATATTAAAATCAATATAACTATAAAATTCATTAAAATCATTACACATTCTAATAAGAGGATCAGCGTCAGCATTATTTTGACGAAAAAATGGAACATATAACAAATTGAAGTTTCTCGTTGAGCGTTGAGGAATATTAAATGACAGGTTATTCATTAGAAATTCGGAGCATAAGTCACCATTAATCAGCTTGACTACAAAAGTAACATTTAGCATTTTTCTTCGGCTTTCCAAGCTTGGTAGTTTGATACGAGCAAGTCTAATAGAGTATGATGGAAGATTAACAATAGATCCCACGTAGAAATTTCGTAAACAGAAAAGTAAAAACTGTTTTTGAACTGATTCAATCATTTGAATACGAACATTATGTTGAGGATCCCAAATTACGGAACCATATTTCAAGATTGGCCGTACCAGGGAAGTATAAAGATGTTTAGTTTTATTGGGGTCAGTAAATTCTTTAGCCCATCGTTTAATAAAAGAAAGAACTCCACGAGCTTTATTAACGGCCAGAGTGATGTGTTGTGAAAAACTTAGTTTGGGTTCTAATAAAACAGAAAGGTCATAAAATGAATCCACTAACTCTAATTGGTCTCCACCCAAAGAGTAGTAAGAAGGAACGAAGTTTTTTCTGGAGAAGCGCATATGTTTGCATTTTTTCAAGTTTAATTCCATTAAATTTGCATTGCACCATACGTAGAGGTTATTTAAATCTTGTTGAAGATGTGTATGATAAGACATTTTATCAAAACTTAAGAAAATTTTAACGTCGTCAGCATACATTAGGACGTTGGAAAATTTAATCGAAAGTGGTAAGTCATTTATGAAGAGGGAGAATAAAATTGGCACAAGGTCTCTTCCTTGCGGTACTCCAGATCTTACATCGATATTATTTGATTTAGAATCGTTAAATAACACACGTTGTTTTCTGCCACTCAAGTAAGATCCTATCCAGTTTATACAATTTTTAGTAAAACCCATCAAATATAATTTTTTTAAAAGAAGATTATGATTAACTTTGTCAAAGGCTTTGCTAAAGTCTGTGTAGATAACATCAGTAAGTTGATCGTTTGTAAATCCGCGGTTAACTATTATTGTGAGATTTAGTAGATTTGTGGTTGTAGAGCATCCTTTACGGAAACCGTGTTGAGAAGGTGATAATATCGATGATATTGTATAACAAAAATGATCAGTTAAACATTTTTCAAACAGTTTGGGTATTGAACTAAGTTTGGCAATACCTCTATAATTAGTTACAAGAGACTTATTTCCTGATTTAAATAAAGGAATAATATAAGAATCTTTCCAGTATTTGGGAAAATAAATGTATTTAATAGATAAATTAAACATGATCGATAAAGGAATAGAGAGAACTTCAGCACAATTAGTAAGTATGCAGCTTGGTACCCCATCAGGTCCATGATGAAATGAAGATTTAAGGCCCCGTATACACTTTTTATTGTGAAACGTGGTTATAGATGCAATTGATATTGACTGTTGTTCAATTATTGGAATATGATAATCGTTGGAATTACTATATTGAGCATCAGAATACGTAGTGGAAAAAAAATCCGCAAACATATTACTTATGACAACATCATCAGAAGATTCATTAGTTAAGTATTTTACAACAGAAGGATAACCACCGGATTTTCTTTTATAATTCACGAATTTATAAAACGATTTGGGATCACGTTTAAAATTATTTTTCATATTATTTAAGTAGTCCTTATATAGTCTCGTGTTGAGCAAGTTATATTCAGCACGAGTTACTGAATATTTACCATAATGGGTAAGTGAACCAGATTCCTTGTACTTTTTATAATATTTGTTTTTTTAAATTTTTAAGTCTTGAAAGTTGTTTTGAGTTCCACGGTGGGCCAGAATGTTTACGTAAAGAGACCTTAGGAACACATTCAGCGATATAATTAAAAATAGTTGTATAAAATGTATCAATCATTACATCAATAGATGCTGGATTACCGTCAGGAACAGATAGCAATTCTAGCCAATTAGTGTTTCGTAGAAGAAAGTTTAGATCGTTGTAATTTGTTCGTTTATATACATAGCCAACAAGATACCATACGTTCATTACTAGTAAGAGCACATTTTTCATTTAAGCATTCCATTGCAAAACTAGTGGTTTAATTGTTTTTGTTTTCTTTGAAAGAAGTTTTTAAGTTTTATATGAACGTTTTTGATTTTTTTCTGTTTTAATTTTTATACAGATTAGTGTTAGAAAAGTTTGTAGTATGTAAACGTGTTATAAAGTTGTATATATATAAAAGCTAGATGTTATGAAAATATTTTTTCAATAGATTATATGTATAAGCTGACTGTTTTTAACAGCCCCATGTATAAGTAATAAGTGTTGTTATTGTTGTATTTTGTATTGTTTTGTATCTTTATTTAAATCACTGTATGTTGTATTTATTATTATTTTTTGTTCGTATCGCGTTAAGTGACACGAAATATTATTGTTGTGGTTGTTTATAGTATTTAAAATTTACTTTGAAACAGAAACAAATCGAAAATTTTTTTGAAAACTAATGCCGCACTGTAATTTTATGACTTTCACTTTCAGTGGTTCCCAACTGAATTGGGATTGTCAAATAAATTCAAATTCAAATATTTTATTAAAATCTATATTTAGACACATGATATTGTGATTTTTTGTAAGTATGAGGAAAGGTATATATTTTTGACATCACGAACGGGAATACGAAGAACAACATTTTAAGCAATCAAATATTATGTCTATTGATAGTTATTGCAGTTCTCGCCTAACAACCAGAAGCCCCATGTTTGATTATGAGCGTGACCACGTTATTTACTTAATTAAAAATATTTGTAATTATTTTTTTTCTATTTTTTTATGAAAATTTATTTTTTAACTAAATTTTTCTCATATTAAATTTTTTTTTTCATATTCACTTTAAATTAAATTTTTCTGATAATCACTTTTCGTTTCTTTGTTGTTACAATCTGATTATAAACACTTTACAACAATCGAAAATAGAATTTTTTTTGCAATGAAAATGAAAATTATTCAAGGTCGAGGCCATACTCTATATTTCTTTATTAGGATATTGTCCTAAAAAATAATCTATAGAGTTTATTTGTTTTCAAATTTATTATTTGACCCTTTCGAAGTAAAAGATTATCACCATTGATCAAGAAATAATTGATCAAAACTTGTTTGTTATGTAAAAACAAAGTACATTCTAGTTTACTCCGCCTGTTTTTATTTATAGACAAAACAAAAAAATAAAAAGGTTCGAAAAACAAAAAACGTGTATTGAATATCCACCAAAGGTGGGCCTTGCACATAACAAACAAGTTTCCAATTTATTTTTTGATCAATGGTTATAATCTTTCACTTCAAGGTCATATATTAGCTCTCATGTAGTGAGTAAATTAGTTTATATGAATGATTGATGTTTGGCATGGGATTGTTACCGCTTTCAAAACGTGTTCTGATGATGGGAACCTAGAAAACTCCCGAAATAGATCTTGTTGAGTCCACGGACCAAATGTAGAATCCACGGACCAAATGTAGGAGTCCAAATGTAAAGGACTCAATGGAAAAGCTGATCTTAATTTCACTTTTAATTAAGTCAACTTTTATGGGTGTTTTTTTAGCAAATAAAAAAACTTTGAATTTAAAATTCAACAAAAAGAGGGAGGTTTTATTAGAAAGCCTCTTGCTTTCTTGATTATCAATAGTATAATAAATTCTTATCTACAAACTTAAATCTACACAACCGTGGTGGTTGTTTTATAATGAGATCAACTCAAGAGAGAGAGAGAATAAAACAGAACTTCATGTTCTCTTATATTTTGACACCAATGAGTGTATCAAAATGGGTATACTAACAAAATATAAATTTACAGTTATGATTTAAAGATAAATGGGGGCAAAATTTCAGTTTATGGGGGACACCCCTGGAAAAAAAAAAAAAATGCCACGCCCCCTTAAATGACCCCAGGAGTGCGAAAATCATAATGAATAAGGGGGCTCACGCCCCTTATGGGCGTGGCAGTCGAAAAACGACCCGGCCCACCTACGTAGACAATATGGGTATCAAATGAAAGCTAATGTCTTCACGATTCCAAAAATAGCCGTAGTTGCCAGATCGGGCGATTTTTGTAGCCGATATGGCCATTTTGGCAAAATTTGGGGTGGGGGAAATTTTTTTTTTTCCTTTTTTTTTGCTTATATTTTGTTAAAATCAAATGTTCTCGTGTCAAGAGTCAAATCATAAATGAGGATAAGTACAAAATTAAGAAACGAGGAAAACTCTTGAAAGCTTCTGATTGGTTAATGAAAATTTGTTATACTGGCTTCGCTTAGTAAAGTTTTTCTGCGTGACCGGCCTACGGCCGGGCTTAGGGGTTTTTAACTCCAGTATGTCTTAATTCTAGACGGCGGGGATCTCGAGTGCTCGGCCTCTGGCCGAGCTAAAAAGAGATAAACAAAAAAAAGTCCTTCCCCCATTTTATAAAATTAACATATCTTCCTCAAATTCTGGACGATCTGGCAACTACGGGTATTTTTGGAATCGTGAAGACATTTCCTTTCATTTGATACCAATATTGCCTAAGTAGGTGGCATGGGTCGTTTTTCACCCCCGCCCCTATTTAACAAAAATGGCCGTATCGGCTGCAAAAACCGCCCGATCTGGCAACTATGGCTATTTTTGGAATCGTGAAGACATTAGCTTTCATTTGATACCCATATTGTCTACGTAGGTGGGCCGGGTCGTTTTTCGACTGCCACGCCCATAGGGGGCGTGAGCCCCCTTATTCATTATGATTTTCGTACTCCTGGGAACATTCTGAAGGGCATGGCATATTCAGATTTTTTCTCTAGGGGTGTCCCCCATAAACTGAAATTCAGCCAAATGGGGTTTAAAAGAGTCAATTAATTGAAAAATAGAAAATTTAGCAAAAATTAATTAAAAATTGTTGAAGTCGCTTCAACATGCTCCCGCCGGAAAATGGCAAGAACATCTCTTCCAAGGCCCGGATATTATCCACCCAAATGTGGACTGTTGGATACGGGGCAGGTCAGCAGCTGGTTGTTGGATGTTTGGCAACAGGATTCTGTCTGCTACCTCTTTTCCCAGTACACCGTCAATTTCCCGATATGCATGGAAGAGAGGATGAGCCAACGGGGAGTAATTGGCAAAGTGGCGGCTTAGGGCTTCATCCTTCAATGAGGGGGGTGCCACGAACCCCAGACGCTCGCAGAGAAGCAAGTCCATCATGAAGGAATCTCGCTCGTTGTGGGTAAACCATGGTTCCATAATGAATCGACCGCATATCTTCCCATCATGGCTTGTAACTGGTGTTAATTCCGGCAACTCTTGAGCCACCTTTCTGATTATGAACGAGCTGGCGGCGTTGACGTTGGATATGGCGTATGTGGCATCGTGGGCGTTCTCTCATCTAGATATACAGAGAAAAAAAAAAAAAAGAAAAGAACGAAATATATATAGTGTTAGAAAAAATACCTAGTGCGAATTTTATCTATTTGTTTACTTAATTATTGGGTGTTTGGTAGATTAATTGGTGGATTTTGGTTTTGAGTATCATTGGTGGGTAGCAAACATAGTTTGACAACAGGTCGCAGGATATTGCCATTTTTAGTGCGTACTTCGGCAACTCGGATTTTGCTATCGCGTCCGTATATGACTTTAGTAACGCGACCAAGGAGCCACTCGGTGGGTGGTAAAAAGTCTTCTTTGACGATGACGATGTCATTTTGTTTGAGGTTGTCACGTTCCTTTTGCCATTTGAATCGGCGTTGTAGCTCGGTTATATACTCGGTTTTCCACCTTCGTGCAAAAATGTGTTGTAGTGACTTTAATCGTTCCCAACGTTTTAAATACGGCAAGTTCTCAAGTGGAGGTTCCGCAGGGGCTTCTGGCAGAGCGGTGATCGCAGCTCCTCGAAGTAAATGACCTGGAGTCAGTGGTAAAATTTCGTTCGGGGTTTCAGTTAAAGATGACAGTGGTCTTGAATTTAACACTGCCTCAATTCGAACAAGAAGAGTTGTAAATTCTTCAAAGGTAAAAGAGAGATTACAAGTTACCTTTTTGAGGTGGGATTTCATACTTTTCACGGCGGCTTCCCAGAGGCCACCCATGTGGTGTGCGTACGGCGGTATGAAGGACCAGGTGAAACCAAAAGTGGTGTATTTTTCGATCAGCCTCTTTTCTGCTGACTGGAGGAAGCTGTTACGGCTTTTCAGTAGCGCGTAGCTTGCGCCGAGGAAATTTCGACCGTTGTCGGAGAACATGGTCTTCGGGAGACCTCTACGCCCAATAAATCTGTCGAAGCAGGCTAAAAAGGCATCGGTTGAGAGGTCAGAACAAGTTTCTAAATGAACGGCTCGGGTAGAAAAACAAACGAAAACAGCTGCATATCCTTTTAGAATTTTGGCATTTCGCAAAGTCGATGACTTTATGTTGAAAGGGCCCGCAAAATCGACTCCGGTGTACGTGAATGGTAGGGAAAAGTTTACTCGTTCTGGCGGGAGGGCGGCCTTGATTTGGTGCTGGAACTTATGTTTGTAGACCGTACACGCCTTACATTCACGAATACATTTTCGTACCAAGTTTCGTAATCTTGGGATGTAGAATCCCTGTCGAATTGCTCGCAACATGATATGATGCTCAGAGTGCAACAGAATGCGATGTGTAAAATCGACGAGAAGTTTTGCCAGTCGAGATCTTTCTGGGACGATAATTGGATGTCTTTCTTCATAGCTTAAACCTGAGTTGTTAAGCCTGCCACCAACACGTAGAAGATCGTTTTTGTCGATAAAAGGGGTTAATGTGAGTAATCTACTTCTGCGACTCAAAGGTTTCTTTTCCTTTAAGCATTCGTACTCCTTGCGGAAATAGGATTTTTGAGCCAATGAGATGAGCCGGTTTTCACAGAGCTGATTTCTTGAGCTGTAATGAACTTTTCGGTTTCAAAGGGTTTTTTAAGGACGCGGTTTATAAATCGAAGTCGATAGCTGACGACTCGTAACGCCCTTTCAAATGAAGAGAATTCTTCTAGTACATCTGTACTTTGTACCTCCAAGTGGAAGTTTACAGAGTTTTTGGTCTCCAAATCTATTGGATCAAAAGTCCGCGGGATTGGCCATTGTGCTGGGGGAAGTTTCAGCCAGGTGGGTCCTTGCCACCAAAGTTGGTTTTCTGCAAGTTCCTGAGGGGAGCAGCCTCTTGTGCCCATATCTGCAGGATTTTCTTCAGTCCTCACATGCTTCCAGCGGGATGTGTTGGCGATGCTAATAATTTGCGTCACACGATTTGCGACAAATGTCTTTAGGGTATTTGGGGGTTTCTGTAACCAACCCAGTACTATTGATGAATCTGTCCACAAGAACAATTCATAGTTGAACTGGCAGTTCGCGACTAAGCTTCGGGTCAGCTTAGCAAGTAATAAAGCTCCACAAAGTTCGAGCTTGGGAATAGTAGTCCGCTTTATAGGGGCTACTTTAGTAGCCCCTATATAGAACCGCAGTATGCCTTCTCTGAGGCGTCACAGAAGCCGTGTATCTGGATGCGATACTGTGGTGATAAATCTACCCATCTAGGAATTTTATTGCTTTAGATAAATGGCAAGTTCTTTATAAATGAATTCCATTTTATCAGTATGGGTGTAGGCGCCCCTTCGTCCCAGTCAGACTTTCCTTCCCATAATTCTTGCATAAGAGTTTTTGCAACTATCACGACTGGGCCTAACCAACCTAGAGGGTCAAACAATCTTGCGATCACTGACAAAATTCTTCTTTTTGTAGTAGATGCAGCAGTTTCAATGGGTTCCACAACATAGTAGAATGAATCCGATAAAGCATTCCATCGAATTCCAAGAGTTTTAATCGTACTGGAATCGTCAAATTTCAAAAAATCTTCATCTAGAAGATCCTCGCGGGGCAAATTTTCGAACAGCAACTTATTATTTGCTGTCATCCTTTTCAACGGGAATCCAGCAGATTTTAGGGCCTTTATAAGCTCACTCTGTTTGAGCTTGGCGTCTTCAATCGTGTGTCCACCAGACAGTATGTCATCGACGTAGACTTCATTTTTCAAAATGGCGGATGCCTTGGGGTACAAATTTTTGCAATCACTACTTAACTGCAATAGGGTTCTTATCGCCAAAAAGGGGGCGCAATTTACGCCAAACGTGATAGTTTTTAGTTGAAACGAGTCCACGTTACCATCAGCTTCGCTGCGAAACAAAATCCGTTGATAGGGACGGTCCGCTTCATGGACCAAGATTTGGCGATACATTTTTTGTATATCTCCGGTGAAAACAAACCTATAGTTGCGCCATCTTAGCACAAGCTGTATCAAATCATTTTGGAGAGTTGGACCTTGATACAAAACATCATTAAGCGAGAAACCACTTGCCGTCTTTTTTGAGGCGTTGAATACCACTCGTACTTTTGTGGTTTTGCTTTCTGGTTTGATTACTGCATGATGTGGGAGAAAAGATGACAAACATTTTTCAGCTTTGGGCTCAAAGTGTACAACTTGTTCCATGTGATCCAAGTCTAAATATTCTTGGAGAACTTCTGTGTACTGGGACTTTAAATCAGGAGTTTTTTCTAAAGTTTTCTCCATTCTGTGGTACTGCGCAAGTGCCATATTTCTGGAGGGGCCCAAAAAAATTTCAGTCGGACACTGTTCTTTAAATGGGAGGCGAACTATGTATCTGCCGTCAGGTTGTCGGCTTGTGGTACGTTGAAAGTAATTTTCACAAATAATGTCGCTGTTGGACTCAATATTGCTTTTTTCGGGCTCTTCTAATACCCAAAACTTTTTCAAATCTTCATGGAGAATCTGATCGCGGGATGGCGAAACCATTGTATGAAAAGTTTGGACGTCGTTAACAGGTTCAGGCCCTAACAAATACCACCCAAAGTGGAATTCTCTAGCTTCAAGGCAATTTCCAATGTTCATTTTAACACCCTTTAAGTTGATGAAAGGCAAATAATCGCTTCCGATTATCATCTCAATTGGAGCAGGTTTATAAAAGTATGGGTCTGCGAGTACTAAATCCTTGATTTCGCTTAGATTATGGATGGGAATAGGATGTGAAGGCATAAATGAGCCAATGTTGGTACCACAATTGATCTGATTTTTATCGAGAAATCTGAAATTCTTGATTTCACTGTGACGTTGCACCTTCCTTTAGAATTTCCTACAACTGTCTCACCAAAGCCTGATATTTCACTGCGATGGTTTTCCAATGGTATAGAGAGTCTTTGTTGAACACTCTTTAATACAAAACTCCTTGTAGAACCTGAATCTATCATCGCTCTAATAGTAAATTTTTCGCCTAAATGCTCCACATGAACTAGCACTGTGGGCAAAATAGTAGTCCCGTTATGCTGAGATAAGTTAAAGTGAACGGTTTCCTTTTGATTTACATTTGCAGTATATGCTTGTGAATTTGACGAGTTCGTTTTATTTTGAGTGCCGGACCCGGATGGTCTTTCATTATCTCGACGATAATTTTGCGGCGTTACCTTAGGAGCGGTAACTCTTTTCAGCTTGTCTTCGGTTTCAAGATGAAGCATGGTGTGATGCCTCTGATTGCATCTGGTACAACAGTTTGCACTTTGGCAATTCGATTTAAAATGACTTGTCGAAAAACAATTAGCGCAATATTTATTGGCATAAACAAATTTTATTCTGTCCTTAACTGACAGTGACTTGAAATATTTACAAAGTCTTAACGGGTGGTTTTGTCGACATTTTTTGCAGCTGAATGCTTTTTTGTCGGTTTCAGTGTGGGAGTAAAATACTTGTGGTTTAGAATCATGATGTTCTTTACCGACTGGTTTTCTTAAATTGGCAAAAGTCTCTAAAGTTTCAATTCTACTTGTGAGAAATTTGCTGAGCTGTTGCTAACTAGGCAGCTCTTTATGATCAACTAAAGAGTCTTCCCAAGCCCGAGAAGTTTCTTCCGGTAACTTTGCAGCGCAAAGGTTCATTAGAAACGGGTCATTACTCGGTATATCGATCCGAAATGATCCTATGACTGAAAGACAGTCGTTGACCGTATTTTGAAAAATTCTCAAAAATTTTAAATTCTCCGTTGGAGGGGTACGAATGACTTTGATTTTGTCAATTTGGGTATTAATCAAGATTCTTTTGTTTTCATAGCGATTTTTCAACGCTTTCCAAGCGATATCGAAATTTGAATCTACTAGATCATAATCTTTGATCATATGATGGTCCTCCCCAGTCGTATTGCCTAGCAGGTAATACAGTTTGTGTGCTGGAGCTATTAATGGCTCGTTTCCGATCGCTGCCATAAACATGTCCCTAAATGCAGGCCAGTTGCTAAAACCACCTTCAAAATTCAGAATTTTTACAGCGGGTAATTTAAGAGCGGGACGACGAGCGACCTCTTGATTTGTTCCTTGACCTGCTGACTTAGCCTTGATCATCTCTAAAATTCTAGCCTTCAAAACCTGGTATTGTTCGCTAGCCTCTTCGTACTTAATTGAAACCTCATCTTGGTAAATATCTTCTTCTTTTACCTTATCATCTCCTTCTATGTAACTTTCATAACTAGAGACCATTTTCGACCACCTTCTATCTAATTCCTCTTTTTTTACCTCTAACAACGAAATTGCGAAAGTATCCTGAGAAATTTCATCAAAACTAGTGATGAAGGCAGTTAGCTGCAAAATGCTATTTTTGCATTTCCTTTTAGCCATTTTGAGACTACTTCAAATAAAAACTTTTTGAAATTCAGTTGACTTTGTTTTAAGGATTTCAAATAAATTTGTCCCGTGGGGTTTTAACTTTGATTGTAAGTTATCAATCTCTTAAAATTTTCAAAATATTTAAGATAAAACTTCAAATAATTTTTTCCGGTAGGAACTCGTACTTGAAGTACGTTTTTTTTCCAGTTGGGATTAAATTTGCCAAGCAAAATTATAAAATTTCAATCAAAAATTTTCCAACCACTATAAATTTTCATAAAAATTATCAAATAATTTTTCTCAGTGTAAATTTCTTTAAAATTCAACCGCTTCTTTTTTTTTAAAAAAAAATTCCAACTAATTCTTCACCAAAAAAAAACCAAGATTTTTTTCGTAAACAATAAAAAAAAATTAAAAACAATTGAATATGTGCTTAAAATTCACAAATAAATTACCCACTCTTTTCTCCAATCAGTATTGTAAAAAATTTCAAAATATATGCGGGCTTTGTGTATCACCCTTTCCGAAAAAGCGAGAAAAAATAAGATTTTTTTTTTTTATGGGATCACCCTTTATTCAATATATCAATATAGAAAAATTTTTAGTTAACCAACAATTTTGGCTAAAGTGTAGTTCAGCTTTCAAAAATATTTTCAAAATATGTAGTCGCTTTCCTGGGTCACCCTTTTATAAAAAGGGGAAAATAAAATTCTGGTTATACAACGATAATTTCACCAAATTTAACAATTTATAAAAATTTTCCTAGGGTCACTTTACGTGGTAGGATAATAAACAGGTTTTCCTTATATTGAGGGTTTCTTGTTGCACCACCCTTTATCATCAAAGATTTACAAAAAAAAAAAAAAAAAAACAAATTTTTGTAAAATGTTGTAATCTCCTCAAGATTCACGATTTGACTTCAAATAAAATCTGGTTTGACGCACAAAATTTTTTTTTTTTGACTACAGCTTTTTACAGCACTCTGTAGTAGAAATTTTAATAAAATTTATTTTTGCTTTCGAAATAAACTTCCGTTTCAAAATTTTGTAGTAAAAAATAAAAAAGATTTTTTTTGAAAATTGTTGAGAGCCTGTTGTAGCACCCTGTATAAAATTTTTCACTAACTTGTCTCGCGTCACGATTTTATTTCGTATAAATTTCGGTTTAAACACTTTTCAAAATTTATTTTTTTCGTAAAAAAAAATCGAGATAAAAAAAAATGTATGCCACCCTAATGACACACACAATACCAAACACTTTTTAAAATTTTGGAACTGCAAAAATTTTCTTAATTGCTTCCACCAAATTATCACAATTTTTTTTAATTGAAATATAAAAATTCCCAAACTCACCGTTTCCCCGCAAAAACTCTTCACCGGGTACCCTTCTTGTTTTTTTCCTTTTACGTTTGTACACTATATGTTGTTGGTACTTGTTGATTACCGGCACTTTCTTCAAGGTGACTTGTTTTTTTCTATTGCTGTTGTTGTGGCTGTTGTAATTTTTACAGCTATTTAATTTGCAAAAAATTGTATATTAAAGTTTAAGATTTTTTGCTGTTTTTGATGTTTTTGTGGCTGTGGCACTTTTACAGCAGGTTTTTTCGCCAGAAGTGGTTGAAAAGAATATGATTTTTTTTTTTTTTATTAACTTAAATTCTTTTTTTACACAGCACTTACACTTTCCTTTTTTTTTTTTTAAGCCACTATCTTTTTTTTATTTTAAAATTTGTTTCATAAATTATTTAATTAAATTTACACAATTTATTTTGTTTTCCTTTGACTGTTTGTTAGCGTCTAATTTTTCACGATCATCTATCGGCAATTATGTGTGTTAAACGTTTACTTGCTTTTTGTTGTCGTGAAACTAGGTCCATTCGTTTACTTTTCCAGTAAAATCCAGTAGATGAGTAAATTTTGGGCAAAATGAAAATTTTACTCTCTTGCACAAAAAAGTAAACGAACGGAAAAATTGCAAAAACTTGCAGGTTAATTCAAACATATGAGCGCTAAAAAGCTTAGTGTTGTAAAATAAGTGTTATTTAGACTACCCAGTATATATTGTTTTCGGTACTTGATGCATTGCATTTTAATAATTATAAATTCGTAGCAATTATATTTATTAAATGAACTTTTGTGGAAGCTTTTGTACCTGTTTAGTTTGTACATGACTTTTAATTTTGTTTCTAGTTAAATAACATACGAAAATACATGAATACTTTATTTTTGATATTCGGTACCCTGAATAATATGCAGTAAGAAGTATTCATATATTCATTAGCTTTACATCTCTAATATATTAATGTAAATAAAAACAATTAACAGAGATATTAGAAAACTGATAAATTGTTACTATAATAATTGTAACTGACTACTTTAATTTGTTTCAGGTTGAAAATAATTATTTTTAGTTTTTTGCCGCCCTTTTAATTCAGCTTTTAATCTTTTAAATGTTTTTATTCCTAAATGTATGCTTATTTTTGTTTGTTTACTTAATTTAATCATATGTTTTTGTTTTCTACTGGATTTTACTGGCAAAAATTTGTCCAGTAAAAATTTGCAGGTTTTTTGCTGACAACTGTCACTTTACTCTCTTAGTAGATACTCTCTTTTGCAAATTTATATGTACGCGAACGCATTTCAGTAAAATCCAGTACAAATTTGTACAAATTTGTGCAAATTTTGGTGTAAACGAATGGACCTACTAACAACACTTATTTGCATTGAAAATGTATAGGGAAACGGGTGGAATTGACAAAATTGTAACTTGTCGTATTGTAAACTTTACATACATACATGCTACTGCGCATGTCAGAAAAATACCGCGTTTTTCTCTTCTTTACCAGTGTTGGTACTTTCAAACCAGTGTTGGTATGTGTGGTACGTTTTGTACTTTTAGGGGGATTTTTGGAAAAGTGAGGTTATGGTTGAAATTTCGATTGGATATGATTGTGTGTAATTTTAATTAATTTTTAAGGCACTTTTTTCTAAAAAATTCTACCTATTCGCACTAAATATAATTAATGACACTGTACATACCAATCTTTTTTTTCCTTTCTTGATGATGATGATGCTGTCGATCTTATGCCCTTGGATGATGGGTTACTTCCTGTTGGACACACTGGGGTAACTTCGTTATTGTGCCGGGATGCACTTCAACGTCCCGGAGATGATTCTTTCGTGGGCCGGGATGCACACTGAATTTACCTTCCTTCTGTTGTTGTTGATGCTGCTGTTGTTTCTGGGTGAACAACTTCTTCATCCAATAAGCGGACAAATTCCACTGGGTTTTTTTTTCCAGCCTTAGCTCCACTAAGACTCTTCGAAGGACCAAATGTTGAGTCCACGGACCAAATGTAGAATCCACCGACCAAATGTAGGAGTCCAAATGTAAAGGACTCAATGGAAAAGCTGATCTTAATTTCACTTTTAATTAAGTCAACTTTTATGGGTGTTTTTTTAGCAAATAAAAAAACTTTGAATTTAAAATTCAACAAAAAGAGGGAGGTTTATTAGAAAGCCTCTTGCTTTCTTGATTATCAATAGTATAATAAATTCTTATCTACAAACTTAAATCTACACAACCGTGGTGGTTGTTTTATAATGAGATCAACTCAAGAGAGAGAGAATAAAACAGAACTTCATGTTCTCTTATATTTTGACACCAATGAGTGTACCAAAATGGGTATACTAACAAAATATAAATTTACAGTTATGATTTAAAGATAAATGGGGCTTAAAAGAGTCAATTAATTGAAAAAATAGAAAATTTAGCAAAAATTAATTAAAAACTGTTGAAGTCGCTTCAACAGATCTATCAACACATTCCTGAAAGGATCAAATAATAAATTTGAAAACAAAAAACTCTATAGGTTATTTGTTAGGACAATATCCTAATAAAGAAATATAGAGTAAGGCCTCGAACTTGAATAATTTTCATTTTCATTGCACAATTAAAGGTCGAAAAAACATAATTTTGAAGCAGCGCATATTTATTTAAGTTATTTCTTGTCTTTAATTTTCATTTCACTTCATTAGTCCCTGATAAATTCATTGTGGTAATATTTTATATTTATTGATGAAAACATACTTTTAGATATCTGAATTATTTTAAAATTTTAAATGTTACTATAGTTATTATTATTTGTTTATAACTTATAAACAAATTATTTATTATAAATACAATTGAATGTTTGAGATTGAATTAATTAGTTTTTTGTTGTCTTCTAAGTAAGTAACATTGTCTAGGCTTATTAAAAAGTACCAGACGTGAACTTACTAAAAAAAACCTCAGAAAAATCTAATAATGTAAAAATTGTTAAATAATATATTTAACCAAAGTGCGTTTTAATGCACAACCACAATCTTAGGAACAAGATTGATTCATTGGCGCCCAACTTAGTGGGGGTTACGAAAAAACCCAACGAAAAGTCCAAAACCAACCGAAATAGCTCAACGTTTATTGTGAAGTCCAAGGCCCAAATATTTAAGTCAACAGCAAACGTAGAGAACAAAGCCGACGAAAGAAACACAACGTCATCCGTAAAAAGCAAAAAGAAGAAACACAACCAAACGGCTGTTGAAGAAAACATAAATCATCCCGGAGCCAACCAAAATCTCAAATTCGATATGGCCACTTTTTCACCAGAACAATTTCAGCAAATATTAGCGGCTATGGGTGTTACCAACAGAGGAGGATCATTCACTCAATGTTGAGCGCGATACAAAGGACAAAGAGACCCCGCTGCCGTAGAAGAATTTTTAGCTGCAATTAGCGTTTACAAAGACATAAAAAAAAATTCCGATGCTGACGCTGTTCGAGGAATGCCACTACTGCTGGAAGACTATGCGGCAACATGGTGGATTGGTGTCAAGGACACTGTTACTAGTTTTGAGGGAAACTAAAATTCTCATAAGAACAACATTTGCACCACCAATAACTGACTGGAGAATTTTTGCCAATATTTTCGACGTTAAGCAACAAAAAAGAGAACCAACTGACAGTTTTATATGCAAAAAAGGCTTTTTTTTCTCAGTTAAAAGTTGCTTGTAACGGAAGAGGTACAAATTAATATGATTTATGGACTACTAAACATAAATATTCGTGAACGTGTTCGGCGTGATAGCATAAAAACATTTGGGGAACTTATTTCTTCAAGTAGAGAAGCGGAAATGTTCTTCACAGAAGCTCGACCCGTATCAACTAATGTGGAGAATAAACAAGAAGCTTCAACAAGTAACCGCTGTTGTTTTTGCTGTGTGAAAGGATATACCATTGATGCGTGTTTTAAAAAGAAAAAGCGAGATGAACTACAAGTCAAACAACAAGTAGAAGAGCAGCAGCAAGTGGCTATGCATCCAAATCAACAAAAACAAGTAAGTCAATCACAAACCACGTTAATGAAAGAACCAACGTTTTCTTGCTATGGATGTGGTGCACCAGGGGTGTACCGTGCAAATTGTCCTAAATGTGGTAACCATTCCAAAGAGAGTCCTCAATATTTGGCTTTTAACTCTTTTTCATACAATTGGTCGTGCATTGCCTACAACACACATCGAAATTTTTGGCTTAAAAGGAGAAGCAGTTTTTGACACTGGTGCTAAAACAAGTGTTGCCAGCCTAAATTTAAAGAAAATTCTCACCAAAAATGATTGTATATTTCAAGACGTTCTTGCTGAAATTACTTTGGCAAACGGTTCAACCACTACCGGCAAAGTAATGTGTACAATATGTGATGTCATAATTGGTAAGAGGATCCGAAAAATTAGACTCGTTTATCTTCCAAAAGCTACAAAAAGCCGTACTCTACTAGGATCAGATTTTTTGGAACAAGCGGGAATTGTAATAAACATGGCGCAGAGGTGTTGGTATTTTGATGATGAACTCAAAACAAGATTTTTATTCACAAACCCTCTTGAAATAGGAGTTTTTAGTATGGATCTTAACAGCGAGGAAAGTTCTCCATGCAGTAAGGCTTTGAATGAAGTTTCTAAATTCATCAGTTTTGTTGAGGGTAGAAAAGTTATTTCACCAATAACAAATACTCAAAAATTTGAAGAAAATTCCTTCCAAGTACAATATCCATTGGCTGCCTCAGATGCTAAAGTTTTAAGGAAGCCATTATTTTCACCGCAAAAAAAAAATACAAATGATTATTCACCACAGTTTATCCAGAACATCTTTAAAGATGCAGTGCCTGTTGAAGAAAATACACCTGGAGAAACATCAAAACTATTCGCACCACCTATGAAAATTCGGAAAGCGGATCAAGATGACTACTTGACTGAAATGTTTATGCCTTTATATTCATTGGATATCCACTTTTTAAAAGATTCCGATGGTATGGGGCTAACCAATGCTGAACGTGTCGAATTAAACAAATTGCTAGTGTCTAACGAAGATATTTTTAAAGATCCAACTGTTGCTACTTCTTTTGCTGTTCATCATATTCATACCGAGGAGCATGATCCAATTGCGATTCCTCCATATCTCCTGTCAGCAACTAGAAAAATAGCTCTTAAAGATGAAATCTCCAGAATGCTCAAATTGGAAGTTATTGTCGAGTGCCAATCACCATGGGCTGCTCCTGTGGTCAGTATACCAAAGAAAAGTGGCGCAATACGGGTATGTATTGATTATCGTGAATTAAATGCTATCACCAAACCAGACCGCTATCCATTACCAAGAGTGGATGATATTTTGCATGAAGCTTGTAAGAGAATGTTAGGCAAGACTTGGTGTATATCTCCCAAACTCATGCACTGGGTTTACACGGCAGTGGCTAGGCCAATTTTACTCTATGGAGTACTTGTTTGGTGGAAAGCGTTGGGGAAAATGTCTTACTGTAGGCGGCTTGAGAGCGCGCAGAGACTCGCTGAACTTTTTGTATAACAGGCGCACTTCGCAGCACGCCTACCGCGGCACTGGATGTAATCCTGAATCTACAACCGATTAATCTAGTGGCGGAGGGCGCCGCCAGGACATCCGCCGTTCGCCTTTGTTCTACGGGGCGATTTACGACGAGACCTTATGGTCACGGGATGATCATTGGGGATAGGATCTGTAGCAGTGACTACACCATCCCGAAAATTGGCTTCACCACTGGCTTGCGTGTTACCCTGAGTGAATACGGCTGGTTGGCGGGCCTTCGTCCTGACCACAGAACCTTCAACTTCTTCACTGATGGCTCAAAGATGGGGGAGGGGGTCGGGGCAGCGGTTTTCTGTCGAGAGCTGGGTATTGAGGAGTCATATAAACTTCCCGATTACTGCAGCGTCTTTCAGGCGGAAGTTATGGCGGCCAAAATGGCTGCTGACCTTGCTCTTGTTTCTGAAACGGAGGGCAGTTACGTTAATTTCTTTATTGATAGTCAGGCGGCTATCAAAGCTATCGCCGCCAACTTGACCTACTCTTCGATTTTCCAAGAGTGCAAGAACTCTCTAGGGAGACTTGGATCCGGAAGGAGAGTCCACATCTATTGGGTTCGTGGGCACCGGGGTATTGAAGGGAATGAGGTTGCGGATGAACTGGCTAAACGGGGAGTCAAATTGCCAGTTGAAATGGCATTGGATGTTCGCGTGCCACTTCGGTCTCTGAAAAGGGATGTAGAATCCACGATGATGCGAAGAGCTGATGCGGTTTGGAGAAATACCGAAACATGCAGAGTATCTAAAGTCATGTGGAAATCCTACGATCCCGTTGCGACCGAACTTTTACTGTCCTTGTCCAGGAGCGACTGTAGACTTCTGGTGGGGGTGTTAACTGGTCACTGCTGGACGGCAGTTCTTGCCAAGAGAGCGGGAAGGCTGCAGAGTGACGAATGTAGATTCTGTGGGGTACCGGGGGACAGAGAGACGGTGGATCACCTAATGTGCCACTGTCCGGCTCTTGCACGCTCCAGGGCGAAATGTTTAGGGGACCACCTATTCCGAGATCTGGGAGAAATCTCAGAAATCGGAATCTTGAGACTTCTGTCATTTGCTAAGAGGATGTGGGGAACGCTACCATCACTGACGACTGACCTAACGTGGGGGTTATCGTTTCTAATCTGGTAACGCTAGGGACCTAATGGTCTATGCGGGGTCTTTGACCGGCCAGCTCAACCTAACCTAACCTTGCATGAAGCTAAGGCTACTAGCTTTATGTCCACACTTGATCTGCAATGTGGTTATTGGCAGATTGGCGTCCATCCAGATGATCAGGATAAGACAGCATTTGTTACACCATTTGGTATGTACAAATTTACCAGAATGCCATCTGGTTTACGGAATGCTCCAGCCACCTTTCAGCGGCTAATTGATCGTATGAAAACATCTATGGGAGATACTATTTTACTAGCGTATTTAGATGACCTCATATCCTGCTCTTCCACCTTTGAACAACATTTAATAGATTTGAATCAAATTTTTAAACGACTTCGAGAATTCGCTTGCAATGAAGTCAAGTATTTAGGGCATGTGCTCACTCCTAAAGGTATCATGACGAATCCAGCGAAGATAAAAGCATTACGCCTACGCAAAGAACCGAGAAATGTAAAAGAACTTCTTTCGTTTTTACAAGCCTGCTCATGGTATAGAAGATTTATACCATTTTTTGCCGACGTGTCAAAACCGTTATCCGCCCTATCCAAAAAGAATGTCGTATGGTGTTGGACCATAGAACAACAAGATGCCTTTGATCAACTAAAAATACTGCTAACATCTGCACCTATTTTAAAACAAGCTATAGACGATAACCCTTTCTTATTAAAAACGGATGCTAGTGGTTACGCTCTTGGGGTAGTTCTGCTCCAGCGGGAAGGTGAAGAGGAACATCCCATTGAATATGCCAGTAGACTCCTGTCTAATGCAGAACGGAACTACTCTACCATAGAACGTGAAGCCCTCGCCATTATATGGGCTGTCCAAAAATTCCGTGGGTACATTAAGGGAGCTCCAGTAAAATTAATCACAGATCACCAACCTTTGAAATGGCTCATGAATATTAAATCACCAACAGGTCGCCTAGCTCGATGGACGCTGTTGTTACAACCGTTTAACATAAAAATTGAGTATAAACCTAGAAAAACTAATGTCATTGCCGACACTTTATCCAGACCGCGATGTGAAGACAATCATAATAACCAAATTCCTTGTGAAATTTGTGCTTTTTCCATTGAAATGCAAAGAAAAATTGCCAGCCAATTAAGAGGAGGTCAACTTAAAGACCCTGAAATTAAGGAAATTATTGAGTGTTTGGAAAATAATACCGAAGACATTTCACACTGGTCAAAAAGAGGATTTGTAATAAACGATGGTATATTGTATTGCTACAACAATGAAGATTCTGACGATGCTCAACTTGTGGTGCCTAAGGATGAAAGGATAGAAATTTTAAAGTACTATCACAACGATGACACTGCTGGTCATTATGGTATCAACCGAACTATGAACAAAATTACATCTAGATACTTCTGGCAAGGAATTCGAAAAGATATTGAAAATCACATAAAAACATGTATAGAATGCCAGCGATATAAAGCAGGGGTGCCCACGGCCTATGCGCTTGGTACTCATTTGTTTTTGTAAAAACACTTAGCTATAGGCTGTGTGTTTTAATACACATATAGAGCGCTCAGCACTAGCAATACGAAATACACAAACAAATTTGTCTTATTAGTTTTTTTGTCATTCTTCACTTTATACACGCAAGCGCAAAGCAACAACACTTTCCTATGCTTTGCTGGTAAACATTGAAATATTTTTTTTTCTTTTTTCTTTGTATGTATTGGTTTTTACAACAAAAAATGTTGAATAAAAATTAGTTTTTCTTTAAATGTATTGGTGTTTGCTCTTCCATAAGGAACTTT
The DNA here is from genome assembly GCA_021234595.1 of Delia radicum. Taxonomy (NCBI): domain Eukaryota; kingdom Metazoa; phylum Arthropoda; class Insecta; order Diptera; family Anthomyiidae; genus Delia; species Delia radicum. The sequence continues at coordinate 122,600,731 of CM037851.1, forward strand.
TGGGCACTCCTGATATAAAGCAACAAACTTAAAGCCAGCCGGTTTATACCAAACTGTTTCAAGTAACCAACGTTTTGAAGTGGTTGCTATAGATTTATTTGGCCCATTGCCAGTTTCACCAAGAGGATTTCAATGGATTTTCATCGTGGAAGATAGTGCTGGCAGATGGGTTGAACTTTTTCCATTGGCAGTTGCTACAGCAGAAGCTTGTGCCAAAACACTAATAGACGAGGTATTTTTACGCTATGGTGTGCCCCGTAAAATCATTAGTGACAACGGAGTACAGTTTGTTTCTGCTGTCATGCAAAAAATTGTATTTTGTTTAAATATACAGCACATACTTACACCAGTTTATCACCCGGAGGCGAATCCAGTGGAATGCAAAAATCGTGATATGAAAGCTCAACTTGCGATATTAGTTGGAAATAATCATCAACTATGGGACAAAAAGCTTCCCAGTATTCGTTTTGCAATGAACACAACAGTCTGCCAAAGTACAAAGTATACAGCAGCATATTTAACGTTCGGACGAGAACTCAGAACACTAGATGATGTACAACATGATCTGAAAGCTATTATTCAGTCCGAAAATGTTGTCGCTGAAATCACACCATACCTTCACAGTCTCATAGACGTATTCAAGGATGTGAAAGAAAACGTACATAAACAACAAGACCATAACAAACGTAACAGTAATAATCACCGACGTGAGCAATCCCCCATTAGATGTTGGTTCAAAAGTATTAGTAACAACACATGTTTTAAGCAACTGTAACAAAAGGGGTTACATCGAAATTTGTTCCAAAGCGAGATGGTCATTATGTTATAATAGAAAGAAAGGGAACAACATCATATGTAATTGCTCATGAAGATGACATCACCTTACCATTGGGAACTTATCATGCATGGGCTTTAACTCCAGTGGTGGGCTATTCGGATAAATCAGTACCGCCAGTACAAATGATAAAAAGATGAGGTCGTCCCCGAAGAAAATAGCTGATGCCTCACCGGGACGTCATCGGCTCAGAGGGGGAGAATGAAGCAGCGCATATTTATTTAAGTTATTTCTTGTCTTTAATTTTCATTTCACTTCATTAGTTATTTTAAAATTTTAAATGTTACTATAGTTACTATTATTTGTTTATAACTTATAAACAAATTATTTATTATAAATACAATTGAATGTTTGAGATTGAATTAATTAGCTTTCTGTTGTCTTCTAAGTAAGTAATATTGACTAGGCTTATTAAAAAGTACCAGAACTTACTAAAAAAACCTCAGAAAAATCTAATAAAGTAAAAATTGTTAAAAAATATATTTAACCAAAGTGCGTTTTAATGCACAACCACAATCTTAGGAACAAGATTGATTCAATTTTAATTTTTAATAAAATTATATCAAACTTGTATAAAAGACAAAGTACCGTCTAGTTTACTCCCCCTGTATTGTTTATAAACTAAACAAAATATAAAAAGGAGAGAAAAACAAAAAACGTGTATTGAATATCCACCAGAGGTGGCCCTTGCACATAACAAACAAGTTTTCAATTTATATTTTGATCAATGGTTATAATCTTTAACTTTAAGCTCATATATTAGTTCTGATGTAGTGAGTAAACTAGTTTATATGACTGATTGATGTTTGGCATGGGATTGTTACCGCTTTCAAAACGTGTTCTGATGATGCGAACCTAGAAAATTCCCGAAATAGATCTATCAACACATTCCTGAAAGGGTCAAATAATAAATTTGAAAGCAAAAAACTCTATAGATTATTTGTTATGACAATATCCTAATAAAGAAATATAGAGCATGGCCTCGAACTTGAATAGTTTTAATTTTCATTGCACAATTAAAGGTCGAAAAAACATAATTTTTATTTTTAATAAAAATTATATCAAACTTAGAATTTCTTTTGTAAATACTCATTTACCGTTAAACTGAAGTTGGAGTTTATAATTAAATATAATAAAAACAATAAAAAAACACGTTTTCTTTTACTTTTTATTTATTTTTTTTTTCAAGTCTGCATTTGACTGTGAGCGCGTACGCTGACACAAAAAAAAAATAATATTTAAAATAAAATCATTTGACATTGTCAATCATCATGGATGATGATGACAAGGAAAGTGAAGAGAGCGATGTAAGCTGGCAGGTATTTTCTTCGTATAGGTTACAAAAACGTCGTTTGAATGCATCTACAAAATTTATAAATATAATAAACCAAATAACAATTTAAATAATAGCACGTGTGAAAACATTACTAGTACAACAGCAAACAACAACACCAATGCAAAGACATCAAAAAACCAATAACAATGGAGTAATGCAGATCAATTTCGGTGCTAGTACTTCTAAGCAAGCAGCAAGTACAAACAAAACTACAACAACTCCTACCTAAGTAAGTCAAACCCAGTTTTCTAAGTAACGATAATTATATATTGATGATAATGATAATGAAGAGAATGTGATACAGATAATGTGCAAACAAAAGAAAATAATTTACCAAAACCTCCACCAATCATTATACCAAATGTTTATAATATCAGCTTATTATACCAAATGTTTATAATAAAAGCTTTTCTAATATCATTTGCCCCACTGAATTTATTTATAAGAGTTAGAGTAATGGTAAACCATATTCAGACCTATAGAATGCTAAACTAAGCTTTCATACTTATCAAATGAAACAAGAAAGGGCCTATAACGTTTGGTGAATGAAATCCGAACAAGTGTAACACTGTTGTTAAAAAAAACACATGATGTTTACAACAAAAATGTTAACGGAAAATATAACTGTACTATATAGTTATTAAGCAAAAAAAAATAAGAACACATGCATTAGTTGCATATTCGTTTAAAAAATGTCACTCAACGAGTTAAACCGTCGCAAATTAATTTGCAAGTTTTGTGAGGAAAATCCGAACAAAACAAAAAGTGAAGTTTTTAAGCATTTTAAAGATATGGGGTTTAAAAAAACTTTTATCTTTAACACAATGAATTTATTTGAGCATAATAAATCAGTTGAAAGAAAACCTGGATCGGGTAAGAAATGCAGTTTACAAGACTCCAAAGTTCGGGCAAAGCTTAAAGCTGAAACAGCAGGCCGTAGTGCCAAATCGTACCGTCAATTGGGTAAAAAATATAAATGTGACAAAAATACTGTTAAAAGATATTTAGAATCCATGGGAATTGAGAAAAAGAAGAAAAAAACAGCACCATTTACTACAGAAAAACAACAAAATGCAGGTTATTAAATGCAGGTTACGCGAACTTTCTAAAAATAATTTTTCTTGCTCATCAGAGTACAAATGCGTGATGGATGACGAGTCATATTTCACCGTCGAAGGCAATGAATGGCAGTCAAAACATTATTTTGAATCTTCCAGTCACAAAGCCCCCGATAAATCGAAATTTATTCATAAGACCAAGTTTCCTGGAAAAGTTTTGTTATGGTTAGCCATTAGTGAGCGTGGTATCACTGATCCAGTGTTTTTCAAAGGAGGGTTAGCTGTCAATGCCCAAGTTTATAATGAAAAATGTATACCAGCACTTAAAAATTTTATTAAAAAATATCATTCACATGATAAAGTTATTTTTTGGCCCGATTTGGCATCACATTACGCCAACGCCATAATACAGAATTTGAGCAACCAGAAAATAGAATTTGTCCCAAAGCAAATGAACCCCCCGAATGTTCCTCAACTGCGACCTATTGAAACTTTTTGGGCCAATTTGAATTTGCCTAATTTTAAAAATAAAAAAGGAGCTAAAAACCATTAATACAGAGGGCATTCAGAGGTCAATGAATGAACTACCAGCAAAAATTAGGAAAGCTAATCGGTACGGGGCAAATTTGTTTTTGTAAATTTCTTTATTACCTGTAGATATAAAATAAATAAAAATTAAAACAAAAAAACTTTATAAACACATGTATTTTTTATTTTTATGGTTGTTCGGATTTCATTCACCAAACGTTAGTGTAGTAATACAAAATTTACACCATACAACACCAATTCAAGATATAAAGTTTGCCATTGAAAATTGTTGCCACCAAGCGAGAAATGTTCGCAGTAGAATCACAAGAGCGCAATCTCCTATGTTTTTTATTGATCTGGAACCAAATGTTACTGATAAGAAAATCTACAACATTAAACATATTAATAATGCAATAATAGCTATTGTTACACCCAAAAAAATAATGACCTTGTTCAATGCCACCGTTGCCAAGAGATCGGGCACACTAAATCATACTGCAAAAACCAGTAAACTGTGTTAAATGTGGACTAGGATACCTTACAATCGAATGCAAAAAAAAGAATGATACTCCCGTTCGATGAGTCAACTGTTTAGAAAATCATTCAGCGATTTATAAAGGCTGTGAAATTTACAGACAAATATTAAAGAAGAAATTGTAAAATAGTAACTTTGTTAACAGATCTAGGAATGTACGATATGCACACAATGATGAATTTCCAACAACAATGCTGCACAATTGAATCAATATACATATGCTGATGCTCTTAGAAACCCACAACAAAATTCAAATGAATATGCTTTAGAAAAAATCAAAACCAAATCGAGCTAACAAATAAACTTTTAACTATGATGTCAGTTTTAATGACAAAATTATGCAACTGAATTTTCATATTGCAATATGGAATGCCAACGGGCGTTCTAACCATACCCTAGAAGTTGAGCTATTTCTGAAAACTAATTTTATCGATATCCTTTTAGTATCAGAGACACATTTACAAGCAGAACATTTTTTAAAATTAGAGTTTTTGATTTAATAAAAGCCAACCAACAACATGACAACGCACACGCTGGATCTGCAGTTCTACTAAAATCGTTTCATCACGCTGCTTGTATCAAAGTAAAATCTGATTTAAGAGATTTTTCTATATATTCCACCTATTTTCCACCTAGCTTTAAAGTAACCTGCCAAAATTTTAAAGATTTCTTCGGTCGTTTGAGGCCAATATTTCTAGTTGGACGCGATTTTAACTCCAAACATTCCTGGTGGGGGTCAAGAGTACCTAATCCAAAAGGTATTGCGTTGCGTAATTGTATTATCGGAAATAACTATTATGTTTTATCAACCGGAAGTCCAACTTATTGGCCGACAGATCCATGAAAGAAATCGGACTTAATGGATTTTGGTGTTTACTCTGGCATTTCTAGTCAATTCCTTCACGAACTTTGTGATGAACTTAACTCTGACCACTCTTCAATTTTATTAAATTTTAACACGAATTTGCATTCCAACTCCAAGAAATACCAAGCCGTTAACAAAAAGACAGATTTTAACTCTTTTCGAGTTTGGATAGAAAGAAACATTAATCTGAATATACCCATTTAATCACCAACAGAATTAGAAGATGTCGTTGAATCTTTCAACAGTATGATTCATGAAGCTGGATTTCTTTCTACTCCAAAAGAAGAAGCTTTTGACACTCAAGATAAAATAGTTAATACTGCTAAATTTAGGGAGATGATACAGAATAAAAGATTTAGAAATATTGTCAACCAGTAGAAACCCAAATGACAAGCAACGGTTTAAATAAAGCAGCAAATGATCTGAAAAAACGACTTTGAATTGAAAAATGAACAGCTTGGTTATTTTCCAACTAAAATAAATGATCCCATAAAAGATGTAAATGGGTCATGGTGCCAAACATGGTGCAAAAACGACAAGAGTAAGGCAGAAGCGTTTGCTTCACATCTCCAAAATACCTTTCATCCACATGTTGATGAAATTATCCATGTTGATGAAATTACAAATTTTTTAGACATCCCATGTCCAATGGATTGCCCCATCAAACACATATCTCCATCTGAAGTTCAAGAAGAAGCGAACAAACTGAATTGTAAAAAAAAACGCCGGGATACGAAAGAATTAATGGAATTATAGCTAAATATCTACCTAAAAAAGGAATTATATTTTTAACGCTGATTTATAATATATATATTTTTCGACTAAGCCATTTTCCGTCCCTATGTAAGTGGGCATAAATAATAATTATGGTAAATAAACCCCATAAACCAGAGAATGTTCTTACATCTTATAGATGGTCACATTCTCGAAAATATTTGAAAGAATATTTATGAGTAGATTGTCACCGATCTAGGAAAAATATAATATCATACCTGAATAACAATTCGGATTCAAGCATAATCATGGTACACGCGAACAATGCCATCGTAGCGCAGCCTTTATAAGGGATACATTGGAAAAGAAAAGAATATTGTTCCAGCGTCTTCTTAGATGTATAGCTAGCATTTGATAAAGTCGGCATTATGGATTATTTTTCAAACTTAAAAAGCTACTTCAAACACCATTCTATGCATTTCTATGTGAGAGTAAACAACGAAGCAACCCAAATATATAGAATTAATGCAGGCGTTCCGCAAGGCAGTGTCTTGGGGCCAATACGTACACAATATATACGTCAGACATGCCTATTACCGCAAATTTTTTAGTGGCAACTTATGTAGATGACACAGCAGTATTAGTTTCTAGCACATGTCCTATTAAAGCTTCAAATCATGTACAAAATGAACTAAATCAAATTAAAATCTGGCTTAACAAGTGAAACATAAAAGTAAACACAAAAAAATTGGTACATGTCGTATTCACGTTACGTAAAGGCGATTGTCTATCAACAATACTGAAATTCCTCAAAAGGATAGTGTCAAATATCTTGGTCTCCATATTGACATAAGATTAACATGGAGCACTCACATTAAAGCTACTAAAGAACATTTAAAAATTAAGAGTAGGCGGCTCTATTGGCTGCTAGGCCCTACGTCCCAACTAAGTCTTGACACGAAAGTATTAATATATAAAACCATTCTTACGCCAGTATGGACGTATGGCATGCAGTTGTGGGGAACTGCTAGCAACTCAAAAATTAAGATATTACAACAATACCAAAATAAAACATTAAGGTCAATTGTCAACGCTCCAAAATTTGTAAGAAATAAAACTATACATAAGGATTTATTTATTCCCAAGGCTAAAGATGAAATCAATAGATTCAGCGAAAATTATCTAGAAAGACTAAGACTGCAACCCATTGGCTATCCCTCTACTAGATGATATTAAAGAAGTTAGAAGACTTAAGCGGCATCATATTCTTGAGTTACCATTTCGATAAAAAAATAAATGTTTTCAAAATGTAATCGTTTTCAAAGTAATAATTAATTTTCCAAACAGTAAATTTATATTCATAAAATAATTCTTTTAATATTTATGTTTAACAATTTGTTAATAATTTTTAATTATTATAAAAATTCTACAATTGCTGTTCTCGCTGGATTCCAACAACCAATGTAAATTTTAATTTTATCATATTTGCTTATTATGGATAGATTGTAAATAAAGTTTGTTATGAGAAAAAAAAATATTTTTTTGTTTTTAAATGTAAAAAGTTTCTAATAATAATCTATCGAGTTTTTGTTTCCAATTTATTAATTGACCACTTTCAGTAATGTGTTGATAGATCTATTTCGAGAATTTTCTATGTTCCCATCATCAGAACACGTTTTGAAAGCAGTGAAAATCCCATGCAAAACATCAAACATTCATATAAACAAGTTTTCCCACTAAATAAGAACTAATATATGAGCTCCAAGTTAAAGATTATCACCATTGATCAAAAATAAATTTAAAACATATTCGCTAAGTGCAAGTTCGACCTTTCGTATATATACAACTACACGTTTTTTGTTTTTATTCTCCTTTTAATTTCACACTTGTCCTGTTTTGATTTGTTTAAACACATGATGTAAATGAGGAGTAATTGTCATATTCATTGCACAATTAAAGGTCGAAAAAAAATAATTTTGAAGCAGCGCATATTTATTTAAGTTATTTCTTGTCTTTAATTTTCATTTCACTTCATAGTCCCTGATAAATTCATTGTGGTAATATTTTATAATTATTGATGAAAACATACTTTAAGATATCTGAATTATTTTAAAATTTTAAATGTTACTATAGTTACTATTATTTGTTTATAACTTATAAACAAATTATTTATTATAAATACAATTGTTTGTTTGAGATTGAATTAATTAGCTTTCTGTTGTCTTCTAAGTAAGTAACATTGTCTAGGCTTATTAAAAGTACCAGACGTGAACTTACTAAAAAAACCTCAGAAAAATCTAATAAAGTAAAAATTGTTAAAACATATATTTAACCAAAGTGCGTTTTAATGCACAACCACAATCTTAGGAACAAGATTGATTCATTGGCGCCCAACGTGGGGGTTACGAAAAAAACCCAACGAAAAGTCCAAAGCCAACCGAAATAGCTCAACGCTTATTGTGAAGTCCAAGGCCCAAGTATTTAAGTCAACAGCAAACGTAGAGAACAAAGCCGACGAAAGAAACACAACGTCATCCGTAAAAAGCAAAAAGAAGAAACACAACCAACCGGCTACTGAAGAAAACATAAATCATCCCGGAGCCAACCAAAATCTCAAATACGATATGGCCACTTTTTCACCAGAACAATTTCAGCAAGTATTAGCGGCTATGGGTGGTACCAACAGAGGAGGATCATTCAGTCAATGTTCAGCGCGATACAAAGGACAAAGAGACCCCGCTGCCGTAGAAGAATTTTTAGCTGCAATTAGCGTTTACAAAGACATAAAAAAATTTCCGATGCTGACGCTGTTCGAGGAATGCCACTACTGCTGGAAGACTATGCGGCAACATGGTGGATTGGTGTCAAGGACACTGTTACTAGTTTTGAGGAAACTAAAATTCTCATGAGAACAACATTTGCACCACCAATACCTGACTGGAGAATTTTTGCCAATATTTTCGACGTTAAGCAACAAAAAAGAGAACCAACTGACAGTTTTATATGCGAAAAGAGGCTTTTTTTTTCTCAGTTAAAAGTTGCTGTAACAGAAGAGGTACAAATTAATATGATTTATGGACTACTAAACATAAATATTTGTGAACGTGTTCGGCGTGATAGCATAAAAACATTTGGGGAACTTATTTCTTCAAGTAGAGAAGCGGAAATGTTCTTCACAGAAGCTCGACCCGTATCAACTAATGTGGAGATTAAACAAGAAGCTTCAAAAAGTAACCGCTGTTGTTTTTGCTGTGTGAAAGGATATATATTGATGCGTGTTTTAAAAAGAAAAAGCGAGATGAACTACAAGTCAAACAACAAGTAGAAGAGCAGCAGCAAGTGGCTATGCATCCAAATCAACAAAAACAAGTAAGTCAATCACAAACCACATTAATAAAAAAACCAACATTTTCTTGCTATGGATGTAGTGCACCAGGGGTGTACCGTGCAAATTGCCCTAAATGTGGTAACCATTCCAAAGAGAGTCCTCAATATTTGGCTTTTAACTCTTTTTCATACAATGTTATTAGTCGTGCATTGCCTACAAAACACATCGAAATTTTTGGCTTAAAAGGAGAAGCAGTTTTTGACACTGGTGCTAAAACAAGTGTTGCTAGCCTAAATTTAAAGAAAATTCTCACCAAAAAAGATTGTATATTTCAAGACGTTCTTGCTGAAATTACTTTGGCAAACGGTTCAACCACTACCGGCAAAGTAATGTGTACAATATGTGATGTCATAATTGGTAAGAGGATCCGAAAAATTAGACTCGTTTATCTTCCAAACGCTACAAAAGGCCGTACTCTACGAGGATCAGATTTTTTGGAACAAGCGGGAATTGTAATAAACATGGCGCAGAGGTGTGGGTATTTTGAGGATGAACCCAAAACAAGATTTTTATTCACACACCCTCTTGAAATAGGAGCTTTTAGTATGGATCTTAACAGCGAGTAAAGTTCTCCATGCAGTAAGACTTTGAAGGAAGTTTCTAAATTCATCAGTTTTGTTGAGGGTAGAAAAGTTATTTCACCAATAACAAATACTCAAAAATTTGAAGAAAATTCCTTCCAAGTACAATATCCATTGGCTGCCTCAGATGCTAAAGTTTTAAGGAAGCCATTGTTTTCACCACAAAAAAAAATACAAATGATTATTCACCACAGTTTATCGAGAACATCTTTAAACATGCAGTGCCTGTTGAAGAAAATACACCTGGAGAAACATCAAAACTATTCGCACCACCTATGAAAATTCGGAAAGCGGATCAAGATGACTACTTGACTGAAATGTTTATGCCTTTATATTCATTGGATATCCACATTTTAAAAGATTCCGATGGTATGGGTCTAAGCAATGCTGAACGTGTCGAATTAAACAAATTGCTAGTGTCTAACGAAGATATTTTTAAAGAACCAACTGTTGCTACTTCTTTTGCTGTTCATCGCATTCATACCGAGGAGCATGATCCAATTGCGATTCCTCCATATTGCCTGTCAGCAACTAGAAAAATAGCTCTTAAAGATGAAATCTCCAGAATGCTCAAATTGGGAGTTATTGTCGAGTGCCAATAACCATGGGCTGCTCCTGTGGTCATTATACCAAAGAAAAGTGGCGCAATACGGGTATGTATTGATTATCGTGAATTAAATACTATCACCAAACCAGACCGCTATCCATTACCAAGAGTGGATAATATTTTGCATGAAGCTAAGGCTACTGGCTTTATGTCCACACTTGATCTGCAATGTGGTTATTGGCAGATTGGCGTCCATCCAGATGATCAGGATAAGGCAGCATTTGTTACACCATTTGGTATGTACAAATTTACCAGAATGCCATTTGGTTTACGGAATGCTCCAGCCACCTTTCAGGGGCTAATTGGTCGTATGAAAACATCTATGGGAGATACTATTTTACTAGCGTATTTAGATGACATCATATCCTGCTCTTCCACCTTTGAACAACATTTAATAGATTTAAATCCAATTTTTAAACGACTTCGAGAATTCGGTCTAGAAATTAACCTGGAAAATTGCCAATTTCGCTTGCAATGAAGTCAAGTATTTGGGGCATACATTACGCTTACGCAAAGAACCAAGAAATGTAAAAGAACTTCTTTCGTTTTTACAAGCCTGCTCATGGTATAGAAGATTTATACCATTTTTTGCCGACGTGTCAAAACCGTTATCCGCCCTATCCAAAAAGAATGCCGTATGGTGTTGGACCATAGAACAACAAGATGCCTTTGATCAACTAAAACTACTGCTAACATCTGCACCTATTTTAAAACAAGCTATAGACGATCACCCTTTCTTATTAAAAACGGATGCTAGTGGTTACGCTCTTGGGGCAGTTCTGCTCCAGGGGGAGGGTGAAGAGGAACATCCCATTGAATATGCCAGTAGACTCCTGTCTAATGCAGAACGGAACTACTCTACCATAGAACGTGAAGCCCTCGCCATTATATGGGCTGTCCAAAAATTCCGTGGGTACATTAAGGGAGCTCCAGTAAAATTAATCACAGATCACCAACCTTTGAAATGGCTCATGAGTATTAAATCACCAACAGGTCGCCTAGCTCGATGGGCGCTGTTGTTACAACCGTTTAACATAAAAACTGAGTATAAACCTGGAAAAAATAATGTCATTGCCGACACTTTATCCAGACCGCGATGTGAAGACAATCATAATAACCAAATTACTTGTGAAATTTGTGCTTTTTCCATTGAAATGCCAAGAAAAAGTGCCAGCCAAATAAGAGGAGGTCAACTTAAAGACCCTGAAATTAAGGAAATTATTGAGTGTTTGGAAAATAATACCGAAGACATTTCTGGTCAAAAAGAGGATTTGTAATAAACGATGGTATATTGTATTGCTACAACAATGAAGATTCTGACGATGCTCAACTTGTGGTGCCTAAGGATGAAAGGATAGAAATTTTAAAGTACTATCACAATTATGGTATCAACCGAACTATGAACAAAATTACATCTAGATACTTCTGGCAAGGAATTCGAAAAGATATTGAAAATCACGTAAAAAAATGTTTAGAATGCCAACGATATAAAGCAACAAACTTAAAGCCAGCCGGTTTATACCAAACTGTTTCAAGTAACCAACGTTTTGAAGTGGTTGCTATAGATTTATTTGGCCCATTGCCAGTTTCACCAAGAGGATTTCAATGGATTTTCATCGTGGAAGATATTGCTAGCAGATGGGTTGAACTTTTTCCATTGGAAGTTGCTACTGTAGAAGCTTGTGCCAAAACACTAATAGACGAAGTATTTTTACGCTATGGTGTGCCCCTTAAAATCATTAGTGACAACGGAGTACAGTTTGTTTCTGCTGTCATGCAAAAAATTGTATTTTGTTTAAATATACAGCACATACTTACACCAGTTTATCACCCAGAGGCGAATCCAGTGGAACGCAAAAATCGTGATATGAAAGCTCAACTTGCGATATTAGTTGGAAATAATCATCAACTATGTGACAAAAAGCTTCCCAGTATTCGTTTTGCAATGAACACAACAGTCTGCCAAAGTACAAAGTATACAGCAGCATATTTAACGTTCGGACGAGAACTCAGAACACTAGATCATATACAACATGATCTGAAAGCTATTATTCAGTCCGACAATTTTGTGGCTGAAATCACACCATACCTTCACAGTCTCATAGACGTATTCAAGGATGTGAAAGAAAACGTACATAAACAACAAGACCATAACAAACGTAACAGTAATAATCACCGACGTGAGCAACCCCCATTAGATGTTGGTTCAAAATTATTAGTAACAACACATGTTTTAAGCAACTGTAACAAAGGGGTTACATCGAAATTTTTTCCAAAGCGAAATGGTTCTTATGTTATAATAGAAATAAAGGGAACAACATCATATGTAATTGCTCATGAAGATGACATCACCTTACCATTGCGAACTTATCATGCATCGGCCTTAACTCCAGTGGTGGGCTATTCGGATAAATCAGTACCGCCAGTACAAATGATAAAAGAAGAGGACGTCCCCGAAGAAAATAGCTGATGCCTCACCGGGACGTCATCGGCATCAGAGGGGGAGAATGAAGCAGCGCATATTTATTTAAGTTATTTCTTGTCTTTAATTTTCATTTCACTTCATTAGTCCCTGATAAATTCATTGTGGTAATATTTTATATTTATTGATGAAAACATACTTTTAGATATCTGAATTATTTTAAAATTTTAAATGTTACTATAGTTATTATTATTTGTTTATAACTTATAAACAAATTATTTATTATAAATACAATTGAATGTTTGAGATTGAATTAATTAGCTTTCTGTTGTCTTCTAAGTAAGTAACATTGTCTAGGCTTATTAAAAAGTACCAGACGTGAACTTACTAAAAAAAACTCAGAAAAATCTAATAATGTAAAAATTGTTAAATAATATATTTAACCAAAGTGCGTTTTAATGCACAACCACAATATTAGGAACAAGATTGATTCAATTTTTTTTTTAATAAAAATTAAATCAAACTTCTAAAAAAGACAAAGTACGGTCTTGTATACTCCCACTTGACATCTTGTTTTTAAACAAAACAAGTGTGAAATAAAAAGGGAACAAATAATTTTTTTAATAACACCTTTTTCATTAAAAATTCCGTTTTATTTCGAATTAATAGCCAAATGCTGTAAAATAATAGGCAATAAATTGAGAGTTCGGTTTAATAGATATAAATATAATATTATTTAAAATAAATTTCAACCCAATAATGAATTAATAAGTTGGTTCGCTTACACAAAAATTTGTACAAGTTTTTATTGAAAGGTATTCGTTTACACTAATATTCAGTAAAAAATAGTAAAAAGAGAGAGTGACAGGTTGATGCCAAAAAACTTACAAGTTTTAACTGGATAAATCTTTGCCAGTAAGAATTTGTAAGAAGAAAACAACATATGATTGTTAAAATATGCTTGTATTTTTAGTAAACAAAAACAAATATTAAATTAAATTATAATTGTTTATGGATTTAAAGTGAAAACTATTAAAGAATTAACTATGGAAGTGTCAAAAAACATACTAAATTGTTTCTGGTCGACAATTTCAATTAACTTTTATCTTTTCCATTACCACCAGTTGATTCTTTTTTAATATTTGGTATTTAAGATCAGTTTTTTTTTTTTATTTTACCAATTCTTACAAATTTCCGTTCGTTTCCTTTTTTGTAAATTTGTCTTTCTCTCAGTAATTTTGTTACTGCGTAATACTGTACTTTACTGGGAAAGTAATCGAACAGACTTAATATAACACACACAAAAATACTAAGGTGCATTAAAGGGTTATTGCGCCAAAAAATGCATAAAATGATTATAATTTCCAAACAAATCATATTTTAAACCAAAAAATTATTTTATTTTAATTTTAATAATTTTGGCCAAAGTTGTGCTTGAAGCCATAGTGAATTGCTTGTAAAATTATTCAGTGAAGTTAGGTGTAATGTATCCCGTGGATCCATATGGCAATACATTTCTTGGTAATGAGTGGTTTTGCAGGGTATTATTGAAAAAATAAAAATCATGTTTTAAAATGATTTTGTTTAACTTCAAATATATAAAAGCCAATAAAAAATACAAAATATTTAAAAACGAAATATTCGACAAACAATTTTTTGAATAAAAGTTATAACTCGTCAGCTTATTATTTGTTTGACCTATACACCAAAAAGTCTGTAAACGAAAGTCTGTCTAAAGTGTAGTGCGAAGTGCATGTGGCAAAGAAAGCTGGTTCAATCCACGGTCAGGATTGCATTTAATAAATAAACATTTCATATAGATGCAATCAAACAATAAAAACCATAACAAATAATTACAGTATTGTCAAAAAGGATTACTGATGAAGGTTGTGTTACCAGAAAATTTACAATGTAGTTATGATTTTTAGAAAAGTATGCTTAATCTTCTCTACCACGCCTATCTCAAACAATTGAAAAATACGTGCATATTAATTATAGTATTAATTGCACACTGTCTAAGAAGACGATGAATAAAAATTCAAAAATCCCCAAGAGAAGGATTATGTTAATTTTTCTCAAAATCTACATGATGAATTACATTTTTTATTTTCACCATTAATAGCGACATATATTTTGAAGAGAAATTTAAATTTTCATTCATTTCATACAATATGTCATGTTTATTGAGGTTTCAAACAATTTTTTTTTTTGTGTTTTGTGCTGCATGTCGAATTTTCTTTGTATATATTTCTTTATATATGCCGCATTTCCAACATATTTAAAAAAAATTAGTTTTTTATGTGGATTAAAAAAGTATGTCTATGGAAATCACGATATAATGAAAAAAAAGATCCAGATAGCTGAATTTGTTATTTATTTTTATTTATTAGTTAAAAACATACAAAATAAATTAAACAGTTATGATAAAGTAATATGTTTTATAAGTATTTAAGGTACATATGTCAGTA
This sequence comes from Delia radicum, assembly GCA_021234595.1. Taxonomy (NCBI): domain Eukaryota; kingdom Metazoa; phylum Arthropoda; class Insecta; order Diptera; family Anthomyiidae; genus Delia; species Delia radicum. The sequence continues at coordinate 122,616,068 of CM037851.1, forward strand.
TTTATTGTTAAATAAACAGTCGTTTATCTTCAACTTCAAAATTATATAAAAAAATTTAAATAAACAAAAAAAACTTTAAAGTGATTGGAAATTTTTTAAATAAGTCTTAATACTTTTTCTCATATTTGGAATATGGATAATGGATAACTGTGGCAATATATATAATTTTTTGTTCCAACGCATTCTTCGGAGTTTTTATAACCATTTTTCGATGCTGATTTTATTACCGTGACGTTTTGAAATTCTTTATAGCTTCCCGAGTTTTTAAATTGGATATTAAATTCTACAGAAAATCAATTCGAAAAATCTGCTAAATTTTTAATTGTGGTTTATTAGTCGGCATACTTCGAAGCAATTTTATACGATGGAGTGGGCTATGGGTATCTATATGTCTATGACGCTATGAACGCAGTCGACTTCTTGTATTAAAGAATGTGCTGGTTGCGAAAATTTGTGTATAATCATATTAATATAATTTTTTTAGGAACATTTTTATAGCTGTAAAAAGACAAGTTTTTTCTCAAAATTAACATGCTAAACTCAAATATGTCAAAATATTTAGAATCAGTTGAAGCGCTTGCGAAATATCGATAAAAATTAAAAAAAACGCTTAAAATTTACAAAGATTCTATTATTCTTAAAATTCAGTTATGATACATGTATTTTAGCTAGTTCTGGTATTTTGAACATGAATATGTTAAAATATTTGAAATTGCTTGAAGGGATGGCGAAATATCGCTAAAAATATAAAAAAACGCTTAGGATAAAGACAATTTTTTTCTTAAAATTTTTATAATACATGTTTTTATACTAATTTGAAATCGCTTGAAAGAATTGCGAAATATCGATAAAAACAAAAACTCGCTTCAAAATACAAAGATTACATTTTTCTTAAAATTCGCATATTATTTTTAAACTAATTTAACTATGCTGAAAATGAATATTTGAAATCGCTTGAAGGAATTGCGAAATATCGCTTAATCTTAAATGTATAACGAATATTTTTCTCTTAAAATTTAATTAATTTTTGTATGGTGAATACGAATATGTCAAAATATTCGAAATCGCTTGAAAAAAACTCTAAAAGTACAAAAACTATTTTTATTCTTAAAGTTCACTTCTAGAACTAATTTAAATATGCTGAACATGAATATGTCAATATATTTGTAGAAACTAACTTTTCTTTACTTTGAACTAGTGCGAGCGGTTGTAAGGCACCCACAATGAATATAAAATAAAAATGTGCACTGAAACTCGTAAGACGTTTACTCTTTGAATCTCTATTTCATACTAAATTTTTATTAAAAACATTAAAACTATTTACAAAATTAAAAAATCTTAAAACTAAACTAGATAAGTAGGTACGCATGCGTAGATACGACCTTTTTATTTTGTGTGGCCAAATGTTTATAGTTGACATCTGTCTGCCACGTTGGGTAATAGGTATTTAGGATTTTCTAAACTACCGGTTAAACCCACACATAATGCTATAAACACATAGACGACTGCAGCTACACGACTACAGCCTGTCAAAAATAAAATACACACGTTTATATGAAAACGATTATTTTGGCACCAACACAACTATACGGCTACCCGACTACTTTTGCCGCTGTAGTCAACTTAGGTTAATTTCTATTTTTGTTGGCTGCAAAACAAAAATAGTGTTGACAATAAAACAAAATATGTAACAAATTAGTGCTTAAAAATATTTTATTTTGTTAAACACAAAAAACGTCGCAACATCAAATGGTATAATTCCATTAATATTCAAGAGGGGTTATATAAATTTATTTTCACGTTATAATAATGTATTATAAATAAGTAATTGTATTTTTAAGTGAACTTTATATACGTGTCTACAACCAAGCATGTTGTTCTATTTTAATAAAGAAAAAAAAGATGTAATTGGCACTACTGAAACAAAAATGTATTTGTATCAGGGATGTTAAATGGAGTTTTCAATTTTGTACCAACATCCAAAAAAAATTGTACTTTTTGGACGTTGACGGTACCATTTTTTTTTAAATTTATTAAAACAACAAAAAAAAAATACATAAAAATTCTCTTGTACAGAAAAAAACAAAACCTTCCAATAACATACATTATATGTATGAATAAAATAAGGCATAAAAAAGTCTTATGAATATATGAGACCAAATCATGGAATTATTTGTTTAGTTAATAAACTATTTGGAATTTCTACATCATAGCAGCATAAATTTGTCGCTCTTAACCAATCCTTAGTCTGTATGAGACTTGATAATGTTGGCTAATGTAGTCTGTTTCTTTCCTTAGTTTTTATTATATTTTGAAAAGAAAAAAACTCTTTCCACATTTGCAGACCAGTGTGGAATGGATAAAATTCCAGCAACGATTAGAAATGTCTGGAAACATATTGACATTCAGTTCATTTTGAAAATTAGCTACTACCGACCAAAAACTACAAACGTTTTAATTTTTTAACGACTTCAGTTAAAAAAATTTTAGTTTTTACTCTGGCTCAAGTAATATTTTTACTAAGAAGACAAGAATGGAGCAAAATTAATGATTAATCGGTTTTTTGTTAAAGTTCTGCCTATTATGGAGGCTATAACTTTTCTAAAACATTGGGTTCTGATGAGATCTTTAACCAGATCGAAATACTAGTATTAACCTAGCTAATATGTTTGATTTGCTTTATTTTTGTAAATATACGGAGGTTGAGAGCTCGTTCTAAATTAAACATATATAAGATTGTTTGGAATTTTCTTTCATTTCTTTAACAATAATTTAATTTTCGTTTGAGTTTGAATTTTAACGTCTTTTTCAGACAATTGCAGTTAATACTATAATTAATATGCAATTTTATTTAATTTAATTGTGAAAGGCGTGGTAGAGAAGAATGAGTGTATTTTCTAAAAATCATAACTACATTGCAAATATTCAATTTTTTCTGAATCAGACTGCGCAGTTTCTGGTATTGAACGTTCGTCAGTGACCCTGTTTTTTTTTTGAATTTTTGAATAATGTAATATTTGTTATGTTTTTATTTGTTCGATTGCGTCTATATGAAATTTTTCTGTGCAATCACTGACCGTGGTATAGATAAACTGATTTCTAATGCCACATGCACTCGCACTACACGTTAGACAGAGCGCTTTAGCCCTCTGAGCTATAGTTAGGTCGAGTTTTGTTGTGATTAAAACTAGTTTTATTCAATACACGGTGTTTTTGTTCTTGCATACATTATCTCAGAAGTACAACTCCAACAACACAACAGTTCTATTTTTAGAAACTCACCTCACTCTAATGTCCACTGTTTTCCCATATGTTATAAGTGATGCCATATCTATATATCAATTTTCACTTCTTCAGAATTTTAATAAATTCAAAATAAAAGTGAAGTTGGCTGCAACAAGTGTCAATATATGTAAGAGCTGCCAGATAAATTTTGTAAAAAATCGTAAATTTTTAATCGATATTAAAAAAAAAAATTGCCAACTTTATTCTTCAAAATCCTTAAAATGATGATAAATCGTAAAATCTGGCGGATATAGTCGCATATATTTTAAGAGCTCATTACATAAAACGAATAAATGCAATGAAAAAGGACACAATAACAATTTGTTTGCTATACTAAAAATTCAAAAAGGGGAAAAATTAAAAATGTTTAAATTGTACCAAATGAGTAGCGGTAGTACCACGGTACTTTAGAAGGTCAAAATGTACCAAACAAAGTACAATTGTACCAACTTTAACATCCCTGATTTGTATAAAAAACAGCTATATTTTTATTATTTTTTAATATTTTTAAATTGAATTTTTATTTTTTTTTTTGATATTTTTAAATTGAATCGTGATCAGCTGTTTACTATGCTGCTGTCGTTTCCAAAATAATAAGTAGCTGACCACACGGCGACGATTGCAGTCAACGGCATTTGCAGTCGTGTAGCTCTGCAGTCTGCTGTGGTCTATGTGTTTATAGCATAAAGCTATAAAAATGTGGAAATTATTAATGATAAGAAAAAATACTAAACATATTATATTTTCCATAACACTGCATATGGTTATTATTTGTTATGCTTGTGATATCAATTGACCTCACAGACAGTTTTCTGATCAAGCTTATCTAGAAGACTGTAAAATGCTTATATATACAGCAGGTCATAAGATCTGCTGTACATAAATTTACTATTTTATTGCTTTACTCAAACGACAAAGATTATAACTAAAACAATATTTGAAGTCGCTTGAAGAGATGGAGAAATATCTTTTTTGTTTTATTTCAAAACACGTTCAGTGGAAATGTAGTACAAAGATTATTTTTTTTTTAAATTGTTTAAATTTTAATTTTTTGATACATGTTTTTTAACTAATATTGGTATACTGAACACGAATATGTTAACATATTTAAAATCGCTTGCGAAATATCGCTTAGAATTAAAATATCGATTAAAAAACTTATATGATTGTTTTATTTCACTTTGATAAATGTTTTTTTTAACAAATTTTGGTAGGTTGAACACGAATATGTCAATATATAAAATCGCTTGTTCTTAATTAAAAGCGCTAAAACGCGTTTTTGCCTTGCAGCCTGATAAAAATTGTCAATAAAACTTTTTTTTTAATAAATTTTTAATGAAATTAAATAAAGCCTATAAACAAATTATCCACCAATGAAAGTGCATTATCTATGGATGGTACTCGCCAATTGCGTTTATCTGTACGTACAGAATATGTTACGGATAGTTCCATAGCCAACATTTTTCTTTGTTCTTTGCTTCCTTCGGGTTTAGACAAAATGTTGGTCGTTGATATTTGCGATGCTATTGTTAGCAATCATGGGGCATTTTAAATAACTTAACGTTTGAAATCCTTCTGTCTTGAGCTGGCTTAATTACAAGAAGATGAATTTGGTGCTGGTACCACTTCTGTTGTGATACTTTGATTATAATTGCCAAATCTCTAAGAATTCCAAAATTATTGGTGGTGAAGCTAGTTTCAGATGCTGCTAGTGGCAGATGCTGCTCAAGCTGCCAAAATCAATGATTCGAAAGGCAGTGATACCTATTCTATTAAAGCTAGTAATATTTAAAAGGTTCATGGCAAGTCAGCACGCGAATGTCTTTTGCAACAGATGCTCAAGAAAATTGTCAATACTAAGATTGAGTGCTTAGATATTAAATTGTTAACAAATATTAAAAATAAAGTAAAAAATACAATACATTTGAATAAACGTGGTGTTTTTTAAAAAGCTTGGAAAGAAGTGTAGTAACCCTTTCTCGTCTGGGTAGGACATTAGAATTTGAACAACATTTTCAATTATCTCAAAAACGTCCGATCACTACAGCATTTATATAATATAAAAGCTCTTAAAAATATCTTTCCATTGGGGTGCAATAGTCTTAATAAATTAACCCATTGCAGCCCAGTTTTAGGTATATAAATACATGAAAAAGTATATAAAAATTGATAGCCAATTCCAAAGGTATCATTAAGGGTATAATATGCCACTGGAGTAAAAAATAAAAATTCGAAACTGAGTTGCAGTCCGTTAATTTATAGTGACATATTGCATCTCATTGGAAAGATATTTTAAAGAGCTTTCATATGGTACTTTTTAAGGTAATTGAAAAAAAAAAAACGTCCACTAATAACTCCTAAATCCTAATCACTAATAAAATTTTCCCTTAAATTGCATTTTTAAAGCTGATACCAAAAAAGAAACGTTTTTTTTTATTTCTATTCAAAAGTTCCGATGAGGACAATATGTATATGAAAGAGCTTTAATATATATTTCCAATGAGATAACATTTGTCCACATTAATTAATCCATTCCAGCGCAATTTTAAGTTTTTGTATTTTTTAGTCCAGCTTTTTGAAGAAAATTGCATCACAAAACGTCAATACAATGAAAAAATTTCTCAGTTTCTTTACAGCGCAGTTATTAAAATTAATTATATATAACTAAATTGTTAGTTGAATATAGCGCCAACATATATAACTAAAACTCACTAAAAACAATTGTTTGATTAAAATTCCAGAATACATATATGTATAGTAATTACCCAGTAAAAAAATGTCGTGTTTTAGAAGCAGGATAAAAGAAATGCGCTGATATAATTGCTTACTATTACATAATACTGAGAAGCAGCAAATCAAACGAATAATTTTCGTATAAAAATAAACAAATACATTTTTTGAGCTTCTTGATTTCCCTTACAAGAATGCAGGTTGTAAGCAGCTTACCTTAATCCCTTACAAGGGTGCAGGTTGTAATGCAGAAAGTTTCATATCGTGGATTATAAACGATCTATTCCTGTTTTACCGAGTGATTTCCGATTGTGTTTGGTGTTTTTGAGTATGTTGTACAAAATAAATAGTCATTTAATTGTTTCTGAAGAGCTAGCACGTGGTGCGGAAAAATGAAATTATTTTATTAATATGCCTAAATTTTTAACAACAAAAAATTAATAATAATATTATATAATAGAGCAATTCCATATGAAAACGATCAAAATTGGCAAATTTTTGGACGACCCCTCTCCGATTTTAAAATAAATTTTCTCAATCGATTGCCCAGCAAAAAATAATGTACCTACATATATATTTTTTTTTTTTATAGTGACTGGTTTAGTGGTGGTGTGCACCACTGTCATGTGACAAAATTGAAGAATTCTTCATAAGGGACCTCATTGAAAGTTGTTTTAAAAAAAACTACTAAAGCGATCGCAACGAGTGATAGCTCGTTGGAAAGGTATTGAATCAGGCTTTAATTGAAAAATAAAATTTTCCTAATTTTTCTCAGAAATTTACCTTTTTCCCATGAAAATTAAATTTTCCCATGAAAATTAAATTTTCCCATGAAAATTAAATTTTCCGATTTTCCACAGAAGCTCCTAAATTTTCCGGCTAATTTTATTTTTTTGGATTCCTCATAATTTTTGCTTTAAGAATCAGCAACAAAAAAATGGGCCCCGACTCCTTGTTTGGACAGGAGAAGAGCATTTAAGAGACCACCTTGTTCTCATTGTTTTTATATTTTTTATAATTGAATTATTTTTAATTATTTAACAAGAAAAATTAGGAAAATTATTTTTCAATTAAAGCCTGATTCAATACCTTTCCAACGAGCTATCACTGGTTGCGATCGCTTTAGTAGTTTTTTTTTAAAACAACTTTCAATGAGGTCCCTTATGAAGAATTCTTCAATTTTGTCACATGACAGTGGTGCACACCACCACTAAACCAGTCACTATAAAAAAAAAAATATGTAGGTACATTATTTTTTGCTGGGCAATCGATTGAGACTATTTATTTTAAAATCGGAGAGGGGTCGTCCAAAAGGTGATCGCTTTCATATGGAATTGCTCAATATTCATATTATTACTTTTAATCGTAAAAATGTAGACATGAAATATGATTTTACTGAACGCCATGAAATCACAGCTTTTTGTAAGCGCTAAAATCACCGCTTATTTTGCCAAAAAGTAATGCTTCCAAGTGGGAATTCGCCATATAAAAATCATGGCATGTGTAAGCAGGTTTGTAAGGGATTCTTTTTGGCTTACTCCCTTACAAACCTGCTTACCTGCAAGCAGCGTTTTTTACTGGGAAACCAACAGTCATTTTTATAATATTAATAAGGAAGGATTGTAAACCAAAACAAAATAATCGTTGGATTGGTATCTGAATTAAAAGTAATGTTGAAATCAATTGTAATACCAGGTCAAGCTTCCACAAAATACTCAGATATGTTTCCTGTTTCGATCGGAAGGTGAATTGAAAGAAATTGAGGATGATATTAATGATGAAACAAAGTACGCAATGGTAAGAAAACATATAATAGAAAAAAATTTACATAATGTGAAAAGAATATAATTTTGCATTTAGGTGGCAACAATTAAAAATATTTTAAACCCTGGGGGTTTAAACAAAAATCTCATTAGTATTTTGGATAAAAACATCCTTTTTGATTTCAATGTCACTGGAAAACAGGAAAAAAGCGACTATTAGACTACCCAAAATTTGTGGATGTAATATATAGTAAGCATTTTTTTGCATGTATAGTTTTAAACATTTGGCTCTATTTAATCTTAATTTTTAGATATACATATTTCATTTCATCATAAATTTCATGTTTTGCTTTTTATTTAAAAATATATATTTTATATCGAAATTTATCGCTTATAAGTATTATAACCCCGTTTCGGAATTAGCTTTATTGAATTAAATTATTTAGATTTTTGCATAACTATAATTATTTTTACATTATATTGGAGAATATGAGTAAAATTTAGAGAAAAATATATTTTTTTAATTAAAAAACTGTATGAAAAGGAAATAAATAAAGCTACACTCAGGGAACTTCTGCTTTAAAAATATGTAGTTGTTTGGGTTGTAATACAGTTTCATTATTTTTAATGTTAATGTAAGTCATTTGTAGAACAAATAAAATTTTTAACTAACCTTGTAGTTCATTTAAAAAAACAACTCACATCAAATGACTGTTTTATGATTTTACATTCATTTTTTACAGTTGTTTTTTGTTATTTAAAAAAATAAAAAAAAAAATTTTTGGTTTATTTTTTACTACCATGTGGTTCATTTTTACTACAATGTTAGTCATTTTTTGAACATTAAAAAACAAATGACAATGTTAGTTGAATTTAATGAAATGTAAGTCGTCCTTGTTTTAAATGAAATTTCATTTGTTTTTAACTGCAATTGCTGTCGTCTTTACCAACATAATTTCCTAAGTGTAGTCTCTTAAAAAAGCATATTATTGTTTCTAATATAAGATTTTTTTCTTTATAGGAGCACTTATATTCGATGGCTTGTCAAAGAAAATGTTTATACAGGATTTAAAAAAAGCCTTTAGATTGACCAAAAATAGATTTTATAAAAGCAAGTGCATAAAGAAGTATAATAATGTGAATAACCAGTTTTTGAATTCCGATGGAGATGAATCAGACGGGGAAAATATTGACCTATTTAAATCCTAAATGATTATTATTTTTTTATATATCTCTTGATGTTATTTTAATATATAAAATTGAATTGAAATTGGCATATTAACTTTTACGTTCCTTTTGATCTTGTTGATCTCATTAAATTAATTTTTAAAACTAAAAATTAAATTTACAATTATTTTTTTTATTATTTTTGTAATTTTTTTTATGGTAACAAGTTGAAGTTAAGAGTTACAAATACGTTTTTTGTTACACTAAAAAAAAGTAAAATAGATATAAAAATATAACAAATTTTTTATGTCTGTATCTGTTATTTAAAAATATTAAAATTGAATTAATAATGATATATTAACTTTTTATGTTCCTTATTGATCTTGTTGATCTAATTAACTTTATTTTATTTTTAAAACTTTAATGGGTATATGCAAAATCGTTATGCTGTTTCTTGTAACAGTCTCATAAGTTAAATTTGTTGTTGTTTCATATGCAAATTTGATTTATAAGACTGTTATAAAAATCAACAAAATCTCGATGCATATAGCCATACAAATTTTATTTATAGTTATTTTTTGTAATTATTTATAATTTTTTGTTATTGTTTTTTTTTTTTGTATGATAACAAGTTGAATTTAAAAGTTACAAATATGTTTTTTTTACACTAAAATAAATAAATTAAATATAAAAAAATACAAAATAATAAAAATTGTCATTATTTCACTGCTTTATCATAGGCATGAACATGGTGCTTAATGTAAGCAATAGGTAATCGCTTCGCTTTAGCTATGAATTCATAAAATAAGAGAGGCATGAAAGTTGCGATTCATGTAAGCAATATATTAATAGCTTCATACTAGGCATGAATACATAAATAAACATAATTCATTACATATGCAACAACTAACAAACATGAAAAATGCGCTTACTAAAAGCAATGAAATGAAAGCTTTTTATAAGCGCTAAAATCCGCGCTTATTTTGCACAAAAGTAATGCTTCCAAGTGGGAATTCGCCATATAAAAATCATGGCCTATGTAAGCAGGTTTGTAAGGGATTACTATAAGGTTACTCCCTTACAAACCTGCTTACATGCAAGCAGCGTTTTTTACTGGGTATTAACCAAGAAAATTATTTGTGGAAAATACATAAATTATTTATTTTAGTGTAATTATTAAAAATTTTGACATAAATTGTTAACATTTTGTATCAAAACCAAGAAAAACCATTGCCCGAACACAACCCCGTATTTTAAGTTCTTCTTGTGGCTTCTTCTAATATTTTCTTCTCATGATTTCAAGCCTCAGATATAACTGTATTCCTCATCCATAGATTTTCCCATCATCGTTAAAAAATAACAAGAAAATTTTAATTTTCTCAAAGAGAAAATCAGAAACTAAAACTTATCTTTATTTTGGTTTTTATCAGCATCTTGTTACATTTTGAATTTATTATCCGTGGGGACCAGAAGTTATTTTGTACGACCAAAACCAAAAAAATTCAATAAATTTTAAATTTGTTTTGTTCTTTTAAAAATTTTTATTGAAAAATAATTGATAATTTCAAATTTCTTTATTTGCATTTACAGGGTAAATTTTTCTCAGCTAACACATTAGTTGGTAGCATTTATTTCAGGTAATTTTATTTTTTTCGGATTTAACTAAGGAATTTTTTAACTGCGCGACTGAGAAATTTTTTCGGTGTATAAATATACGATATAATATGCCACCATATCTCTTGAAATGAATAAGTTATAAAAGGTTTAAGTTGGATGTTGATTTTTTTGCGAAAAAATTTGCTTGCCAAAGTCACTAACCTATAAGTGGATGACTTTTTATGGGTAACGTGGCAGACATTAATTGTAACAACACTTTTTATGTAGATACTTATATAGACAAAACCTAAACTTGGGCTGTTACGGTCTAATTTATGGGTATACATATTGTCGCGATCGGAAACGTCCCAGGAAAAAATTACACATTCCAAAAAGAAGGTGATGCCCACACTTGCTTGAATATTTCATTGCCAAATTTAGTAACTGCAATACCAAACTCATTCCAACGATAGATTCAAAAAGCAAGTAGTATTGTAATCAATTCTTTAAATTTAAACCAGAAAGCATGAACTCAATAACAAAGTAATTATTTACTTAAAAGAAAATAACAATGCTCTTTACGTATATTTATACCTTTTTGTACTCAAGACGTAATCATATACTTTAACAAAGTAATCATTTACTTAAAAGAAAATTACAATGTTATTAACTTATATGTATAACTTTTTGTACTCAAGAAGTAATCATATACTCGTTATTGGAAGTAGTTCCTAATTTTGAAAAAAATAAGTTATACAATTTTAAAGAATTTATCTCATATATTTTTTCAAACAAATTTTTATTTGCAGGAAAATAATACTTAAAACAGAAATTGCATTTTTTTTTTGAAAAATTTATATTTTCGTGGTTTATAGCTCCAAAATTATGACAGGCCCATGTTATCATATCAATTCGGTGTTTCACTTTTTAGGATTTTATTTCCGTATGAGTTTTGATCGTTATATTTGAGTGACCTATTAGAATCACGTGTGAGTAAAAGTTGAATTTACTTATGGAACTACTTCTTTTTTTTAAATGTAAGTACTTCTTATTTTTCCTAGGGAACTATTTATTTTTTTTTTTTTGTGTAAGTACTTCGTAATTTTACAATGCAACTATTTCTTTATTAAAAAATGTATGTAGTTCTTAAAAATATAAAGTAAATGGTTCTTTGGTAAAAAAAATAATCAATTCTAAAGAATCAATTATTTTAGTCTCACGCCCTGTTAAAAGAATCGAGTAGGTAATCTAGTAAGGAATGCGTTCTCCCCAAAATGCTTGATTACAAACCCGCTTACCTTTTTGGAAATTTTTTGCTGGGGTACTTTCTGAAAGAATTAAAAAAATCGTTTCCAACTTTAATGCCTTGAAAAGCCGTAAGGGTGCGTCGCCGAAAAAAAAAATGTTTTTTGAAATCGGCTCAAAAAGTACTACTTCCCAGGAAAAAATTACACATTCCAAAAAGAAGGTGATGCCCACACTTGCTTACATATCTCATTGCCAAATTTAGTAACTGCAATACCAAACTCATTCCAACGATAGAGTCAAAAAAGCAAGTAGTATTGCAATCAATTCTTTAAAATTAAACCAGAAAGCATGAACTCAATAACAAAGTAATTATTTACTTAAAAGAAAATAACAATGCTCTTAACGTATATTTATACCTTTTTGTACTCAAGACGTAATCATATACTTTTTCTTAATAAAAGGACGTTATTGGAAGTAGTTCCTCATTTTGAAAAAAGAAGTTATACAATTTTAAAGAATTTATCTTATATATAACACTAAAAACATAATTTGCATGTTGCCAAAATTTTGTTAAACTGTGGTTAGGTATAAATTAACGATCGCACGTGAGCAGAAAATTGTGAGTGGAAGTTAAATTACTAACGTTATCGTGAGTGAGTGTAAATAAATTTTCGAGGGTGATTGTGCGTGAGTCATATTTTTGTTTTTCAATTTTGAATTGTTCTTTTTTTTAAAAATTTATATTTTCGTGGTTTATAGCTCCAAAATTATGACAAACCCATGATATCATAACAATTCGATGTTTCACTTTTTAGGATTTTATTTCCGTATGAGTTTTGATCGTTATATTTGAGTGGCGTAGGAGAATTACGTGTGAGTAAAAGTTGAATTTACTTATGAAACTACTTCTTTTTTTAAATGTAAGTACTTCTTATTTTTTCTAGGGAACTATTTATTTATTTATTTTTTTGTAAGTACTTCGTGGTTTTAAAATTGAAATATTTCTTTATTAAAAAATGTATGTAGTTCTTAAAAATATAAAGTAAATGGTTCTTCGGTAAAAAAAATAATCAATTCTAAAGAATCAATTATTTTAGTCTCACGTCCTGTTAAAAGAATCGAGTAGGTAATCTAGTAAGGAATGCGTTCTGCCCAAAATGCTTGATTACAAACCCGCTTACCTTTTTGGAAATTTTTTGCTGGGTTAGGGCGAGTTTTTAGGAAGTCGATTATTCTTAAACTTAGATTAACGTAGTTTGTAAATGGAATGCTGCTTCTCAATTGTTATTTATTTTATAAGGCCAAAATTATAAACAAAACTAAGTGGTTCCTAAAATTTTATATTACAAAACTTGGAAATGGCGGACAAAATTCGATGTTGGCTTAGCTAAACCGAGTTTAACTGACATCCCAAAAACTCGGCCTAAGAAGAGTAAAAAAAATCGGAGCTATGCCACTAAACTCCATTTATTCCAAAAAATCAATGTTGTTCGATTGTTATATTCAAATATAATTTTTATTTAATTTTTAATATTTATTAAAAGATCTGAAAAATCCAAGCAGGTAATCTTACCATTGACAATTTCCTTAGGTACCTGATGCAAAGCAATGGTACAATTCAAAACATAACCAGGGATCGAAAGATATTCGCGTGCTGACTTGCCAGGAGCCTTTTAAACACCAACAATATTTAAAAGAATAAGTAGCATTGCCTAAGTGACCAGTGATTTTGGAAGTTTCAGCAGGATTTACCACTATGGCTGAGAATAATTCAAAATCATCATCAATAATTGTAGAATTCATTAAGGTTTTGGCAGTGTTAATCAAAGTATCAAGACTTAATTCTTTAACTGCAGCAGTCAAATGTTCTCAGATATTTGCAGGCTTCTTTGCAGGCCAAAATATAACCATAGATGATAGAAGAATTTTTTATTTGAGAAGTGGTGCCAGCACCAACTTCATCATCTTGTAATTAAACCAGCTCACATAAAAGTTTGGCAGCACGATGTTAAACTTCCAAACTTAAAATGCAGGCGGTATCATTGTTAACAGCCAATATTACAACCCAACATTTTGCCCAAACATAAAGGCTCAAAGAACTTTTCGCAATGTTGGCTATGGAACTATCCATAACTTTTTGTGTACGTACCCGTTATTCAGATTGACGTAGATATTGAATTTACAATTATTGACACATTGTTTATGTATTTTATTTAATTTTATATAAAATTTTTTAATAAAGTTTTACTCGCAATTATGATCACTTGCTAAAACACAAAAACGTATTTTACCTCTTGTTGTTAAGAACAAGGGATTTAATTTATTTTGACAAATCAGAAGTGAATTCTAACAACCATACCTAAAAAAGAGCGGAAAGCGGAACTTTTTTTACCGCCTAGCGTTAACGCTGAAATGTCATCCCTAAACAAGAGCGGCATCGCTACGTCAAATCGATAAAAAAAAAACAGGGTTATTAAAATAAATAATATTACAACCCTGATTATTTAATAATTATTTTATTTTATAATTTTTAAGATAACAAATGTTTCATTTTACTACATGACATCTTTGTGTGCTTTCCAATATCCTCCCAAATCTTTTCTTTATGTTTAACGTCCTTATACTTGACAGCCCTTTTGTCTTACAGGCATGGATTCTGATGAATTAGCTCTATAATTTGTTAGTTTAAATTCTAAATTAAAAAAGATATATAAATCAAAAATATATACTAAATATAATTTAAAGGATTTACTTACCTCCATTTTCTAATATCTAATATGTATATTTTTTCTCGCTTATTTTGTCTTCTTCTTTATTTATTTGTTTGTTTACATTTGTTGCCTTTTGCAAATAACTTCACTATTAAACGCGCTGTCAAAATCGGATTTTCCAATTGCAAAGAGTTGCCGCAGCGTTATTTCGGGATGCTACATACAAATTGTATGGGCATGAAAATGTTTGACAGCTAGAAAACTCTTGCCGCTCTTATTTGGGCATGGCAGTAAGAAAAAATCATTTACGTAATTTTTATCGATTTTTTCGCTAAAAATTAAAAAAATGCTTGAAATTGAATAAACAATTTTTCTTAAAATTCACTTATGATACATGTTTTTAAACTGATTTTTGTATGCTGAACACAAATATGTCAAAATATTTAAATCGCTTGAAGGAATTACGAAATATCGCTAAAAAAATTAAAAATATAGCTTGAAAGCACTGAGCCTATTTTTTTTTAAATTCACTCCTGATATATGTTTTTCTAAATATTTTTGGTATGCCGAACACGAATATATCAGTATATTTGAAATCGCTTGAAGGGAAATACCGATAAAAATTAAAACACGCTTTAAAGTAAAAAGGAATTTTTTTTAATTCAGTTATGATACAGATTTTTAAACTAATTTTGCAATTGCGAAATATCAACACAAAATATCACTAGAATTAAAAAAAACGAAATATCGAAAAAAATAAAAAAAAAGCTTAAAAGTACAAAAATTATATTTTGCTTAAAATTCAGTTATGAAACATGTTTTTAGCTAATTTCGGCAGGCTGAACACGAATATGTCAATGCGAAAGTTTACTAAAAACTAAAAAAAAACGTTTAAAAGTGCAAAGACTATTTTTTTCTTAAAATTCACATATCGAGGGCTTATATTCAAAACTTGCTGTCTGCATAATCACAATTTTTCAGGAGAGCAGAAAAAACAGTTTTTTTTGTAAATTGTTACTTAAGTTTCTTCTACAAAGTTTTTTAAAAACGACGTCTACGTTTCACAATTTTTTTTTTAATTGCTGTTATTCGCGCTGATATAGCAGATAGCACTTTTTGCAAATATAAATTTTATTAATTCGTATGTATCTGGGGAACACGAGGTAGTTCTGGCCTCTGCGTATCTACCTGGCGATGCTGCCACGGTACCAGCTACTGAGGTCTCGGCCTTGGTGGAATATTGCCGAAAGAGGAAACTCAGTTGGATCCTCTCTTGCGACGCCAACGCACATCACACAACATGGGGAAGTACCAATATAAACAAACCTGGTGAGTGCCTGCTTGAATTTATATGTAGCAATAATATAAACATAGCAAATAGGGGTGACGAGCCGACTTTCAGGAATTCTATTAGGTCAGAGGTCTTAGATCTCACTCTTACTAGCTCTGATATTTCTTTCGCCATCTCTAATTGGCATGTCTCCAATGAAGTATCATTGTCTGACCACCAACACCTGGTATTCGATGTTGTTAGTTCATTGGACTCATGCCAGATCTGTCGTAATCCCAGCTGCACACACTGGGAAAATTTTCGTCATCATTTGGAAAACGGTGCAGATCTTTCTAAAGGGCTCATCTTGAACACAAGCGAAATTGATCATGTAGCATCCGATATTCATTCAAATTTAATTTCTGCTTATACTCTGAGCTGTCCTGAAAAGACCAGGAGGACGAAGAGGGATGTTCCATGGTGGAACGATGGTCTGGATAAGCTCAAAAGGGAGGCCAGAAGACTGTTTAATAGGGCCAAGGAAATGGGAGACTGGGTTACCTATAAGGCAGCGCTCACTGAGTACGTGGCGCAACTACTGTGAGAAGATCTCTGCTCTTCCAGAGGCGGTGCGTCTACAAAAGGCCCTGTCCCAGGATCATACGAATGGTCGATGTACTCTCAAGAGGCCGAATGGTACCTACACTGAATCTCCCATTGAAACCTGTGAACTCTTACTTGATACGCACTTCCCAGGATGCGTTGACAACTGCGGGTCTGTCGTGATTCAACGAATTCCAGATCTGACAGGTAGAAATGTACGCCTATCAGGTGCTGTCTTTCAGGAGAACAGGGTAAAATGGGCGATAGGATGGGATCTATCCTTGTCTATTGCAGAAAGGGATGGATTTAATTGTCCCACAACTGGTTAGGATATTGAGATCTAATCTGTTATTCGGTCATGTACCGACGCCGTGGAGGGAGGTTAGAGTGGTCTTTATACCGAAGGCGGGGAAGAAGTCTGAACAACTGCCCAAATCCTTTAGACCAATTAGCCTGAGTTCGTTTCTCCTTAAAACAATGGAGAAAGTCTTGGACCAGTATATTAGGTATACTTACCTAAGGCGAAAGCCGATACACAAATTACAGTTTGCGTATCAACGAGATAACTCTACCGAGACTGCTCTCCATCATGTTGTCACTACAATAGAACGGGCACTAGAGGCAAAGAATATTGCCCTTTGTGCCTTTATTGATATACAGGGCGCCTTTGACACACGTCCTACGAGGCAATTAGGGTGTCCATGGTTAGAAAGGACATCTCTCCAATTATCATCAATTGGACTTTGGAGATGCTACGCTCTAGAATCACTTTCGGCATAGGGACTACTAGTAGGACCGTAAATGCGGCTAGGGACTGTCCACAGGGGGGTGTTTTGTCGCCGTTACTCTGGACGCTGGTCATTGATAACGGCCTGGGTTTCAGGACTTATGGATACGCGGTTGATCTTGTCATTTCTGTAGTGGAATTTGATGATAGGACCATATCCGAACGTATGCAGCAGGCTCTGAACTATACTCTTTCTTGGTGCCGGGAAAAGGGCTTGCCTGTCAACCCGTCGAAGACAATCCTGGTACCATTTACGAATATAAGGAAACTTAGCCTGACAATGCCTGTCCTTGATGGGGCCACGGTGGGCTTTTCCAGTAGTGTTAAGTACCTCGGCGTGACTCTTGACAGATCCCTTACCTGGAATGAACATCTTGACTATGTCTCTAAGAAGGCCACAAGGGCATATTATGCCTGCCAAAGGCTTTTTGGTAAGACATGGGGTCTAAGGCCGCAGATGGTCTACTGGTCATTTAACACCATTGTTAAACCTATGATCACCTATGCTGCCCTGGCATGGTGGCCAAAGGTTGAACAGGTAGGGGCAAGGGATGCTCTCAAGAGGATCTACCATCTTATGTGTATTGTCATAACGGGGGCAGGCGGAACCTGCCCGACGGATGCCATGAGGGTTATGCTGGGGATACCACCATTGAATATTTCTGTAATGGAGACTGCCTGCATAGGATCCTCCAGACTTAGAGAATTCGGTGACATGAGGGGAGGTGATCTAAGGGGTCACATGAGGATCGCTAGAATCCTAATTGATGACCCGATTACAAAGGTTACGGATAGGAGGTCACCGGAGTACATCTTTGATAGGAACTTTAAAGTGATGCTGTTCGACAGGGCCATGTGGACCAACAGATCCTGGGAGCCAGAGCGGGATTCTCAGGTATGGTTCACAGATTGCTCAAAGCATGCGAATGGTGACACTGGTGCGGGTGTCTGTGGACCAGGTTTCCAACGGGCCTTACCCATGGGTAGATACCCCTCCATTTTTCAGTCAGCGATTTTTGCTATCTGTGTCTGCGCGGAGGAGTGTCTACGAAGGGGCACTATTAGATCTCGCATCTACATTCTTTCTGACAGTCAGGCGTCATTAAGGGCTTTATTGTCCTATGAGGTGTCATCTGGTCTGGTCATGGAATGCATTCTGGCTCTTAACCGACTTGGCGGGCGCAACTCGCTTACCTTAGGGTGGGTTCCTGGTCACGAGGGGCAACGAGAGGGCAGATTGTCTTGCTAATTGGTTGGCCCGAAGGCTCTTTATTGGCCCTGAACCATTCTGTGGTATACCTTTGGGGTATATTAGGGAGAAGCAGGTGAATATCATGGGCTTGACCGGTGATATTGTGATTTTCACGGATAGCCAAGCGGCTATCCGGGCTTTATCTACGGACTCTGTGGGATCAATGACGATACTCAGCTGTAAAGGGGAAATTAACGATTTCTCTTCCCGGGGACGCATTGAGATTATATGGGTGCCGGGACACTGTGGTATAGCGGGGAACGAAGTGGCTAATGATTTGGCTAGTGGAGGGTCTTCCCTGGAAGTAGTCACTTTGGAGAAGGCTAAACCTTTTCGAGCTCTCAAGGCGGAGCTGGTGGACTGGGCTGACACCATGCATAGGACCATCTGGGAAAATGCGGGTGTTGGCAGGACTACAAATATTCTCTGGGGCAACCCGGACAAGGACACGACGAGGGAAATGCTGAATCTCAGTAGGAAGGAACTGAGTATTTTGATGGCAATCCTATCGGGACACTCGACACTTAGGGCCCATCTCCACCGTATTGGTAGGGCGGACTCGGAAGTGTGCAGGGCCTGTGGGGAGGACGAGGAGACCTTGGAACACTATCTCTGTGAATGCCCTGCATTTGCCGGGATCCGGGTCGAAATACTATCCAGTGACCCAATATCCACATTGGGGGATCTTAGGGGCATAGGATGGAAGAAGTCGAGGAGTTTCGTCAGTGCGACGGAGTTCCTGGGATAGTAAGATGACATAGGACAGAGAACCGATTGTTTAGAGCGCACAACAAGCCGACATTCTGGCTTAAGTGTAAGTCCTCAGGGACTTGAGTCGGTTTAGGGAAGTATTTCCCTTCTCCGAATCCTCTTTTCGACCTAACCTAACCTATGTTAGGGAGAGGCTCGGGTCGTGGAGGGAATCAGAATTCTCACTCTATTGGGAAAACTCTCTTGGCCAACGACAGGCTAAGAGATTAATCTCTTTTTCCAATGCAGGATCGAGGAGACTCTTGTCCCTCGGGAGGGGTGACTTGAGTACCCTGGTGTCTTACCCGACTGGACACTGCAATCTCAGATACCACCTGCGCAAAAGGGGTCTTTCGGACACGGATGAGTGTAGGTTTTGCGAACTGGTAGCTGAGACATCGGAGCATGTTCTTTGCGAATGTCCGAGGCTTTGTGAAAGGCGTGCCAAGTTTCTTGGCGATCGCTTTGTCTCCCCTTCGGACATTATGAAGGTTTTGCTGAATAGGATTATTGGCTTTATAGGTAGCTTGAATCTTTCAGGTAACTTTAGGCAGCACAAAAGACCTAAGTTGGTCGCGGTACATAGTGCCATATAATCTAATCTAAAATATTTAAATTATCAGATAGCACTTTTTGTACAAAAATACAAATAAACTTTATTGTAAACTAATTAACGTTTTTATTTAAATAACACGATTTTTTATTCAAGTTAATGTTGTTTTAATATAAAACAATAAAAATAAATATAAAAATATGTATAAGGTGGCGCAAAAGTAATCCTCCTATCAGAAAATGCTATACATAATAAATACATAATAAAAAAAAAACATCGGAAGGTTATTTTTGCGCCACCTTATATTAACAAAAAATCTAGTAATGGAATTCGAGGTATTAGTTAATGTTTCGGTTTTTTAATATAAAAAATATTAAAGAGTAATATAAAAATAATAATAAAAGAAAATTATAGTAATAGAATTCAAAGTAATAGTAACTGTAATTGGGTTTTAAATACAAAAAATATTAAGAAGCAATATGCATTAAAAAAAGTATATTAATAGAATTATAAGGCACGAAATTAAATAATATAAACTGCAATGATTTATGATTAGGCATTCTTCGCCTGTTTTAAGTTATCGTAAAAATAATGGTATTCTAGCGGAATAACAGACTTCAATGTTTGCAAATGTTTCCATTTGCTTGGCTGCATAGGACGGGGACCAGATTGTAAGGCCTTTGGTTCTTTATAACCCCCGTATGTTTTGATTTTGGTAGGAAGGTAAATATATTCTTCATCGAAATTCACTTTATACTTAATATCGCCACTTGGTAGATATATAAGGGATCTTAACTGTGCTACAGTGGGGTAATTTTTTTCTCGACCAGGTCTAATTGATGTAAAACGAATAAGGTTTTCATCGCTATAGTTTTTAAAGAAATCATAGTTCAGATATAGAGCATCAAAGGGCATATTTATTATTTTATTATCTATTTTGACGGTCTTTCTGGCTTCCTTTGTTACTCTTACATAATCGTTTGGCAAATATATTGTCTGCTTTTTCAACTTCACCCTAATTTTAGCGTGTGCATTGTCGCACTCCATTTGAGTATGCCCTTTCTCTAAGTACTTTTGTTCAATAACCTTATCATTTTCGATAGAAAAAATGGACAATGCGTTTGATAAATAGTGGTTTCGATTCTGATAGCCACAACCATCGGAATATATAATGATCGGTAAGTTGTCTAATAAGCAATGTGTTTTTAAATGATAAATTGTACATGAAATGAACGTCGATGCGGACAGATCTCCATTAGTTTCGTTCCACCAGTAATTTGTACATTGATGGGTTGTGAGATTATAAATTGTAAAATTGTGTACCTGTAGCCGCTGTTTATAATAAATAGCGGATGCGTTTATATCTGGACAAAGCTGAACAGCTTGTGCATCCATAGTAAATACGTAACATCTTCCTTGTTGAGCTGCGACTTTGTCTTGTTTTTTTTCAATTGAGCACGTATAATGCCCGGATTTATGTTGACCATTTTTTGAATAGTTCATGCTGTTTATATCTTTATTATTTTTAATCATTAAACTTTTAGGTTTTATGATAATAAAAACCAATTTTTTATGCAGATAGCAACTTTTTATTCGCAAAACTACATATAGTAGATAGCAAAATCACAAATTTAAGAAAAAAAATGTTAAAGAAAAAAAATTTCAGTTCAAATTTAATATGATATATGACAACTTAATCAGTGAACAAGTTGCCATCAAAAACTCATTTTCGATAAAACTGCAGATAGCAAGTTTTGAATATAAGCCCTCGATATAATACATATTTTTTTAATTAATTTTGGTATGCTGAACACGAAGATGTTAAAATATTTGTAATAGCTTAAAGGGATTGCCAAATATCCTTAAAAACTAAAAAATGTCTTAAACGGATAAAGATTATTGTTTTCATAAATTTCACTTATAATACGTGTTTTTCAACTAGTTTTGGTACACTGAAAACTAACATTTCAGAATTTTTGAAATGGCTTGAAGGGATTCACTAAAAATTAGAAACAATTGCTTAAAAGTACGTTGGCCATATTTTTTCCAATTTTCAAACTAACTTATAATATATGTTTTTTTTTTAACTAATTTTGGTATGCGAAACACAAATATGTCAAAATATTTGAAATCGCTTGAACGGATTGCGAAATATCGCTGAAATCTAAAAAATCGCTTAAAACTAAAAAGACTATTTTATTTATAAAATTCACTAATGATACATGTTTTTTAACTAGTTCTGATATGCGAAACACTGTTGTTTTCATAAAATGCACTTATAATACATGTTTTTCAACTAATTTTGGTACGCTGAACACTAATATGACAAAATGTTTGCAATCGCTTAAAGGGATTGCGAAATATTGCTAAAAAACTAAAAATCGCTTAAGAGTAAAATTTTTTTAAATTCACTTATGATAGATGTTTTTTTAACTAATTTTGGGATACTGAACGCGAATATGAATACTAATATGTCAAAAAATTTGAAATTGCTTGAAGGCATGGCAAAATAGAAACAAAAATACACATATGTGAAACGAAAACGATTTTGTATACGAGAAAGGTATTAAAGGTATGATTTTGATGTCATTTCAATGTCGTGTGTCGTAAAAAAGATACATCATTCATATCCTGAAGTTCAGAAACATGAATAAAAAGTGAATTTTAAGGAAGCGATTTTTTACCTTAAAGCGATATTTTACAAACCTTTCAATCGATTTCAGATATTGTTACATATTTATTTTCAGCATACCAAAATTAGTATGAAAACATGTATCAAAAGTACATTAAAAAAGTTAATGTAGTTTTTGAGCCACTTTGTAGTCAATCAAGCAATTTAAAAAATTTTGAAATAATCGTGTTCAGCATATCAAAAATATTTTGAAAACATGTATCAAGAGTTAATTTAAAAAAGCAAGTATTTTTAAATTTATTATAATACACAAGTTATTGAAACTATCGTGGTTAATGCTGTGATAAAACTAACGTATTCTTTATTTACTTGTTCCTTTATACAAAACGTTTTCTTATGCTAATAACAATTTTTATTTAATATTTTCGCTTACATTACTAACATATTTAATTATTTTGTTGATTTTAATATATTCAATATTAACCTACTGATTAGTTAACCAATATTTTGTATCAGCAAAATATTTGAGTTTAACATAGTTTTTTGTAATTGTAATATTTCCGCTTATGTTACTAACTTATTAAATTATTTTGTTGATTTTAATTTTATTCAATACTAGCTGACCCGACAAACGTTGTTTTGCCTTCAAATTTTATTTTCATTGAAAGTCTGGTTCCGTTACAAAGTCGTGGTGGATTGATATTTCGAAAAAGAATGATAGTTGAACTGCACCGACAAACCAAATTTTGTTCAAATACCTTCAAAAGGAGCAGAAATAATGTATGCTGTCAATCAAATAAATGTGTGTATGTATGAGTTTGTGTATTAGGTTGGATTAAAAACCATCCTCATTGCATGTGCTACACGTATTCAGTCATTTTTATTTTTTGTACCCGTATCCAAGCAATGCTGTGTAACAAAGCAAACATTTTTGATATTCACACAATTTATATGAAAATGACTAATGTGCAGAAAAATCACCACATATGGACCAAAGGAAAATATTTTTAAACAATTTTTTTTTTAAAAACCATCCTCATTGCATGTTCTACGAAACGTATTCAGCCATTTTTTTATTTTATGCAGCCGTTCTCGAGTTATGGAGTGACAATCAAAATGTACACTTCTTTTCATATATATTGATTAGTTGACCAATATTTTGTATCAGCAAGATATTTGAGTTTAACCTAGTTTTTTGTAATTGTTGATACAATAACCAATTATAGTGAATTCGGCATATTCGTTTTAACGGAAGTGCTGTTGTGTTGTAAGTGTGCGTTAGTGTAAATGTTAAGTGTTTCCTATGATATGTTAACTCCCCCTTCCTTAAGTATCAGTGTCCCACTGATCAATTACGACAAAATTTTATGGATAATTAATTTTCAGTTCGGGTTAATGCACCGGAGTTGGAAACTGTAAAGTCGCTTGGTGATTTTTACATTTGGAATATAATTGAACAATTATTATTATTGAAAACCCAATGAAAAGTAGGCCGAAGTAAGAGCCAATTGAAATTATGCCCTTATACGAAAGGGTATTTAGGTGTTCCGCATTTTTGAGATGAAGATGGTGGAGGCATTGTAAATCTAACTTAATTTCCTTTTCCGTCAAGTTGCCTTGTAGTACTGGTGGAAGGATTTGAGCAGAAGTTACTTGCCATTTTGAATATTTCGTATTGCCAAGGGTTACTGTTTCGTTAAAGAAGTTGATGACAAAGGTACCATTTAAAATTTGTAAGATGTTTCCGTATGTAAGGTTTCCAATATAATTTGTTAGAAATATTGTACCGTCCGATAAAAGTTCAGTTATCGGTTGTTTGGTTATTTGGTATTCGCAAGTTGCATTTCCTTCGTTGAGTATACATACACTACAATGCTCTGAATCTTGAATTTCTTCTTCGATTATTGAGCAGTCACCTTTAACTCCATATTTTTCCGTGTGAGATACGAGTAGGTTAGTGAACTTGAGATATATCCTTTTGTCATCCTTAATTGTTGAACGAAGTATTATTTTATTAAACAGAATATCCTCCGTTTGTGGTAATGAAATTATATACAAGAGAAGGGAATCTTTAATAACCATTGAAGGTTCGGCAAATTGAATGGCTTGTAACTCATTTTTATATGGGAGTGTTTCAATTTGGGAAAGTATGTTCGCGATATCTCCCTTATTCAGTATTTGTGAATGAACTATACATTTTTTCGCTAGCTGGCCAGCCATTACAATTTGGGCTATTTCGTCATTTATTAGGCCTAGTTTATTAAAGAGTTTGTGCGTGCCTGATGGTGTCATCTTTGTCTGCTTCTGTGATTATTCTATTGTAGTCATCTATTAGATTATTGGTTGTTTTAATCAAATATTTGTTGATGATGTATTGCTTATTGTTGTTACTTATAATGTTATCTGTTTGGTTGATAATGTTGTCCCAATCAGTAGCATCAGGGTTACCCACTATTCATTTCCAGGCGGATCCAATCCAGTTTATTGATCTCTTGCTTTTAGTGATGTGGAGTTGACCTAATAAATTCTCTATCTCAGCCCTAAGGTGATTCGGGTAAGGATACTGTTTAGTATAAATTGGCTCGTTTGTAGATGATCTTATACTGAGGTTTCAATCAATCCGCTTCCGGAGATTGGACCAAACAGCGTTAACATCTTTGTCAAGATTCTGGGTTGACTCGATATTATTTACCTGTTTAGATATTCTGCTTTTAAGATTAATTTTGGCTCCGTTTTTCAACCGTCAAGTGTTATCTTTCCGGTTAATTATGGCCTCAAGTTCCCTCTGAGTGTCATCGCCTATGATACTGTCAAATGCGCGGAGTCCAGGAAGGACAAAGAAATCAAGGTAATTGTCTATATTTAAACTTTGGAAAAATTTGCCACGAACTTTGTGTGAAATAGGTATCTCACCGGCAGCTGAGTGAATTTTAAATGGTGAATTTACGGGTTTTGATTTAAATGATATTTTTTCAGCGTATTGTATTAACAGAGGAATTTCAAGATTTTACCATCCCTTGGACGTAATTCTAGGTATGGTATGTTAGAGAGGCTTCCGTCATAAAAATTTAACTCATCGTGTTCATATTCCAGGTTTGATTCATCGTAAACTTCTTTATCCTCTTGGTAACTTCGAAGTACGTCCTGTTCGTCGTCTGCATCGGTTAAAAAGATGTTGTTTTTGAGGAATATTAGAAGCATTGTTACTCGAGCTTGGAAAGGAAGATTTTTGTGGTCGGTTCATATAATTAATATGATGCGACCTCATTGAAGGATCTACCTCCATTGGTACAGGTGGTTTCGTCTGAGTAGGCCTAGGTGGTGGAATACTTTGTATATGCTGTTGATCCTGCTTATGAGCAGTTGGTGTATAGATACTAATTTGTTCACCTGTTTCCAAATTTCTGGGTTTGTTATAGTTCCTCGAGTTATGTACTTGGTTGATCGGTGCAGTAATAGTATTATATCTATTATTGCGTATGTGAATGGAAGTATTTCTGAAGTTCAAATTTTGGAATTCGAGGCAAGAGGTGTATGCCTCCGGAAGAGTTTCTGGCATTTGAATTGCTAACATTTTTGATACATCACCGTGAATTCCACGTATGAACACATCTAACGCCCTATTCCTATAGCTTGATATTAGGGCTTCAATGGTTTCAGCTGAATGATTATCTGTTTTAACTTTGTTAATAATTAATGACAATAATTTTAACTTTGTTAATAATTAATGATCTTGGCATAGAATTCATCTATGGAATTATTATGCTGTGACATAACGCTGAGTTCATACTCCAATGTTCGAATGTCTCGTTTTTCAGCATAGTGCAAGGACAGGCAGTTCTTGATTTTCTCCCAACTTTCGTCGAAGATGTTGTAAGAGATTAAGGCTGAGCAGCAGGGCCTCTTACTTTTTGTCTTACGTGTTGTAATATAGCCCTATAGATTGGTTTATCCCTCACTATTTCGTAGATCCGCCACCGTTCGCTGAGTAGGAAGTGTGGTATCCCTAGGGGCAGTATAGTCTGACCTTTTCTCCAAGTTTGTTATTCTGACGGAGCCCTCTGCTCTATTTGAGCATTGAGGGCTCCGGTTAGCTGTGTGAGAGCTTCCTGAATTTGTTCCATTTTCATTGCAGTTGAACAAGAAAGTGGTCTGTGTAATGTGTTTTTGCACTTTTCCGAAAAACAAAATAATTTTGTATAGCTTTAATTAAATATTTTACTCTTGAATAGGTTTTTTGTTCAAAGAATTTTGTTTTATAATTTTTAGCTTAAAATGTATAATTTTCTTAATTCTTTTAGTTTAGATTTTAAATAATGATTTTCAGTTACTAAACTAAGAGTTTTACTTTAAATAATGTTTCTCAATTCCATTAATTTTAAAATAGTTTTTCTTTTTTTTTTTCAAATTCAATTTTACTTAAAATTTTTTACATACATATTTTTTTTATATAAAACTTATTTCTATTCCCACGAAGCCATGAGGCTTGTCTGTAGGATATAAAAAAATATTTTATTCATGTATTTTGTTTTAATGTTTAATTTCATTGCGAGGATATTAAGTGTTTTCTAATCATATTTTTCATTTTTATGAAACTTCTAACGTTGTTTTTGCCGTTGTTGTTTCGGTGTCTGTTGACCTTAAATCTGCCTTCAGCACGGCGCCTTGTGTTGTAGGTGTAATCAATTGCTTGTAAAACTCGTTGATAAGTGTTGTACGAAAGATGCTGTTGACATTCATTATGTTTAGTTCTGTAGCAATGTTTGTTGTGTTGTTGTTATGGTGTGTGTTGATCGTTCTATAGTTGTTATTGCTATTGTTGTTAGTAGCAATGATGTTTTTTTTTTTTTTTTTTTTTTTGTTAATATTTGTATTGGTTGTAATTATGTTGTTGTTATGATATGAGTTGTTGTTGTATACAGTAATTATGTTGTTTGCGTTGTTATTGTTGATGGGGTTGTTGTTTGCAAAATTGCTGTAAACTATATTAGCTTGTTGCGAGTTGTTGTTTTGAATTATGTTTACGTTGTTGCTGTTATTGGAGGGAATGTCGTTGTAGATCGGATCATAGTTTAGCTGGTTGTTTCTTTGTTTATTTTTCATTAATATTTTAAGATTTTGGGTTTGCTGAAGGGCTTTGCAATGCGTTGCACTTCCCCAAGCAGTTATTCCATGCCTTAAATAAGACTCGGCCAGAGAGAAATATGCTTGTCTCAGTACGTCAAATGTGGAACAGTTACTCAAATGATACAGGCTATAAGCAGTTTTTCGTAGCTTTTTACGAAGATATTGTATTTGAGTAAGCCATTTAAAGTTTTGATCCACATAAACCCCAAGGTATTTGTATGTTTTCACCAATTCTATTAATCATTTTCCAAACATGAATCATTTATGTTAAGATTGTTTTGAGATGCGTTGTCAAGACATTGGGTTTCGTGAAATTTTAAATGAATGTTGGTATCTCGAAAATGTGTTGGCTTTATGTGCATGATTTTGGTTTTGTTTGCATTTATTACAAGACCATTATCATGGCACCATTTGGTTACGACGTCAAGCTGATTTTGCATGATTTCACTGGCGGTATCAATATTTGCATGTGTAACGATGATAGCAGTATCGTCAGCATAGGCAAAAGTAGTACTTTGTTTTAATGCACTCATCATTTCATTCGCATACATTATATATGGGATTGGTCCGAGTTTTGACCCTTGAGGTACACCGTGTTTTGACGGTAACTCTTCACTCAATGTGTTGTTAATTTTTACGCGAAATGCTCTACAATCTACATAATTTTTGAACGATTCTAGACAGATACCTCGTACTCCACTATTTTGCATTATATTTAACAAGTTATCATGCGATAAGGTATCAAACGCTTTGCTGAAGTCGATAAATAATACAAGACAATGTGCATTTTTACTTAAACAACTATTTATATGGTTGGAAAAGTTGCCAAGTAGTTGATTGATATTTTTTCCCTTTTGAAATCCGAATTGGTTTTTGTTTATAACCTTATATTTTTGCAAAAATGTGGTGAGCCTCCTGACAATTACTTCTTCTAATACCTTTTCAACAGCAGACAATATAGATATTGGTTTATAATTGTTATACTCACTTTTAGTGCCCTAGATTGGTATAATCAGGGAACTTTTTAATATCTTTGGTATAAGAGCATCTTTAAGACTAGAGTTTATTAAGTTGGTTGGCACAGGTGTTATATAAAAAGCATTGTATTTAAGATCTTTCGGTCTTATCCCATCATAAACAGCACCTTTTCTTTCGCTTACATTTTTTAAAATATTAAACACTTCTTCTTCATTAGTAGGATAGATATATATAGAGTGTGTAATTCTCGTTTCCGAAATTTGTAAGGTTTTTATGTTACAGTTGTGCACAATATTTTCAACATTTTCCTTAAAACTCTTTGCAAAATTATTTGAAATGTCTTTTGTATTATTTGTTTTAAAGTTTTTTATTATAGTTCCATCGATATTGTTATTTCGTTTGCCCGTTATTTCATTGATTAGTTGCCACGTAACTCGCGTGTTTTTTCTGTTTCAATAAACTTATTTTTATAATAAGTATATTTTGTGTAATATAATTTTTTATTAAGTATATTTCTAAATTTTTTATATTCAAGTTCATAGTTTTTATTTTTTCGGTTATTTCGCCATTTAATATAAAGTTTATCCCGAATATCACAACATTTAATAAGCTCTTCACTAAGCCATGGGTTTTGTTTTCTTGTTTAATAGTTTTGTTTAGTTTTTATAGAGTTTTCATAGATTTTACAAAAATTATCATAAATTTTATTGAACAAATCATTAGTATTGAGGTTAAGATGTTGTTGTTCTAACTACAGTAGCATGTGTTTTAGAGTTTGTTTTGTTTATTCTAACATGTACGTGATCAATGCAAGTACTTGTTTTTTTCTTTATGTCTTCTCGCGTACTTTCTTTTACAATACATTGCAAACCATTAGACAATAGCATCTCCAAATATTTTGTTGTTTCGTTGTTTTGGGTGAGTGTGTGGATATTCATGTCTCCAATAATAACAATGTCTTGTTTATTTTTTAATATGTTTATTGTTTTATCCAGCTCCTTTATGAACATGTTTTTGTGTGGTGGTCGGTACACGGGGAAAAGGGAGATTATTTTTTTTTTTATATTTAAATCAATCCGAGTGCATTCAAAATTAGATGTTTTTAAGGAAATATTTGTAAAAGAGATATTTTCTTTAATGAATACAGCTATTCCTCCTCCTTTACCATTTCTGTTTATGAAAACAGAGTTAAAACCATGTATGCTGAATAGATGGGTTTCATCGTTATTTATATTTGTCTCTACTAAAACAATTATATTAATGGCGTTTAAAATGTTATTAATATTTACTAAAAATGGCGTAAAATTTAAGCGAAGTGAGCAAATATTCATATATATAATAGATACGGGATAACTTAGAAAGTTTTTATCGAGTTGATTAAAATTATCAACAGATATTTCTGGATTAAGATTCATTTTTCAATTTAATAATAAAGAAAAAAAGGATTAAATTTTTAAAATGTTTATAAAAAGTTTTTATTTGGTTTTTTTTTGGAAAAGTATTTATTTTTGTTTAATTAAAGTGATATTAATTCAATATCTGCATCACTATTTATGAGAACTGGGTTTGAAATTTCATTTTTCTTTGCAAATATATTGCCATTTCGCACCCACACAAATTTCCAGTTGGACTGCTCTGCTTTTGTTTTGGTTAGCCACAGTAAACGACGATTATGTGCAGTCAGCTGGTCGTTCACATATATGAAGTTGTTGCTTTCATCCTCTTCATTTACCACCTTCGACTTTTCTTTTAAATTTCACAGAAGTTTGTTTAGTATTAGTTTCTCAATTCCGTTTGCTTATTTTTAGTTTTTTTTAGAAAAAAAAAATTTTTTTTCACAGAATTTTGTTCAGTATTAGTTTCTCAATTCTGTCTGTTTATTTTTAGTTTTTTAAATAAAAAAAATTTCCGCAGAATTTTGTTTTGTAGCTTGTAAAGTCTTAATTGTTTAAACTTACAAGGTTGTCAGGATTAACATGTTCAAGCGGTCTGCGGAACCATCTTTCCTACTTCTACTCAGGTGCAGATTACGCCACAATTGCTGGAGTTTTCCTGTTGTCGTCTTTTGGTGGTGTTCTCTTCGTGGTACGTCTTATTCCCACTTTATTGAGTTTTAAAGCGCCTTTGATTGGTTAATTTGCTCCAATATTTTGATAACGCTTACTTTGTGGGTTTCCAAGGATCGTGTTTTTCGCTTATTTTTAACTTAAAACGTTTTTTCCACAGTATCGAGGATTCCTTCTTTTGAACGGTCCGTCACTGGGGCATGGAAGGCGTCACAATTCTCACCAAGGTTGAGTTTTAACTTGTATTTAACCAGCGATCAGTTTCTTAATCATTTTTAACGGATTTTGAAAAGAGAACAAAGAAATTTATTTTTCTTTCAACCGATCCCCTTTATTTTATTTTTTCACTAGGGATTTTTCTTTACACCGGTTTTTTTTAACTTTCTGGTTTGCTCGGGCGCCAGCTATTGAAACTATCGTGGTTAATGCTGTGATAAACTAACGTATTCTTTATTTATTTGTTCTTTTATACAAAACGTTTTCTTATGCTAATTATTTTCGCTTACGGTACTAACCTATTTAATTATTTTGTTGATTTTAATTTATTCAATATTAACCTACTGATTAGTGGACCAATATTTTGTATCAGCAAGATATTTGAGTTTAACCTAGTTTTTTGTAATTGTTGATACAACAAACCAATTATAGGGAATTCGGCAAAATATTCGTTTTAACGGAAGTGCTGTTGTGTTGTAAGTATGAGCTAGTGTACATGTTTAGTGTTTCCTATGATATGTTAACATGTACATTGTATTAAATTTACAAATTATTGTGTATGCAAATAGCTCAGCGCTTTTAACCTTTAAAGGAGTAATGTCAGGATTAAAGGAGTAATAAAATAGGAATGCCATTTAATTAAAATCTACAATTATACAAAAATGTCCCCAAACTATCATTGTCGTCAAAGTATTCTCAAGATATATGAATAGTTTAAGAACAGTCCCCAAAGTATGCAAATATCCCCAAAAATATACTGCAGATCCGAAATGTTTAACAGAGACATATGAAACGCATAAAAAACGGCTTAAAAGGAATTAAGTCATTTGAATATATGACTCCTCCACCCTCAGCTTTGTTTTTTTTTTTAAAAGAGAAGCAACACTCAGGAAATTCTTCCTATTAATTAATGTGTTGCTATCTTTGGAAAGGGGATAGTGGAGAGATGAAAGGTGGTGAAAGATGAAGGGCTTCAAACATGGCAACACTGTAATTGCGCGAGTAGATAAGTCTTAGAACAGTTGTTGCTCGCCACCTGATGTAGAGTTGGCGAATTTATTGAAGCTTTTTGTTTCATAGCCCTGATTCATTATTTTACTTCGGTGGGGTTAAGTGCTATGGGAACACCGAAGGTGGGCGCAGCGATACATATAAGTGATAGAAAACTCATACATATTATTTTTCTAAATTGATGTTGTCGTCACCGGGAATCGAACCCGGGACCATCTGTGTAATAGTCCAACGCGCTAACCATTACACCACAGCGCCACCTCAGCTTCAGCAGTCCTTGCTGAAGTAAGAGTGATTAAACAAGATTGATTTTTTAGATAATTCGTTAGGTGTGTTTATTTCTCATTTGTTTTAAGATTAAATAATTAAATTTTATTTGTTATACATAATTAAATTTAATTTGTTATTCTTTTTCGTCTTTATTTTTTTTTTAAGATAATTATTGGAATTTTTTAAAAGATGGGTCATCTCAAGTGACCCAACTTTTGAAATCGATGTCTCCCGATCGGGATGAAAATTGCACCAAGGTTACTCCAGTCTTTTTTTTTCAAAATATGCAAATTTTTTTTTCCTCAACAGTCAGATTTTTCTTTAAGAGCTTTTTTGTCGCTTAGTGGGATGCGAGTGGGATAGCTATCAAAATAAATGTTTTGTAACTCAAGACAAAGGTTTTTAAATTTTTAGCATATGCACTATTATGAATTTCTTCCTATTTGTGTGTAAGTGTTTCTAAAACCTTAAAAATAAAATTCTACTGAGAAACTAGACAAATTAACCTTTCCGACTGTATGTAGAATACCTAACTAAAATTTCATACCCTCGATACTATAATACCCACAATATGTTAAACCCCCAACATTTTTTCACTATGTTGAAAAGGTAAAATTTAGCAGGTAGTTTGTTTTTATTATTACTAACATTTGGTTAAAATGATCTTAAATAACTATTGTCATTCTAAAGACATTCGGAAATCAGTTTTTTAGAAACAGTGTTAAAGTTTCGACGTGTGTTATTTACAGAAATTATTACATAATTAATCTTCATCTGTCTACGGCTCCTAAAGAGACTAAGCTTGAAAATAAAATTTATGGTTCTTTTTGTTTTAATCCATTTAACAAAAAGAAACACACATCATCAGATATGTGAAATATTTCCGACGGCTTATTAAAAACAATCCCTACGCTGTCAAAACGGTTGCTAATTTTTGGATCATGCAGGAAAGAGCTCGGAAAGTTGAAAGAATTTCCGGATTTAAATAGAGCCTTGGGTTGAAGTTATTCCAGATGAAGACAAAAGTAATTCTGAGAATGATGGCACACCTGTTGATGATGATGGTGATTCTAACTTTTCAGTAGAAAGTATATGTTCAAAGAATGAGTGTCAAAACCCATATCATAAGGCTGCAGTAGAAGTTCTTAAATAAATAAAAGAGAAATACAAAACGTCACAGAGTAGAGCTGAAAGAATTCAACTTGGAGTTGTGCAAAAATAATGACTGAGTTTGGAACGTCTCAACGAAAAGCAAGAATTTGCCATAAATTTGGTTGCTGAGCATGGGATTCTCACACCCCCAAACAAAAAGAAGGGAAAAACTAAAATGAAGTATAAAAATAGTTATGATATAAATGGATCTAATGTAATTAAGATTAAATTTTATTAAATTATTTATCTTTTTATTTGTATTACTATTATTATATATTAATTTAATTATTATTACAAATAAATAAAAAAAAAATAAAGTTTCAATATTTCTATAAAAAAAAGGGATTTTAAGGTTAATATATGGTGGGTATTACAGTATCGAGGGTATGAAATTTTAGCTAGGTATGTAACATACCGGAAGAAAGCTTAATATGTCTAGTTTCTCATTGGAGCTTTTATTTTTAAGGTTTTAAAAACACTTACACACAAATAGGAAATAATTCAAAATATGCTAAAAATTGAAAAACCTTTGGCTTGAGTTACAAAACATTTATTTTGATAGATATCCAACTCGCATCCCCTAAGCGACCAAAATACTCTTGAAGGAAAAGAACTAAGCTTTCTTTTGATAAAAAAAATGGGGATATTTTAAAAAAATAGTCAAAAATGTTTTTGATTTTGAAAGAAAATAGTCAAACATTTTTTTTTTTATTTTTAATATTTTTTTCGAAAGATTGAAGAAATAGCTATCTAAACTATTAAGGCCAAATTTTGCTAATAACAAAACTCACAGAGTTCGTGACCGATCTTGCTGAAATTGTGTCGAAACTACTATCCAATAGGAGTCAACTTTTTGCAAATTTCATCCTGATCGGAAGACATCGATTTCAAAAGTTGGGTCACTTGAGATGAAACGCCCCATATATATAAATGAAAACTATTCAATTACGAGGCCATACTCTATATTTCTTTATTAGTCCTAACAAATAATCTGTAGAGTTTTTGTTTACCACTTTCAGGAATGTGTTGATAGATCTATTTCGGGAATTTTCTAGGTTCCCATAATCGGAACATGTTTTGAATGAAGTGACAATCCAATGCAACATGTACATTGTATTAAATGTACAAATTATTGTGTATGCAAATAGCTCAGCGCTTTTAACCTTTAAAGGAGTAATGTCAGGATTAAAGGAGTAATAAAATAGGAATGCCATTTAATTAAAATCTACAATTATACAAAAATGTCCCCAAACTATCATTGTCGTCAAAGTATTCTCAAGATATATGAATAGTTTAAGAACAGTCCCCAAAGTATGCAAATATCCCCAAAAATATACTGCAGATCCGAAATGTTTAACAGAGACATATGAAACGCATAAAAAACGGCTTTAAAGGAATTAAGTCATTTGAATATATGACTCCTCCACCCTCAGCTTTGTTTTTTTTTTTAAAAGAGAAGCAACACTCAGGAAATTCTTCCTATTAATTAATGTGTTGCTATCTTTGGAAAGGGGATAGTGGAGAGATGAAAGGTGGTGAAAGATGAAGGGCTTCAAACATGGCAACACTGTAATTGCGCGAGTAGATAAGTCTTAGAACAGTTGTTGCTCGCCACCTGATGTAGAGTTGGCGAATTTATTGAAGCTTTTTGTTTCATAGCCCTGATTCATTATTTTACTTCGGTGGGGTTAAGTGCTATGGGAACACCGAAGGTGGGCGCAGCGATACATATAAGTGATAGAAAACTCATACATATTATTTTTCTAAATTGATGTTGTCGTCACCGGGAATCGAACCCGGGACCATCTGTGTAATAGTCCAACGCGCTAACCATTACACCACAGCGCCACCTCAGCTTCAGCAGTCCTTGCTGAAGTAAGAGTGATTAAACAAGATTGATTTTTTAGATAATTCGTTAGGTGTGTTTATTTCTCATTTGTTTTAAGATTAAATAATTAAATTTTATTTGTTATACATAATTAAATTTAATTTGTTATTCTTTTTCGTCTTTATTTTTTTTTTAAGATAATTATTGGAATTTTTTAAAAGATGGGTCATCTCAAGTGACCCAACTTTTGAAATCGATGTCTCCCGATCGGGATGAAAATTGCACCAAGGTTACTCCAGTCTTTTTTTTCAAAATATGCAAATTTTTTTTTTCCTCAACAGTCAGATTTTTCTTTAAGAGCTTTTTTGTCGCTTAGTGGGATGCGAGTGGGATATCTATCAAAATAAATGTTTTGTAACTCAAGACAAAGGTTTTTAAATTTTTAGCATATGCACTATTATGAATTTCTTCCTATTTGTGTGTAAGTGTTTCTAAAACCTTAAAAATAAAAATTCTACTGAGAAACTAGACAAATTAACCTTTCCGACTGTATGTAGAATACCTAACTAAAATTTCATACCCTCGATACTATAATACCCACAATATGTTAAACCCCCAACATTTTTTCACTATGTTGAAAAGGTAAAATTTAGCAGGTAGTTTGTTTTTATTATTACTAACATTTGGTTAAAATGATCTTAAATAACTATTGTCATTCTAAAGACATTCGGAAATCAGTTTTTTAGAAACAGTGTTAAAGTTTCGACGTGTGTTATTTACAGAAATTATTACATAATTAATCTTCATCTGTCTACGGCTCCTAAAGAGACTAAGCTTGAAAATAAAATTTATGGTTCTTTTTGTTTTAATCCATTTAACAAAAAGAAACACACATCATCAGATATGTGAAATATTTCCGACGGCTTATTAAAAACAATCCCTACGCTGTCAAAACGGTTGCTAATTTGTGGATCATGCAGGAAAGAGCTCGGAAAGTTGAAAGAATTTCCGGATTTAAATAGAGCCTTGGGTTGAAGTTATTCCAGATGAAGACAAAAGTAATTCTGAGAATGATGGCACACCTGTTGATGATGATGGTGATTCTAACTTTTCAGTAGAAAGTATATGTTCAAAGAATGAGTGTCAAAACCCATATCATAAGGCTGCAGTAGAAGTTCTTAAATAAATAAAAGAGAAATACAAAACGTCACAGAGTAGAGCTGAAAGAATTCAACTTGGAGTTGTGCAAAAATAATGACTGAGTTTGGAACGTCTCAACGAAAAGCAAGAATTTGCCATAAATTTGGTTGCTGAGCATGGGATTCTCACACCCCCAAACAAAAAGAAGGGAAAAACTAAAAATGAAGTATAAAAATAGTTATGATATAAATGGATCTAATGTAATTAAGATTAAATTTTATTAAATTATTTATCTTTTTATTTGTATTACTATTATTATATATTAATTTAATTATTATTACAAATAAATAAAAAAAAATAAAGTTTCAATATTTCTATAAAAAAAAGGGATTTTAAGGTTAATATATGGTGGGTATTACAGTATCGAGGGTATGAAATTTTAGCTAGGTATGTAACATACCGGAAGAAAGCTTAATATGTCTAGTTTCTCATTGGAGCTTTTATTTTTAAGGTTTTAAAAACACTTACACACAAATAGGAAATAATTCAAAATATGCTAAAAATTGAAAAACCTTTGGCTTGAGTTACAAAACATTTATTTTGATAGATATCCAACTCGCATCCCCTAAGCGACCAAAATACTCTTGAAGGAAAAGAACTAAGCTTTCTTTTGATAAAAAAAATGGGGATATTTTAAAAAAATAGTCAAAAATGTTTTTGATTTTGAAAGAAAATAGTCAAACATTTTTTTTTTTATTTTTAATATTTTTTTCGAAAGATTGAAGAAATAGCTATCTAAACTATTAAGGCCAAATTTTGCTAATAACAAAACTCACAGAGTTCGTGACCGATCTTGCTGAAATTGTGTCGAAACTACTATCCAATAGGAGTCACCTTTTTGCAAATTTCATCCTGATCGGAAGACATCGATTTCAAAAGTTGGGTCACTTGAGATGAAACGCCCCATATATATAAATGAAAACTATTCAATTACGAGGCCATACTCTATATTTCTTTATTAGTCCTAACAAATAATCTGTAGAGTTTTTGTTTACCACTTTCAGGAATGTGTTGATAGATCTATTTCGGGAATTTTCTAGGTTCCCATAATCGGAACATGTTTTGAATGAAGTGACAATCCAATGCAAAAAATTAAGCATTCATATAAACTATTTATCCCACTAAATGAGAACTAATATATGAGTTCGAATTTAAAGATTATCACCATTGATCAAGAATAATTTGAAAGCTTGTTCGTTATGTGCAAGCTCTACCTTTGGTAGATATTTTTACACTTGTTTTGTTTTTTTTAAAAACGAGATGTAAAGGTTAAGTAAACTAGACCGTACTTTGTCTTTTTTTACAAGTTTTATAACATAAAAAAGTGAAAAAGGGGGGGGGGGGGGGAATCAGAATTTTTATTTTCATGCAAAATAAAGTTTATAAAGAAAAAAGCAGCAAATTTGTGGATATATAATCCAGTTAATGAGCAAAAACGGTGAAAAATGGGTAAAAATATGCATTCTTGTGATTTTTAAGGCACTGGATGCACTTTTTTCGGGTAAGATTGTTCCGCATTTTTTTTTTTTTTCTATTCAATATCTACAACTTTGCTTCAGACACAAAAGATATATTCCGTACGGTATACCGAGATATAACAATGTTAAAATATAGAAAACGTGCTAAAAATCCGCCTTGAGCCAAAAAATCGTAGCCAACTTGATAAAACGAATGATGCAGTTCTTATTTTTGGGGCTACTTTCACGTGCAATTCCCAGAATTGAGTCCCAAAATCATGTGTTGAAAAATTTTGTACTGTGTAATTAAACAATCAAAAACTTCAAAAAAATACAAAAACAATTGTCCATAAAAATTAATATAATTTCTGGAAGCTGGCTAGAAAAAAGGCTTTGCGTTATTTCCTTATTGTTTAATATTATTATTATTATTATCATAATTTATTTCTATTCAAATGTTTATGTACACAATTTTTCTACATTTTAATAAAATTAAAGTTTAACATTAATGTTAAAAAATTATATTTGATTTTTGAAATTGTAAAATATAAGATTGAAAATTTAAATTGCTTCCAATAATCTTTAAAGTTGTGAAAAACGAGAATTAGAAATTGATGCAGACTAATGGAATAAGTAGAATTTGTAAGTGGTAATGTTTTTACGGAAGAATACAATAATTCGCCAGACACAAACGACCACAACAGTTACTTACAGTTTTTTCCGACATAGACAAGGGCGTTATTTGGGGAGAGATTTTGGAATTTGGGATTTAATTTGTATTCCCTCATATAATATCCCTTGTGAAAATGGAGATTAATGTAATTCATGAATTTAACTTGGTACTTGGTTGTATATGGGAAATAGCGGCTTTTGACGGTACAGGTCGAAGTACTGTTCTTCCATTTCAGGAAAACAACAAACGACACCGACATGTAACCATAACAAATTGGCAAGAACTGAAAGATGTTTTTCTCAATAATTTTGGGGAAAGGGAGACAAGCAGAGAATTGATGCACAAACTCACAACCTGGAGAATGGGCTCGACAATTGAAAAATATTACTATATTATAAATAAGTTAAGGAATAAACGCCATAACAGACGCCAAACACATACAGAAGAAGGTTTTTCAACAGAGGAAATAAATAGAATTTCTTTACAGGTATTCAAGGATCATTTAGCTTAACCAACAATGACTATGATCTTTGCAAGGAACTCAGACACACTTGAAGTAGCCTTTTAGATAAACAACAATCATCCTGGCGATAATAACGAAATAACAACAGGAAAAGAAACCATAAAAACAACAGCGGTAACTTTAATAACAATAACCGTTACAATATTAACAATAGCAGTAACTTTAATAACAATAACCGGTACAATAATAACAATAGCGGTAACTTTAATAACAATAACAGTCACAATAGTAACAATAGCGTAAATTTAATTACAGTAATCGTTACAATAATAACAATAGCGGTGATACAAATTATAAGAATCGTTACGATAATAACAATAGCGAAAATTATAATAATAAAGGGTAATTTTTTAAGAGCTTTCGGATTTGATTTAAAACAAGCACATAAAATTTAGAGAAATGTATGAAATCTTTATTTGAGTCGATAGAACAATCTATATAATTCAATGTTTAAAAATGTTTAAAGATGACCGCGGCTACGCCTCAAATGGTTCATACGCTGGGTCCAAGTTTGGCAT
This sequence comes from Delia radicum, assembly GCA_021234595.1. Lineage (NCBI taxonomy): Eukaryota > Metazoa > Arthropoda > Insecta > Diptera > Anthomyiidae > Delia > Delia radicum. Next base: position 122,655,434 of record CM037851.1, read on the forward strand.
ACTCTCTCCAACATATCGGCCGATATCTCACGAATAAAGCCGTCAATATTAGCTTCCATTGCGTCAACCATTACGGGTTTGTCCCTATAGACATGAGCCTTAACATAGCCCCACAAAAAACTGTTGACCGAACTCGCCTCTCAATTGGGCCATTGTTTCAAATGCTGTGTAGCATGTGGCACCGTCTTGTTGAAACCACATGTAACTCAAGTCCATCTCTTTCATTTTGGGCAAAAAAAAAATTGTAATCATCGCACGGTAGCGCTCGCCAGTCACAGTAACGTTCCTGCCTTCGTCGTCTTTGAAAAAGTGCGGTCCAATGATGCCACCGGCCCATAATCCACACCAAACAGTGTATTTTTCGGGATGCATTTTCAATCCTTGCAATGCTGCTCTTCATACCAAATACTGCAATTTTGCTTGTTCACGTACCCATTCAACCAGAAATGAGCTTTGTCGCTGAACACAATTTTCCGATAAAAAAGTGGATCTTCATCCAATTTTGCTAGCGATCTTTCTCCAAAAGTTAGCCGTTCTGGTAGGTCGTGTGGCTTCAATTCTTGCACCAGCTGGTTTTACACCCAAATCCTTCCGCAATTTTCCTCGTAGTGGAGTACCAGAGGCACAAATGCTGCTAACGGCGCGGATCGATAATTCACGGTCATCAACAACACTGGCGGATACAGCTGCGATATTTTCCTCCGCCCGCAATCTAAATATGTGCGTTGATGCTGTAAAGTCGAATAATGTAGATTTGGTGCGCAATTCAGTCATAAAATTCCGAATAGCCGCCACAGAAGGTCGCCCAAACTAACCATAAAATGGAAGATGCACTTTCTTAAAAGAGCATGAATGTTTTTAATAAAATTCAATAATCTGCAAGCGTTGTTTGTTTGTAAGTCGATTCATTTTTAAATTATTGACCAAACTGAACATGTTTAACAGTAACATTTTACACGAAAACTGCTGAGCTGCCAAAAACAGTGTTGCCAAAAAGAAAGTTGCTAAAAAATCACCCTTAATATCAACAATAATGAATATGGCGACAATTATACGAATAATCGACAATAGCATTATCAGAAATAATTGGGAACCGATGGGTGTTTAAAATTCCAGTATAAATTTTCCGCAGGGCTGCCAAAACTTCTGCCCTGATAGTAATCGGATTCCTGATAGTAATCAGGAATCCTATTGAAACATTGCGCTATTATTGATACTGGAGCAGTATCATTAACGAAAACTTGTGAAGTCCAAGATGGAAACTTGACATAAATGTTCAAATAGCAACGAAAAGATCAAGTTTTTTATTCTCACGGGTAGTTAACTGGCGACGAGGAAACCTAGAAAAAAAATTTAAGAACATTTTTTTAAAAAATGAAACTCGGCTCAAAAATAAAGCATAAATCATTTTAAAGTGTAAAATTGTGATTAAATAATTAATGTCATAAATTATTTTAAAAAGAAAATTAAACAAGCAAAAACAACAACAACTATACATAGCTACAAATAAAACACAGAGAAGAATAAATATCAACAATAACAACATCAACAAAAGCAAAAACTGCACAGAAAATAATAAACATCAACGGCATCAACAATATCAAAAACAACACTGAGAATAATAAACATCAACAACAAAAGATTACTCAGCAAAAAGAAGAGGAAAACGAGACTACTACGATCTATTCAATTCAAAAGCTGTAAGAATAACTTAATATTTACTTTATTTAATTTATTTATTTGTATTCAAATGTTTATGTATACAATTTTTCGGTAGATTTTAATGACACGTATATAATTAAAGTTGAGAATTAAAGTTAAAAAATTAAACTTAGGGAATTTTAAGTGAATAAACTTTGTAGGTTCGCACTTTTTAAAAAATTCGAACGCGAAAACTACACTCAAAAAAAAAATAAGTTATTAGAAAAGTTAGTAAAACTTCTTGTAAGTCTGGTATACTATTTTTCAGGAAATTTTTTGCTAAAATTATGTTTTCAGCTAAAATTTTAGTTATACTTAATAAGCACTTAACTGTTTTGAACTAATGTTTTACTAACATTTTACTAATGTCAACTAATTTATTTTGCTAAAAAAATTGTGCTGATAAGCACATTAATAGTGTGGACGACAACCAGTTTGAAAGATATACGCTAAATGAATTAGATGTAGCGGCATGTCAAAATGTAGTAGTGACGAGGAAAATGATACTAAAAAGTACAACTCTAGTAAAAAAATCAACCATTTAAGTATCTGTTTTTCATACATAAAACAAAATTGTGGATTGAAACAACTTACATTTTGCGTTGTCACAGGCTTTGTGTTCCTTTAAAAGATAGCATCACTTAGACAACCATTGATGTAAGTAGTTGAAAGATAATTTTGTTTATGTTATATAAGTTATTATACTTAAGTGAATACACCTAATGACGACAAACATGACAACAACAGTAAGTCAATGCACTAGTAGGATCACACACAACAATTATAGCTAATAAGTAGCAACAGTACATTTACCTTTACACAATTAGGTTATTGATTAAGTAGAACATTTACTTTTGCACAAATAGGTTATTGAATAAGCATAATTTAAATTAGCCAATAAGTAAACCTATTTTAATATTAATAAAAGTAAGCATAAGCCATTATTGCAAAATAATCATTTTTCTTCTAGAACAATGTTTTGTTAATAATAAGCAAAATAGAAATAAGTAAACTTGTGTATAAAAGAAAAAGATCAATAAAGAATAAGTCAGAGTTATTTTGAACAGCAGAACCGTCGCGTATTATTGTTATTATTCCGTGGATTAAAACTCCATAACTTATGTAGTTATTTCTATTTTTTTTTTTAATATTACATTAATTCATGTAGCCAATGTGGGAGTATGAACATTTTTATATGTTGTAACGTATTGTAAATTATTTTTAAAAGAGTCACAAAAATATATTTTATGATTTTCAGCATAAAATTAACTAAAGAATAATTTTTCGAAAAATGTTTTGAGTTTTTTTCAGTCTACTAACATTCAGCAAAAATTTTATTAATTTTTAGCAAGGGTTTTTTAAATTCTAATCCACTAAGTGTTAGCAAAACTTTTGTTGCTAAAATTCAGGTCGCTGATTTTCTTCAAAAGATTTTGCTTGCATTAACAATTTTTTTGCAAGCTAACTTTATAACTTTTATTTTTGACTAAAATTTTGCTGACTCAGCAAAATATTTTGCTGACTTTACTAACTTTTTTGTGAGTGTATTTCTGCGAGTTCTTAGAGTGTAATTTTAGTAGCAAATTTGATGGATTAATAAGTGATAATATTTTAGAACCATTTCACCCCATTATAGATTACGGCGATAGACGGATGACGGCACTCCCGCCGATGACGTCATTCCTTTTTTTGGAAATTCTGAATAGCCGAATAAATTTAAAGATAAATGTTCTATATCTGCTTTGGAATTACCACACTTAAATATAGCCGATAGAAATAAGTTGATATCGACATTGAAGAGGCACAAGAAACGGAGAATTTATCATTTACAAGCAAGGTAAAACATAGAATACACAAAATGATATTCCGGTATATGCTAAACACTATAGATATCCGGAAATCCATAGAAGGGAGATTGACAAGCAGGTAAGAGAAATGCTGGAACGGAATAATCAGGGAATCATCAAGTTCTTACAACAGCCCTATTTGGATAGTTACAAAGAAGCTGGATGCGTCAAACATTCACAAGTAGCGAATTGTAATTGACTATAGAAATTTAAATGGCATTACTATCGAGGATAGATTTCCAATTCCAAATTTAGATGATATATTTGATAAATTGGGAAGATGCCAATATTTTACAACTCTTGATTTGGACCAAGGTTTCACCAAATTGAAATGGATGAAAGAGACATTCATAAAACACCTTTTTCTACAGCGACTGGTCTTTATGAATTCCTTTGAATGCTATTTGAGTTAAGGAACGCACCTTCAACTTTTCAGAGACTTATGAACGACGTCTTAAAAGAACACGTGGGGAAAATTTGTCTAGTTTATTTGAACGATATATTAATATTATCTACAAGCATAGAGGAACATATGGAATCTTTAAATAAAGTTTTGAATTGTTTAAAGGAGGCTAACTTAAAATCCAATTGAGTGAACGTAGTTTCTTGAACCAGGAAACTGAGTTCCTTGGACATTTGATCACTGATAAGGGCATAAAGCCAAACCCGAAAAAGGTGGAGGCAATATATATGATTATACTTCCCACAAACCAAAAGGAAATTAAATAATTTTTGGCATTGAGGGGTTATTATAGATAATTTATAAAGGACTACTCCAAAGTTGCATACCCTTTGGTAAAATATCTAAAGGAAAATGCGAGGATAAATCTCAAAAATGAAGATTACAAAAAAGAATTGTAGAAATTGAAACTTCTAATAAAATCAGATCCGATTTTGGTACATCCTGACTTTACAAAGAAATTTACTGTGTTAACTGACGCAAGTAACTTCGCCCTTGGAGCAGCATTAATGCAAAATGACAAAATCATTTGCTATGCCAGTCGTTCACTAAAAGGCCATGAGAAGAACTATAGTACTGTAGAGAAAGAACTTTTAGCTATACTTAGGGCGACGAAGTATTTCCGGCCTCACTTATTCCGAATGGTATGGTTAAGCAATCGAACCTCCAAAGGAATTCGATTTTGACATAGCCTATATAAAGGGCAAGGAAATTGTCATTGCCGACTATCTCAGCAGTATCGTTACGGAACCAGATGATTAAATGATCGTCAACCTCAACGAATTATTTGAAGATGATATAGATACTGTACACAGTGGAGAAACTGACAGTACCGAGTTCATTAAAATAACTGAGAATCCATTGAACGTGTTTATAAATTAATTAATCTTCAGAAATGCGGAAAGACAATTAAGCAATAAGAAAATCATTTTTAAGAGAAAAATCTGAGAAACTATAGATTTGGCAGCAAAGGGCGATTTATTCGAACTAAAGAGGAAAAACTGCAACAGAAGGGACGTTTGGTAAGACATTATCCAATTTATTTATATCCAATATATAATAGTCCATTTGTTCATCAAATGCTAAGATATTTACATGATACTTTGCGTGCAATAGGAATTTGAAAATGTTGAGGGCAAGTACTCTTTTGGAGGATAATAAAACGATAATAAAATAATAGAGTCGGAATTTTAACGAAACAACTGTGGTGGAATAAATAAAATCCCTTTAGAGATAAAAATAAAATATTATCGAACTTACAGAAGATCATTCAAAAGTATATAAATAATTGCAAAGTATATAATTAAGCCAAATATGATAAGACTCGCATCAAACATTCGTTGAACATAACTAAACCCCTTAGCAGACAAAATGAAATAGTTCATTTTTATATCTGGTATCCACAGAGAGGTGTGACGTTTTTGACCAGTACAGAAAAATTCACAAAATACGCAACCTCGCATCTATTGAGGGATAGAACGTGGGTCTCAATTGTTGACGCAATTAAGTCACAGATTCAGTATCTCTGAGAGCCAGAAACACTGGCTACGAATAACGAACTAGACACTGCGGCGGTGAGATAATGCCTAAAAGATTATGGAATTAATTTTCCACTACTTCTAACAAAACGGAAAATTCAGATATGGAGAGACTCCATCTATCGCTGAATGAGCACATTCGGTTAATCAACGCGGATTCGGAAAATGGGGACAACCTGGAGGAAAGCGTGATTAAGGCAATAATAACTTATAACAACACCATCCACTCGACAACAAAAATTAAACCATTCGATTTCACTAACAATTCGATGTCCAGTAAGGAAAATAACACGAAGAAACAATAGCTAGGATAGAAGCTGTAAATGCAAAAAGGGAAAATGTTCATAACTCGAACTTCGAGAACAATATAATTAAGAATTATCGGGTTAGTAAAACCCAACCTAAATATATGAAAGTGGATAATTGTAAAGTAGAATATAATCATTTAGTCTCCAGAGACAATACATTTAAAAAAGCAAACAAAAAGGAACACCGAAATGGATATCATTGTGATGATGTCATTGTAGTCCAGGGATTTCTACTGATCAATACAATTGAGTAGAACTCTGGATACACTGCAGTTCATCTGGGGAAAACGGAAATAACTAGTGCAACACACACAGTTTTACACATAGTTCATCCATTGGAAATATTGAATATTGGTAAGCAATTGGAGGGAAATATAGAGGAAATAGACGTCGATAACAAAGTTATGGAAATTGAAGTTGTTAAGTCTAAAATTGCATCTATAATACACAGAAAAAACTTAAATCGAGTTTCAATTAAAAAAATTGTAGAATCAATTAAAATTTTAATTGATTTTGAACCTACCACTGAAACGATAGTATTAACTACGAAAATTTACAGACCGTTTATTAAAAAAATTCAATTAAAATAATTGTAGTATCAATTAAAATAGTAATTGATTTTATAGTAAATTTTGATTAAAAGTTTAAACGAATAAATTAAAATTTTAATTGAAAATAAGACTAAAAAGAATGTAAATTTTAAATGATAATTTTATTTAATTCATATTTTTAAAATATCCGCTTTAAAATAAAAAATTTAAGCAGTTTTGCAAATTTTTGTTAACATTTTTAAAATATTTGTTTTATTTAAAATAAGGAAAAAACATATCACATTTCAAGTTTTTTAAAAAGATTAAAAAGTATTAATAAAAGGTTAATTTACATAATACTTAAATAGAACAGATTTATTAAAATTTTTGTAAAAATTTAATATGAATCTGTTTGTTAAATTTCACAATTATTTTAGTTCTTTATTCAAAAAACCAGGTGCAACATTTGTTTTTCATGTTTGTAAAAATTTCTTCGCAAGTTGGGAACATCTTCTTTTAAGCCATCATAAACATCAAACAACATTCAAAATCGATCTATAATTTAAAAATATTTCTTTCTATTAAGAGACACTAGGTAGAAATTTTTACTAAAATTTTTCTAAAGTAAGCTATTTTGTTAAAAAAAAAAATTATGATGCGTTTAGACGAAAAGTCAATCTAGTAAAAATCAGATTAACTGGTTAATTTCAGTACAAACATATGCTCTTTTTAATAGATTAACTTTTCGATCTAAACGCAGTAAAAATTCCACTTTGTGTTGTTTATTTTTTAATCTACGATATTTATGATTTTTTTTATTAGATAGATAAATAAGCAACAAAAACAATCCTTGTTTTAGTTGCTACAGAAGATTTTGTATTTTTTCTTAAAATAAAAAAAAAAACAAACAAAAAGATTTTTTAACAAAGAGTGTTGCAAACTCTAACTATATAATTATGTTTTTGCGTGTATACAAAATCGTTGAGTCATTCAACATATTAACAGTAAATAATTATAAAATTTTCTTTTATTTACAAACAAATAATATATATTTTACATCATTAAACGCTTCTTTGACATTTTATAATATCTTTATCATACAAAATTTTAAATAAAAATAATATAAAAAATGTTAATTATTTTGTAAATATGTTGTCAGCATTGGTTCAGATAAGTTGGAAAATTTAATTAAAATTTTATTTGAATCAATTAAAAAAATTGTTTAAAATGCTAATTATATTCATACAACCGATTAATTAAAAATTTTTTATCCATAATTTTTTCTGTGTACCATATACATCTAGGGAGGGGAAATTCTGGAATATTTAAAATACACTGATACCAGTAGCCATAATGCCATCAAAACATTTAATTGGCAAATAACGGTCAATAAACATTTCACTGAATCCAATATAGCGAACGCCAGAGAAAAGATAAACTTTCGAAGAAGTTAGAAAACGGAATAACAAGATAGTCAGAAGACTTTTGTGTACGGATCAAATGCTCAAATTGAAGAGCTTGGAGAATAAAATTACACAAATTCTACAAAATATAGGAAAATTAATATTGATTATTTTAAATTAAAACTTATGATAATGGCTGTTATGACTTTGAATAATTTACTAATTATAGCGACGAAGATCCTAATTGACTATTTTGTGACTGATTTAAATTATGACGTGTAGGACGAATTGATGGTTACGTTACACAACAAGACTTATAAATACGAGGAAAATTTAAGGAAAGTAAAAATTGTATTGTTGCAATAAATTTTAAACTAAGATACAATAATATAATAAATATAAAAGTTATCGATGAAGACTTAATTGTAATTAAGAATACAAACAAAACAGAATTAAATCAAAATTGTGATGATAGAAAAATTGTATTAAACAAAAATTATTTCATCAAATTTTATAATTGCGAATTAAAAACTCTAAATGAAAAGAACTACTGTCCAAGAAAAATTTATTTACCCAGATAACGATTTGACAGATGTGATTTTTGAAGAAAAAATAAACTTGGATCAAATAAAACTCAATCAATTTGAGAACATTAAGAAGATTGAATTTGAGAACATTTAGAAGATTCATAGGAATATGTCATATGGAATTAATTTTACGCTGATTTCATTCCTGATAATTGGAATGATATAATTTATAGAAAATTTTGTAAAAATTAAAATAGTAATGTAAGTGTGAACATTGAATTAGAAACTCATCCCACAACCTCTAATTCAACAAACACCGTTGAATCTAGGGGTGGATGAGCTTCATGGAACACTAAATGAATTGCATCTCCGAACTTTATTTTTTCTTGTTTTTCTGAAGAAGAGCAAAAAAATATTAATATATTTTTTTTATTTTATTTATTTACATCAGCTACAGTAGAAAATACATCAGCTGGAAACCCAAAATTCGAAAAATACAGAATAATAATAATATAATATAAATATAAGAATAATATAATATAAATATAATATGTAATGAAGTAATGAAGTAAGTAAAAAAAATACAAAACAAATACAAATAAGAATAAATAAATTTTAGGCAAAAATACAAATTTTATATATATAAAAATATAAATTAAAAATAAAAAAAATAAAAATTTTAAAATTAAAAAATTAAAAAAAAAATACACTGAAAAAAATAAGTTAGTAGAAAAGTTAGTGAAACATCTTGTAAATTAGGTATACTATTTTTCAGCAAATTTTTTGCTAAAATTATGATTTAAACTAAAATTTTAGTTACACTTAGTCAGCACTTAAATGTTTTGAACTAATGTTTTACTAATATTTTACTAATGTTTTACTAATTTATTTTGCCAAAAAATTTGTGCCGACTAGCACCAGATTAAAAGTTATACGTATAATGAAGTAGATGTCAAGATGTAGTAGTGACGAGGAAAATTATACTAAAAAGTACAATTCTAGTAATACACAAAAAAATCAACCATGAAAGGTTTTGTATCTGTTTTTCATACATAAAACAAAATTGTGGATTAAAACAACTTAAATTTTGCGTTTTCACCGGCTTGTGAAAGTAATTGCTTATTAATTAAATAAAAGACAAAATAAAATATTTAAATTTAAAAAAGATTAAATGTGTATTTGTAGTCAAATTGAGTGGTTAAGTTGATAACAACTATACAGCAGGTGGACAGACTAAAGCGAAAGCAAAGGTAAATTTTTGTGTTTCCTTTTTCTTATGCAAAAAAAGGGTTATATATGTTACATTTTGTTATTTTTTCGTTTCTATAATTCTCTGCGGCATTAGCGTTCCTTTAAAAGATATCATCATTGAGACAACCATTGATGTAAGTAGTTGAAAGATAATTTTGCTTATGTTATATATAATTATTTCTATATATCTGCAGATATTACATTAATGCATGTCGTCAATGTGGGAGTATGAAAATTTTTATATATTGTAACGTATTGTATATTATTTTAAAAAGAATCGCAAAAATATGTTTTATGATTTTCAGCAAAATAAATTAACTAAAGCAAAAATTTTCTACAAATTTTTTGAGTTTTTTTCAGTCTACTAATATTCAGCAAAAATTTTATTAATGTTTAGCAAGGGTTTTTTAATTTCTAATCCACTTAGTTTTAGCAAAACTTATGCTGAATCTACTAATTTTGTGGACATTACGATTCTGACACTAGCAATTTTTTTGCAAGCACCCTAGTGACTAAAATTTTGCTGACGCAGCAAAATTTTTTGCTAACTTTACTAAATTTTTTATTTGAGTGCACTCAAAAAAAAAAGTTAGTAGAAAAGTTAGTAAAACATCTTGTAAATCAGGTATACTATTTTTCAGCAAATTTTTTGCTAAAATTATGTTTTAAACTAAAATTTTAGTTATACTTATTCAGCACTTAACTGTTTTTAACTAATGTTTTACTAATATTTTACTAATCTTTTACTAATTTATTTTGCTAAAAACATTGTGTTGATTAGCGCATCAATAGTGTGAACGACAACCAGACTGAAAGATATACGCAGCATGAATTAGATGTAGTAGTGTCGAGGAAAATTATACTAAAAAGTACAGCTGTAGTAAGACATATTATAAAAAAATCAACCATGGAAGATTTTTGTATCTGTTTTTCATACATAAAACAAAATTATGGATTAAAACAATTTAAATTTTGCGTCGTCACCGGCTTGTGAAAGTAATTGTCTATTAATTAAATAAAAGACAAAATAAAATATTTAGATTTAATAAAAATTAAATGTGTATTTGTAAACTAAATGTTTATAGATAATAATCTTATGTGGTCAAATTGCAAACAAATATGCAACAGGTAGACAGGCTAAAGCGAAGTTAGATTTTTCTGTTTCCTTTTTCTTTTTGAAAAAAAGTTTTGTATATGTTATATTTTGTTATTTTTTCGTTTCGTTACTATAATTCTCTGCGGCATTTGCGTTCCTTTAAAAGATAGCATCATTTAGACAATAATTGATGTAAGTAGTTCAAGGATAATTTCGTTTATGTTATATATAAATATTTCTATTGTTTATAGATATTACATTAATTCATATCGTCAATTTGGGAGTATGAACATTTTTATATTTTGTAACGTATTGTAAATTATTTTAAAAAGAATCCCAAATATATGTTTTATGATTTTCAGCAAATAAATTAACTAAAGTATAATTTTTCTACAAATTTTTTGAGTTTTTTCAGTCTACTAATATTCAGCAAAAATTTTATTAATTTTTAGCAAGGGTTTTTTAATTTCTAATCTACTAAGTGTTAGCAAAACTTTTGCTGAATCTACTAATTTTGTTGCTAAAAATCAGCTCGCTGATTTTCAGCAAAAGATTTTGCTGACATTAGCAATTTTTTTGCAAGCACCCTCCTGACTAAAATTTTGCTGACTCAGCAAAATTTTTTGCTGACTTTACTAACTTTTTTATTTGAGTGTATAAGAAATAAAATAACACAAATAAAATAAATAAATTAAATAATGAGTTATTGATGATTAGGAGCAGACAAACAGCCAGGCGCAAAAGATGGAACACATCAAATAGACACACAACAAGCAAAGGGGCAAAAGCAGAAACAGCACAGGAGAAATTACCGGAACAGACAGGCAGGAATATAATTAATTAAACTGGAACAATGGATAAATAGGCAGACAACCATCACATGAGCATAAACAGGAACAGACAGTGCAGGCAGGAATTAAACTGAAACAATGGATAAAGAGGCAGACAACAATCACATAAGCATAAACAGGAACAGACAGAGCAGGCAGGAACAATTTGCAAAGTTTTCTACAAAATACCTGGAGGTAGTCAGAAAATTCTCACACACAAAAGAAAATTCCGACACATCGCTACAGGTACAATATTTGGCAACAAAGGCCATAAAAAAAAGAAAAAATCGTTTTATTTTCCCTAATAAATATCTGGAGGCAGTCGGAAGACTCTCACACACAAAAGAATAATCCGAGACATCGCTACAGATACGGTAGTTGGCAACAACGGAAATAAAAATTAAAAGTTAAATCTCGCGTAATAATAACAATATTTGGCAACAAAGGCCATAAAAAAGAAAAAAAATCGTTTTATTATCACTAATAAATATCTGGAAGCAGTCGGAAGATTCTCACACACAAAATAATAATCCGACACATTGCTACAGATACAGTAGTTGGCATTTAATTTAAAGTTAAATCTCGCGTAATAATAACCATTTTATTTTATGAATAGGATCGGACACGGAAAATACGTTGTGAAACTCATTAAAATTCGTACATAGACATAGAAATGGATTAAATTCCTCATAATTATATCTGCAAAACGACGTTTATATAGGAACATAATTCCTGGTTACCCGAACTGGAACATTAAAATATATGTTCCCAAGTAGGAATCATGAAGCAATTTCACCATTAATTAATTTAACCATAAACGTTACGCCTAGCATTAATCTTCTCTTCCAAAGTGTAGGGAGATCAATACGCTGTAAACGATGTTCATAGGGTGGCAGATTTTGAGTCACACTCTAACCTAATCCACGTAGAGCAACTAACAAAACCTATTTCATAAAACCTTGCAATGATTTTGCCTTATTAACGCATGAATTAACATGTAAATTACAGCTTACCTTATGATCAAATAAGACACCTAAATCCAAAAACGAAACAACATTTTCAAACCCATAAGTTCCAACGAAGTAATCAAACTGAATTGGGCATGACCTGTAAAAAGACAATTTCTTGCACTTTCTCAAATTAAGAGACATCCTATTAAAACCACACCATTCAGCAAGTTTTATAAGATCATTCTGTAACAAAATGCAATCTGATTTACTATTCAAGGATAAAAATAGCTTATCATCATCTGCATACTTCAAGATTCTAGAGTTATTAATAATAGACGGAAGGTCGTTTAAATATAAAACAAATGAAATAGGACCAAGATGACTACCCTGCGGCACACCAGACGTGACAAATATCTCCCTAGATACTTGATTTCTGAACATAACGCGTTGAGTTCGATCCTTCAAGTATGACGATATCCAATTTAAAAGCCTCGGAAGAAAACCCAAGGCACCTAATTTGTGTACTAAAAGATTATGACTGACCGTATCAAAAGCCTTACTAAAATCTGTATAGATAACACCGGTCTGAGAACCCCACTAAAAAGCATTAAAGACATGACAGGTTAATTCCATTAAATTTGTTGTTGTAGATCTACCCTTAACAAAACCATGCTGGTATGGAGATGTCAAATTTCCTACCATATGAATTAATCTATCAGTAAAAATCTTTCCAAATAACTTAGGCAAAGCACTCAATTTCGCAATTCCTCTATAATTGTCAATACAACGTCTATTACCATGTTTGTGAAGGGTAATAATAAAACTGGCCCTCCAAAAAGAAGGAAAGTAGCCAAGTTTCAGTGAATAATTAAAAATCTTACTAAGCGGAATAAACAATTCACTAGCACAATTTACCAAGATAGATAAAGGCACACCATCCGGACCAGGTGAATTAGAAAATTTAAGACTCTTTAAGACTCTTTAAACCTTTTAAATCTTCATCCTCACTAATGATAAAATCAAAAACAATATTAAGAACATTAAGATTGAACGGGTAAATAGTAGGAACAATTTCACTCAATTCAAAATTTTAAGTATTCTGAAAAATTTTTGCAAATAAATCAGCTATTTAAACAACATTTGAAGACTCTTTGCCACCAAAATTCATAGATGCGGGAAAACCACTAATCTTCCTTTTGGAATTTACAAAACTATAAAAACTCTTTGGATCGGTCCGAAACCTAGTCTTCATTTTAACCAAATAATCCGAATAATATCTCTGATTTAGTGCATTATATCTATTCCTAGCAATAGAATAATTCATGTAACTAATAAGTATTCTGAAAAATTTTTGCAAATAAATCAGCTATTTTAACAACATTTGAAGACTCTTTGCCATCAAAATTCATAGATGCGGGAAAACGACTAATCTTCCTTTTGGAGCTTACAAAACTATAAAAACTCTTTGGATCGGTCCGAAACCTAGTCTTCATTTTAACCAAATAATCCGAATAATATCTCTGATTTAGTGCATTATATCTATTCCTAGCAATAGAATAATTCATGTAACTAATGGAAGAACCCTTCTCCTTATGTCTTTTAACTACTCTACTCTTAACATTCTTTAATCTTCTCAACTCACGGTACTAATCGACAAAGATCAGGACACAATGACCAAGACACCTTAGACAAATTAAAATCACCCAAAACGATGATAATATCGTTTTCACCAAGTATCAAATTAGCATGCTCCAGATAAACTTGCAAACTAAATCTAGGTGGAATATATGAACAGGTAATATAAACATATTTATTATCAAAAGACAAACGAACACATAGAAATTCAACATCACTAACACTGGAAAAATCAACACGATCCGAAGATATTTAGAAGCGTACTGAAATCAAAACACCACATCCCATTCTCCTCCGACCGCAATTCAGATCATTTCGATCATTTCCACAACGATCACATCTATAAATATGATAATCACTACAAAAAAATCTCTCTATCAAAAATATCAGATTCAGCCAAGTCTCAGTAAAGGCAATAATGCCATAGCAACATCCAACACTATTCCTACAAACCTCATGCAATTTTGTATTTAGATCCCTCACATTCTGATACAAACTCGACAACGACCTGTTAACACCACTTAGTTTTTTGGCAGAACAGCGGGTCTGTACATTCTCGGGTTATCCCTATAAATAAATTCATGGACTAGCACACCCTGCGGCCAAAACGATTTATCATTGAGAACATCAAACAGATTCAATTATCACAATTATCCTAAAGGAAGAAATATCTCTATGCTGCAAAAATTTAAACTTAATAACATTAAAATCGGACCCATTTATACCTGAACAATTTTTCCCTATAAAATTATGTAAGTCATCAACAGTTGTATCCGGAGCGAATCTTGACACAAAAACAGGCCTACGTGGTGGAACAACAACTAATCCATACATTTTAACAGGACCGGTGGTACCATTATCACTGGACGTCTCCTTACTTATCACCGGTGAAACAGATGAACTCGATGATGGACCGACATGGTCCCCATCCACGGGAGCAGCATTATTCCCAAAACCATCTACCTCAATTCCTCCACCTACTACCCCTACTCCCTTAAAAGCTTGGTCCCCAGCCGCCGTTACAGAAATAAACGGGGGATCCACGATGGTCCCACTGGACGGTCCCAAAGCCCTGGTACCAAGCGAATTAGACGAAAAAAGTTGGGAAACACCGGGCGAAGTTGGTGAAATATTTGAGGGAATATCCCCAACCTCTAACCTTCCCGAGGACTTTTCCCGTTTCGGTGAAGCACCCAATCCGCTTGAGAGCTCAAAATCAATAAACACATTCTCAAATTTTCTAAATTTCACAGTTAGATTATGCAACTCGTTGCCAATCTCAGTCAACCCTACTTTACCATCCCTTAAAGGTTTATAAAAATTTATGTCCAATGACCTACAGTTGACACAAGACCACCGAAGACCTTTAGATGAATCAGTTATTTTTATCAAAATCCCTACCATTAAACCCAGCGCACTGGTAGTGAGCAAGGTTATCACATAGCCAGCATGTTAAAAAACGATATTCATTTTGAACCTTACAGTCAGCAAATAAGCACGACATTTTCTGAGTGTAAATAAATATATAAATCAATAAGCCCAAAGGTATGCAATAAAAAAATCTAATAATTAAAAATAAACTCAAACCAGTTTTAAAATAAACACCAATAAATAAAAAATTTACCAACAACAACAGTTGACCAGAAACTTAAAAGAAAACAAAAAACAAAGCACAATCAATGAAACAAATATAGAACTATTATTTTAAATAAATTTCAAACCAAAGAAATCATAAAACACTGTGAACATTAATACACTTTATAAATCTCACTTCACGGAAGTTATGAAAACAATTTAAAACAATAAATACGGGATAAAATCCAATTAAAATAATATTAAAATAAAAATTATCAAGAGCACAAATTATTTCACAACTGACACAAGTAAAGGGTTGCCAACTTTGCCTTTATTAAAACAATGAAATAATTAATTTGAATATTTGTGAAAAATTTAAGATTTTTTTTTTAATAATGATAATGAGGCGTTTCATCTCAAGGGAAATCTATGAAATCTATGTCGTCCTTTTGAAATCTATGTCGTCCGATCAGGATAAAATTTTCACCAAGCTGACTGCTATTAGATAGTAGTTTAGACTCAATTTTTCAACAAAATCGGTCAAGAAAGGGGTAAAAATTTGAAATTTTGGCCAAACAGTTGTTTTTTCTCATATGTTCTTAGCATATTGTTCTTAGCAAAATTTGTCCTAAATAGTTTAGATAGCAACTAAAAAAAAAAAATTTTGACTATTTTTTTCAAAATCAAAAACTTTTTTGACTTTTTTTTTTTAATAACCCCATTTCTTTTCCTTTAAGAGGTTTTTGGTCGCTTAGTGGGATGCGAGTGGGATATCTGTTAAAATAAATGTTTTGTAACTCAAGACAAAGGTTTTTCAGGTCTGTATGTAACTGTTTCTAAAACCTTAAAAATAAAAGTTCTACTGAGAAACTAGACAAATTAACCTTTCCGCCGGTATGTAACATACCTAACCATATGTTAACCTCAGGAATAAAATCACTTTTTTTCTATAGAAATGTTGAACATTTTTTTTTTTTTATTTATTTGTAATAATAATTAAATTAATATATAATAACAGTAATAAAAATAAAAAGATAACTAATTTAATAAAATTTAATCTTAATCACATTAGAGCCATTTATATCATAACTATTTATATACTTCATTTTTAGTTTTTCCCTTCCTTTTGTTTGGGGGTGTGAGATTCCCATGCTCAGCAACAAAATTTTTAGCAATTCTTGATTTTCGTTGAGACGTTCCAAACTCAGTCATTATTTTTGCACAACTCCATGTCGATGGAGCAGGCGTGAGAATCTGAATTCTTTCAGCTCTACTCTGTGACGTTTTGTATTTCTCTTTTATTTGTTTTAGAACTTCTACTGCATCCTTATGATATTGGTTTTGACCCTCATTCTTTGAACTTAGACCTTCTACTGAAAAGTACTTTCAACTTAGACCTTCTACTGAATCACCATCATCATCAACAGTTCCGCCATCATTCTCAGAATTACTTTTGCCTTCATCTGGAATAACTTCAACGCAAGGCTCAATACTATTCAAATCCGGTAATTCTTTTAACTTTCCGAGCTCTTTCCTGCATTATCCACAAATTATGATGATGTGTGTTTCTTTTGGTTAAAGGGATTAAAACAAAAAGATCCATGAATTTTATTTTCAAGCTTAGCCTTTTTCTTCGGAAAATATGAGATTTGGATTTTTTCACTCAATTGCTTATAATTTTGTTATTTTTCGGTCGATTTTCTTCTGGTTGGTCGCAGTTCTTACATAAAAGTATCATCTTAACGTACATGAAGAGAAACCAGACGTATTTTTTTTTTAACGATTTGTACTTTTCCGTCGGCATAGAATCACTGTAATATATGATTTTTTTGAAAATGTGGCCTATTTTCCTCGATATATTTTGAACTGCTTTACCAATCAAAGATCCGATAATACATATTTGTTCGTCATCTCAATACCTTGCATTTGGATACCACGAGCGTCCCAATCGAGATATGATTTGTCAATGAAAAACTTACAATATCTCAAAAAATGTTCCATAAAAATAAATTAATCTTGACTTTCGAATTCAGCGGGAGAAAATACATAAGGAAAATCACCTCTCATCAAATGTACATTTTCGAAGTAAATTATTTAAATAACACACGTCTAAACTTTAACGCTGTTTCTAAAAAACTGATTTCCGAATGTCTTTAGAATGATAATAAATAGTTTTTGAAGATCATTTTAACCAGTTGTTACTAATAATAATAAAAACAAGCTGCCTGCTGATTTTTACGTTTTCAACATAGTGTTAAAATAAACTACATGTTAACTTTTACCTCTCCAAACACTTCTTAAAGTCAAGTGTCATAAAATAATAATATTTCGGAGAATGGTCATAAAATATTTCCACTGGATATTTTGACAATAAAAATCACAAAACTACCTATAGGATTGACAAAAAAAAGGGATCAATGAAAGGCAGATACAAGACTCAGAAAACATTTTGGGGTGGAAAAATGTTGAGGGTTTAACATATTGTGGGTATTACAGTATCGAGGGTACGAAATTTTAGTTAGGTATGTTACATACCGTCGGAAAGGTTAATTTTTCTAGTTTCTTAGTAGAATTTTTATTTTTAGTTTTTTAGAAACACACACAAATAGGAAAAAATTCAAAATAGTGCATATGCTAAAAATTTAAAAACCTTTGTCTTGAGTTACAAAACATTTATTTTGATAGATATCCCACTCGCATCCCACTAAGCGACCAAAATGCTCTTCAAGGAAAACCCCCCCAGCAAAACCACACATTACCAAATCATGGGCAAAGTAATGTATCGACATAGGGCTTCATGCATTTCTTTACACGTTACTTCACTGATGAATTTTACAGGCGATGAGCCTCAAAGTAACTCATTACCTTGTAGTGGGTAAAGTAACTGGTTACTTATGTGGTTACATGGTGGGAAAAAGTAATGTGTCTATAAATAGATTTTCATAAAAAAATGCATAAAATTTTTTTTTTACAGATATTTTTTTTTTAATTAAATAAATAACTTTTTTTTTTATTAAATAAATAACTTGGTCATGCTGGGATTCGAACCTGGGGTCTCTGGTATTTAACAATTAGCTAGGCGAGAACTCTACCAACTGAGCTATCGATACATACAATATTTTATTGCTTAACATGTAGATGAGTTGTAGTGCTTCGTGTTTTCGTTCGTGTCTATAAATAGATTTTCAAAAATATATATTAATAATTACTTTACGTTTATAATTCATGCATTATGTTATTGATGATCGGTAAGTCATTATTTTATGTTTTGAAGTAATGTAAAATGTAATAAGGTCTCATTACAAGGTAATCCATGAGTGTTCAATTATCGGTAACTCATAACTTCTTGTTGGAAAATAATGATACAGGTAAGGAGTACACATTACAAGGAAATGCATTACTTTATCGCACTCATTACCAAAGTTTTGCTGGGCCCTAAGCTGACTTTTGAGGGAAAAAAAAATTACCATATTTTGAAAAAAAACGTCAAAAAAGTTTTTGATTTTCAAAAATTTTATTGTTTTTTAATATTTTTTGCGAAAGATTGAATCTATCTAAACTTTTTAGAACAAATTTTGCTAGGTAATAAGTTACACGGATGAGAAAAAACACCTATTTTGGTGTTTTTTCTCTTCCCTATCGGAAGTTGGTTCACTTGAGATGAAACTCCCCATATATATATTCGATTGGAAGGAAGAGTTTGATTGAAATAGCCAGCAGAAACGATCGCGGTGCACCGCCTTCCAGTAGTCGTATGATGTTGAAATTATGCCAATATATTGTGATCGACACAGTCTTTCATAATTTTGGGTACCTTAGCTTGTACGATTGACTTTGGAATTTTGGCCTCAAATGACTGCCCTATGAAACGCCTGACATAACATGTACTATCTTTGAAACAACATTACAAAACAATACCCTATGAGTTCTCGACTCAAGATATGACCCAATCTAGTCAAGAGAAATAGTAGTTAATTTAAGAGTTTTTTTTTTTTGTTGTTTTTTTTTTTAAAAGAGGGTTTTTATTTTAAGTGCTTTTAAGCACTGGCCATTATTTTTTTATTAAAATGTTTTATATTCATCGACCCTATAAAGTCAGTATATATTACATCAGTCTGCTTCCCGTTAACAAAACACTTACAAATATGAGCAGTAAGTTCCAACAGATTTGTTACAGTAGAGCTGGCCTTTAGAAAGCCGTGGTGTAACCGAAACATAATCGAGCGCATTTGGTAAGAGAGATGATCAGTAACAAGGAACAATTTAGGAATATCACTAAGCTTAGCTATCCGTGTGTGTAGTTGCCAGATCTCCATCGGACGCGTCCACAGGTGGTGAATAGGGGGGGCTGTCTTTGGGGTAGCGGGCTTCATTTTTGTTTGTCCTAATACGCATAAAACTGAATTGGTATCTTAAATTGGGCCCTAGGGGGTTTAAGTACCACCCGCGGACCAAAAACTGGATAGGGGCCGCTCCCGAAAATAGGCTAAATATGGAATATGTCAGAAAGAAGAAGAAAACTTACGGTTCAGGGCCTAAATAACCCAGTCTCGGCGGCTGGTGAGGGTGTGCAAGCGGGCCCCCAATCGTCGTCATCAACAGACTGCAAGACCCCTGTGGAGGTGGGTAGCTTGGCCTCCATAAACGGTAATGTGACAAGCGACACTGAAAATGCTATATGAAAAGATTATGAGGACGCCGGTTCAGATGAATCGAACTCCCCAAATGAGACAGACGAAGTTATAAAGGTGGTAACGGAAGTAAGAACTGCTATATGAAAAGATTATGAGGACGCCGGTTCAGATGAATCGAACTCCCTAAATGAGACAGACGAAGTTATAAAGGTGGTAACGGAAGTAAGAACTGGTATAGCCAAACTCACCACAAGGAAGGTGAGATTATCCGGGGCTCAACGGCGTAAACTCGCCAAATTAAAGCGGATGATTGCTGGCAACTACACAAAAGCTAAACAAGATGGAATTTTGGAGAAAGAACAATCTACACCCATATCCTCGGATGTGGGCAAGAGAATTCGATCTCCCGAGGAACAGAATATTATTAACGCTAAAAAGAAGAAAAAGTGTTCCCCGTACACCAGTAGCTCGGCAACCAAAACGTCTATCTCTGGGCAAAGAGGCTCCATAACGGATACTCAAATGACCGGAAGGAACAAACCGGTGGCGGCTACTGAACCGACGGCGCCGAAGACGATCTCTTCACTGAACGACAGGGTTCCCAGCCAGTCTTCAATGAAGTGGAAGTCAGAAGAGAAATCGGGTAAGGAACATCCCATCTCTTATGCGAAGATAGCTACGAGGTCAGTCATGGACGAGCTAAGCTACGCTGTGACCAAAATAACCCTTCGGGTGAAATCCTCATAGCCCAGACACAATGTCTCGAAGGGGCTATTAATACAAGGACTATGCAGTATGTCTTAGAGGCGGACGACGACGCAGCTGCAATCCAAATTAATAGCTACAATTTTTCGATGGATGTCCTTATTCTACAGCTGGCCTCGAAAATTTGTATAGGTATCCTGAGAAATTTGGTGGAAGACATTCCTGCCCCTTGGGAAGGCGCTAAGCTGGCCCTCGTAAATAAGGCGGAAATTAAATAACTGACCAAGACGTCGGTTTTTGTAAAAGGTTGGGGTGGCAAATATTCTACGGAGCAGATCCTAAGGGTCCTCGGTAGATATAACAAGGGTCTAGTCGTGGAAAAATGGGAGATTTTTCACAGGGAGGAAACCCCAACGGGTTCTCTAATAGTTGTGGGAATCAACCAGGACTCCATGGCTCATCTCAAGAAGTCGAAGGGCAAAGCGTTCTTCGTATCCACAGCCGTCTACTTTAAAGTAGGCAAGAATACATACATTCAATACATACATACATTGGCTGGGAAAAGTCGGACGCTAAGCATGCAGACTGTAGTGATGAAGCGACCGCTAACAAGGAGGTAAGTGGCGCAAAAGATGCCACAAATGAAGAGGGAGAGTCAGTGATGACCAAGAAGAAAAACTGCTAGCCGACCCATGACCCAGATCCTGCAGGTCAGCCTCCATCGGAGTAAAACGACTACTCTCGCTCTGATGGGAAAATTACGCATAGGTAAGATTCATATCGTATTAATACAGGAACCTTGAACCACTAAGGGCAATGTTGCTGGATTGAACGATCCGAATTTCCAAATATTCTATGTACACGCAGGCTCTCGCCCGAGAACCTGTATTATGTGTCACAAAAATCTAAATTTTCTTTTCTCCCCAGAGTTATCCACCGTAGATGCGACCGTCCTCACGCACGGGAGCCAGAAGATGTTCCTGGTCTCGCTATATCTACCATCTGATACGGCAACTCCACCACCAACGCCAGATGGCTGCAAGGCAAACAGGTAAGGAAATTCTAATAGGTTGTGATGCAAACTCTCACCACATAGCTTGGGGTAGCACATACTGC
The DNA here is from genome assembly GCA_021234595.1 of Delia radicum. Classification (NCBI taxonomy): domain Eukaryota; kingdom Metazoa; phylum Arthropoda; class Insecta; order Diptera; family Anthomyiidae; genus Delia; species Delia radicum. Next base: position 122,677,540 of record CM037851.1, read on the forward strand.
AACAAGCGAGGGGACCCATTACTCCAATTTCTAAACTCAAATAACCTCTTTACCCTGAATATTGGTAACACGGCTACGTTTGTTAACAGATTAAGGGAAGAGGTATTGGATATAACGGTATGCACCGAAAATTTAGTGGATGATATCCAGGAATGGCACGTCTCGAACGAACATTCCTTTTCAGATCATCGGTACATTCTAACACAGCCTCCACCGGAACCGATAACGTACCGGAACAAGGCTAAAACGAACTGGACCAAATTTAGGGATAAACTGCAGAACCGTCTTGGCACGGATCGATTTGTATGGAGGCAAAAAAATCGCTCAACATTCAAGGAAAATCGTATTCTAGGGATCAAAATAAGAAACTTTGCCGAAGGAACCATACCTCTAAAACGAATTCTGATGTCCCGACTTTTGGCCCGTAGGGTGAAATTTTAAAAAATCCCACCTTGACCCATTTAGAGTGCCCCAATCGACTATATTTATACTCTATTTCTTCCTGAGAAGAAATAGAGACCCTAATCTTGGAAAGACTCCTCCTACTTTCTGAAATATCTCTATCCCTAGATTTGTACATTTTGCTAAAAAAAAACACGGCTAAAAAGGCCCTCTTTTAACTTAAATTTCAACCCCACGAATGATGATTTATGCATTAATCTGCTAGCGCGTCTCCAGAAGAAGAAGTATCTCCCATAATCTTGGACAGATTCCTCCTACTGTCTGAAATATCAAAGTGGGCTTTTTCAAAATTTGACCCTACGGGTCAAAAGTCGGGACATCAGAATTCGTTTTAGAGGTATGGTTCTTTCGGAAAAGTTTCTTATTTTGATCCCTAGAATACAATTTTCCTTGAACGTTGAGCAATTTTTAAATCGACCCGCCCTAGTGTACTGGGATGACTATGACAGTAGTCTCAGGGAGTATACTAAAAGGATACGCACGGAGAAACGCAACGCTTGGAAACTTTTTTGTGAACAAGTGTACAGCGTGAGCGAGGTATCAAGGATAAAGAAATTCTTATCGAAAACCCATACGCAGGATTTCGCTCCTTACAAGGCAGCGGGACCGAACGAGATCTTTCCAGCTCTACTACAGCAGAGCATGGATTGGATCGACGGAAGTCTGGTAAACATTTTCACTGCGTGTCTAAAATTCGCGTACACTCCAAGGTTATGGCAGGATGCAAAAGTTGTCTTCATACCTAAACCGGAAAAGGAGAGTTATGCGAACCCAAAGGCCTATCGGCCGATAAGCCTAACATCCTTTTTACTCAAGACCATGGAGAGATTAGTGAATGACATGGTTAAGGGTCAAATTCCTAGGGAATTACTTAGGAAAACATGCCTACTTGAAGCGGCGTTCAGTGGAAACGGCTCTTCACGAGGTGGTTTGTCATGTGGAGAGATCTTTTGATCTGAACTGTTTCACTCTGGCAATTTTTATTGATATAGACGGGGCTTTTAATAATGTCTTCACCAATGTGCTTATCCAGTCTCTAGACCAGTTTGACATTCACCGGGACATAGTAGCTTGGGTCGGTCATATGTTAGAGAATAGGTGGATAAATTGCGATTCAAATGGCATAAGGATCAGAGACATGGTTAACCGTGGGACTCCTCAGGGGAGGGTCCTATCTCCACTCCTATGGATGACCTCGATTAATAGTCTCTTGAGGAATCTATCCAGTGAAGGTTTCCAACCTGTCTGATACGCAGACGATGTGGCGATACTTTTAAGGGGGAAAATCCTGGATATCTATGTAGGAGGACATCCTATGCACTCGAACTGGCGTACAACTGGGCTAGGCCCAGGGGCCTAAATGTCAATCCGGACAAAACTGAAATATGCCTTTTTACTAGGAAGAGGAAGATCATTGACTTTGATGAACCTATCTTCCTGGGAAAAACGGTTCACATCTCCGATAGGTTCATGTTTTTGGGAGTTGTTCTTGATAGGAAACTATCCTGGAGGGACCATATTGAGGAAAGGGTGAAGAGGGCCCACATATCGTGGGCCGTCTGTAGAAGGGCAATAGGATCTAAATCCCAGGATGACACACTGGCTATATATTAACGTCGTCAGACCTATACTGAAGTACGCATCTGTAGTATGGTGGACATCGATGAGATTTGGCTCGTATGTATGACTATTGCAGAAGCTACAGCGCTTATGCTGTTTGGGCATTAGTTGCGCAATGAGAACCGCATCTACTAGGGCTGTCGAGACTATTCTAGCAATTCGCCCAATTGAGGTACAGGTTAAGTACGAGGCCGCATTGACTATGATGCGGCTAAGTGCTACCGGGGAATGGGACAGTAATGGCCATATTATCGGGCACCGTACTATTTTGGACCAGTTGCCACGGTATTGCGTCCCAGAATGGGACTGCGACAGGATTTCAGAGAGGTCGGTCACGACGATCTGGGACACGGTAATCCCCGACAGGGAACCATGGTTAAATGTGATCTTCTTGGGGAACCACCCGGGGATAAAATTTTACAGGGATGGATCGAAACTGGATGGGAAAACGGGTCTTTGCTTCTGTGACGTTGACTTCAATGTACGCAAATGCTTCCGTCTTCCTGACCATAATACCGTACTACAGGCGGAGGTCACCGCGATTACGGAGTGCATTAAGCAGGTGAATATCACGGGCTTGACCGGTGATATTGTGATTTTCACGGATAGTCAAGCTGCTATCCGGGCTTTATCTACGCACTCTGTGGGATCAATGACAATACTCAGGTGTAAAGGGAAAATTAACGATTTCTCTGCACGGCGACGCATTGAGATCATATGGGTGCCGGGACACTGTGGTATAGCGGGAAACGAAGTGACTAATGATTTGGCTAGGGGAGGATCTTCCCTGGAGTTAGTCACTTTGGGGAACGCTTAACCTTTTCGAGCTCTCAAGGCGGAGCTGGTGGACTGGGCTGACACCACGCATAGGACCATCTGGGAGAATGCGGGTGTTGGCAGGACTACAAGTATTCTCTGGGGCAACCCGGACATGGACAAGACGAGGGAAATTCTGAATCTCAGTAGGAAGGAACTGAGTCTTTTGATGGAAATCCTCACAAGACACTCGACACTTAGGGACCATCTCCACCGAATTGGTAGGGCGGACTCGAGAGTGTGCAGGGCCTGTGGGGAGGACGAGGAGACCTTGGAACACTATCTCTGTGAATGCCCGGCATTTGCCGGATCCGGGTCGAAATACGATCCAGTGTAGTGAATGCATTAAACAAATAAACAAATGACTATTAGTCATGCATTTATTGTGTTCGATTGCATTCAAAGCAAATACACACACAATACTTGTTAAAGTAACAGTAGAACATAAAATTATGAAAGTGAAACCGTTTATATGGAAACTACACATTGGTATTGGACAAGTTCAGTAATAAGATAAAATATTTAAACAGTTCATCGTTCTACTACATAATTGGGTCAAAGATTTTGGATTTCACTTAGAAACCAAAATTGAACGAAATAAAAAATTGAACTGGGAACACTTGATATAAAGAAATGCATTCAACACCCGATTGGTGGAATTTAAAGTACATTCGAAATGCACTCAATATTTAGAAATGCAGTCGATGTCCAATTGGTGGAATTTAAAATGCACTCAAATATCAAATCAATGATTTGATATTTTGCTTTCTGAAAATCATGTGACCTCAGTGGAAATGTTCGATAACTTTATAGAACTTAATACCAATGTTTAGTAATACTGTAAATTAATTACAAAACTATTGTAAAATAATAATTTTAAGTTATTTGAGTGACTTTAGAAAGTGACTCAGAATTTAGGCTAAGATTTATTCACATGTTAGCTTTATAAGCAGGGACAAAATCAAAAATAAAACAAGTTTTAAAACAGACTAACAACTCGCCTCTTAATTTCGATTACAAGGCCATCCAGCATTCGCCCATAATAAATCATTACATGGCGATCCTGCCTCGCCTCATAAATCATTACACAGTGACCCAATATTAACATTGGGGGATCTTAGGGGCATAGGATGGAAGAAGTTGAGGAGTTTTGTCAGTGTGACGGAGTTCCTGGGGTAGAAATGTGACATAGGACTGCTTGTTTAGAGTGCACAACAAGCCGACATTCTGACTTAAGTGTAAGTCCTCAGGGACTTGAGTCGGATTAGGGAAGTATTTTCCCTTCTCCGAATCCTTTTTTCGACCTAAGCTTAGCTATAGTCCTGTAATTCCTAACAACAGATTTCCTCGATAACTCCTTTTAGAGAGAAGTTTGTAGTTAACAAGAGCAGACGTGTTTTGTGTTGCTCTGATTTAAAAAAATTTAATTTCAGTTAAAAGTTTGTTAAAATCTGAAAAAAATACAAAGTGATAAAGAAAAACGTACCCTGAATCAATATTTAATCACATAAATAAGGACTATTTGAACAACAAAGTTTAATAAGTGAAACAATTTTATTAAAAATCACAAAAAAATACAAGAAAACAGACATATACAAAAAAATTAACAAAATCATAAACAGCTGTGTGTGGAGACTTGCTTCTCATTCTTTATACAAGGTGGCGCAAAAATAACCTTCCGATGTTTTTTGGCTGTAATTTAAAAAAAAAATGAAAAACTTTGATTCTTCTTGTGGATTATTTTTATTTCGTATTTTAATTTTTTTTACATCAAGTCGAGAATATGATGTCATGTAAATGGCCGCCGCCACAGTTGATTGTCATTTGAGCCCTTTTTATGTCATTTTCCATCACTTTGGCCAAAACTTCCGGCGATAGGTCCTCACATTCTTGACGGATATTGTCTTCAAGAGCTGCAAGAGTCTAAGGCTTGTTGACATAAACCCGCGACTTCAAAAAGCCCCACAAAAAGAAGTCTGGAGCGGTCAAATCAGGCGATCTTGCTGGGCAGTGCAAATCGCCAAAACGGGAGATTAGGCGCCCGGGAAATGCATCCTTCAGCATATCGGTTGTGGCACGTGCAGTGTGTGCCGTTTCACCGTCCTGTTGGAACCACATGTTTTCCAATCCCAATTCATCAAGTTGCGGCAAAAAGAACTCGTTGATCATTGCTCTGTAGCGCTCACCATTCACAGTAACCGTTTGGCCCGCGACGTCTTCGAAGAAAAAAGGTCCGATGACTCCTCCAGCGAAAACAGCACACCATACAGTGACTTTGAGCGGGTGTAATGGCTCTTCGTGGGTTACATGCGGATTTTCAGTGCCCCAGAAGCGTAAATTTTGCTTATTTACCTACCCGCTAAGATGGAAATGGGCCTCATCACTCATGATTATTTTTGATGAAAAATCATCTTCCCCTTGGTGGTGATTAAGGATGGCTTGAGCGTATGTTACACGCGATTGGCGGTCAGCAGCTAACAGCTGATGCACCGTCTGGACTTTGTACGGAAACATCTTGTACCAAAATTCGCTGTAAAGACCGTCGACTGATACCCATTTGCGTGGCACGTCGTCTGGTCGATGTCGACGGCGCTCCCATGACATCATCGGCTACAGCAGCAATATTCTCTGCAGAACGGCTACTCCGGGGTCTGCCATGCCTGGCAGCATCTCGTGTTGTGCCAGTCTCTTCGAGGCGAGCGGCTAAACGTCGCAGTGTTTCACCAGTAGGCGTTGGACGGCCAGGAAATCTGCGACGAAATTCACGTTGTACCAAAGTCACCGACCGACTATTGGTCAAATAAATAGTCACCAATATTCCGCGTTCTGGAGCAGTGTAGCGTAACATTGTTTATTAACGTGTATTTCGCATGTGTTTACTACACAAATGTCAAAACAGAACTGACATTAGGGGCCAATCGCAAAATTTATAGCATTTTCTGATAGGAGGATTACTTTTGCGCCACCTTGTATATACAAACTTACCGGACTTTAAAAAAAAAAAAAAAATTGAAATTATGATATTCAGAAAAGGAGGAAGAATCGCCAGACGGGAAAGATGGACCTTTAATGGTGAGCCTGTAGGAATCACAAATGAATACACATATTTGGGAGTTACTTTATCACCTAAAATGTCTTTTAAAAAACACGTTGAAAAAAGAAATTTATCTGCAAAAAACAGCATTAATGCAACATGGAATGATTTTTTGGTGAAAAAAGAGATATGCTTAAAAGCAAAATGGAATTTATTTAAATCTGTATGCCGTGGAATTCAGTCTTATGCCGCCCAAATATGGGGATTTTCTTTTTTTGAAGAAGTAGATAAACTTCTACGTTTCTTTAAAAAAAAAATGTTAAAACTGCCACCATTTACACCCACATATATATTGATGCTGGAAACTGGTGTAGAGAATAATTTTATATTCACATTGGATTTACATCTAAGATATATTATTAAAACATTACATGAATACAACAACGACCGTTTACCAAACAAGCTTACAAGAATTGTGGGCGTTGTGGTGTAATGGTTAGCGCGTTGGACTTTTACACAGAAGGTCCCGGGTTCGATCCCCGGTGCCGGCAACATCAAATTAATATGTATGAGTTTTTTCTATCCCTCATACGTATCGCAATGTCCACCTTCGGTGTTCCCATAGCAATTAACCCCACCGAAGTAAAATAATGAATCAGGGCTACGAACCAAAAAGCTTCAATAAGTTCGCCAACTCTCCATCAGGTGGCGAGCAACAGCTGTTCTAAGATTTATCATCTCGCGCAATTACAGTGTTGCCATGTCTGAAGCCCTTCATCTTTCCCCACCTTTCATCTCTATACTATCCCTTTCCAAAAGAAAGCAACACACTAAATATAGGAAGTATTTCCTGAGTGTTGCCTCTCTTTTTATAAAAAAAAAAAAAAAAAAAAAAATACATCAAGAGTCTCAGAATGCTCTACAAAAGAAAGCTGGGAACAATTAAGATCTGATATTTTTTCAGGTTTGAAACTTAAAGAACTACAAAATCAATTAGAAAAAGCAGCTACTACAAACCGGATTTACTCTAAACTGAATTACAAGAAACCTCAATCATATTTTGAAATTTCGAATAACACGACAGCTATTAGCTATATATTCAAAGTCAGAAGTAACCTGCTTGAATTAAATGCAACAAGGTTTCAGCAGCAAAGATCCCGTGATTGCTCGTTATGCAATCTTAATCAGATTGAAAATATCTTACATTTCATAGCCATATGTCCTATTTTACGTCATATCAGATATAAACATTTTGAAAAGTTTACCTTGACTGAAAATGAGTTAATAACTATTGTAAACAACCCTACAGAAAATTTTAAAGAAATATATGGATTCATTATACATGCGATAGGTTACAGAAAGGAGCTCTTAAATGAGTTTAACTATTAACCTTATTATATAATACACAAAAACATTATCATATTTATCTCTTTCCGACTGACGACATTAAGTCATAGTCGTACGTTCTTATTTCATTTATTTTATTTTTTATTTAATATTTCAAATAATTGTTATCACAAAGAAATGAATTAAATAAAGAACATTTAACTAACGAACTAACTAACGAACTAACGAACGAACGAACGAACTAACGAACGAACTAACGAACGAACTAACGAACTAACGAACGAACGAACGAACGAACGAACGAACGAACTAACGAACGAACTAACGAACGAACTAACGAACTAACGAACTAACTAACGAACTAACGAACTAACGAACGAACTAACGAACTAACGAACGAACTAACTAACTAACTAACTAACGAACTAACTAACTAACTAACTAACTAACTAACTAACTAACTAACTAACTAACTAACTAACTAACTAACTAACTAACTAACTAACTAACTAACTAACTAACTAACTAACTAACTAACTAACTAACTAACTAACTCCTTTTAGTTCCAAGGTGGACCAGTGTGTCTAAAATCCAGACGAGATTTCAGGATGCCTTTAAAAATACTCGCTAACAATGTCGTAAAAACTGACTAAAAGTAAATCCATGGAACTAGAAGTAGAAGGACCAGTCAACTTGAAACAAAAGTGCTTTCAATCTAATCTAATTAGCGCATTTAAAACAAAAAGATATTTTTAATGAAGATATATTTTAATGAAGCGTCACAGTAGATAATCCTGAATCCAGTTCAAAAGTCAAACCAAGAGTTGGCTGCTAACGATTCTCCGTTACAGATATCGGATCGATACGATTGAGAGTAAAACATTTAATATTATCCACAAATACAAGGTCCAATGTGAGAGACGGCCAAAATTGTCCCCGAAATATGCGGTGTATCGAACCAACTGTCCTCATCTAATACGCTAGCATACACAGTGAATACTCTAGAGACATTTGTTCATTCCCCCGCATAGTTTAGGGACATTTGCTTACTTTTATACATATACGCGCCTTTTTATACATCTAGCGTATTAGATGAGGACAATTTTTTCTATACACTGCATATTTCGGGGACAATTTTGAGCGTGTCCCTAAAGTATGCGCTGTGCATACATATATATATATGTAAATGCGTATATATTTTTCTAAATTAGAATAAGTATGCAAAGTTCCCTATATTTATTAATTAAATAAAAAAAATTAACAAAAACTAAACTAAATTCACTTTTGGCGATTTTATAGTTTTTTTTATCAGTTTTTGGCGATTTTTGACTTAAATATTATACTAGCTTTTTTTTGTGTAAACAAAATTTTATTTTTTTAAATAAAAAAATTAACCAAAAGTGAACAAATTTGACTTTTGGCGATTTTTGGCGACTTTTGGCGATTTTTGACATCCGGTTTGGCGATGGAGCTCAAAAAAATCTGACAACCCTGCCACCAACCTCTGCTGCAGTCAACAAACGCAACAAAAACGTCATCATTTATTGTCATTAAAAACATAAAGCAACCTCCCAGTTTCATCCACCTTCATACATTTTGCCAAAAAACTCATATAAGTAAGAGAAGTATTTACTCTTATCTTTACTTATCGTTTTTCTTTGAGTTATCTCTTTATACAGCAAGACAACCCACATATACGCACACACACTGTAACTAATTTTATATCGGAGCATACCAGTGTTGGTCGGTACTTTTTATTTTTGAAATGTTGGCACCTTTTGCAACTTAAGGATTTTCTTGGTATTTTTTATACAAAACCTAATATTTTCGTACAACTTTATTAAAAATGGGTAAAAATGATTAAAACGTACCACCAATCAGCGAAATGGCGTCAATAAGCTTAGATTTGCCAACTTTAAAGACTCAAAGAAGCACAATGAAGCGCAATATTTCTAAATTAAAAGCAAAAATTGAAAAAGAAGGTTTTTCATCAGATTATACGATTGTTAAATGCCGTTTACAAGTTCTAGAATCGTATTTCGTACACATTAGCCACATCCAAACGCAAATAGAACGATTGGATCCATCGGACGAAAGTCGCTCTGATTTAGAAGAACTCTTCATACAAGCCAAAGCGTTTATGGTTGATTTGTTGGACAAAAAGCGTCGTTCTAGTGAAAGTGATCACAGCTTTTTAAATGTTACTTCTTCGTTTACTCATCAAAATCGTCTACCTCAAATTAAGTTGCCGAAATTCGATGGAAAATATTCCGATTATTCCCGGTTTATAAGCACCTTCAACTCTCTTGTTCATGAAGAATCATGTATTCCGACAATAGACAAATTTAATTATTTATTGAACTGCCTCAGTGGACAAGCCCTTGCGGTGGTGGAACCTTTCCAAGTTATCGACGAAAATTATCAAAAGGCTTTGGACCGGTTGAAAGATCGTTACGACAACAAAGCGTTGATTTTTATTGATCATATTAATTTATTATTCTCAATTTCGGCCATAAATAAGCCAAGTGCCACAGAATTGCGTTCGATATTGGACACCGTTGCTGCTCTCAAGAGTTCTTTGCTATCCTTGGGCTCAGAAGTTGATGTATCAAAAGTCGATTCAGAATCTAAATCTGCATATGACAAAAAACAGGATTTTAAGAATTTGCCAACTTGGGATGATTGTTATTCAATTCTCAGTCGTCGATGCCAATTCCTCGAAAGTCATACATGTGAAACAGAATCATTTAATCACAGAGAATCAATTCCAGAGCCTAAACTTAAGCGTCCTGCTTCAGCTTTTGTTACTTCTAACACTTTATGTGAATTTTGCTAAAGCCAAGAGCATTTTATCGGAAGTTGTAACTCATATTTATCGCTGCCAGTTCCTCGTCGATTTGAATTTGTGAAGAGTAACAAACTATGCATAAATTGTCTTCGAGAAGGACACAAGGTTTCAAAATGCACATCGAAATCTCGCTGTCGTACTTGCCATATATCTCATCATACAACTTTGCATAATTCTGAACAATTTTCGTCAAGACATCGTTCAACTTCATCGTATCAACAACATTCATCATCAATTTCATCATTAGCTCCATCTTCGTCATCGTTTGCTCAACAGTCATCTGTCAATCAACCTTTATCGTCAAATCCACCAACAAGCTCAGCAGCTATTCACATCACAACTCAATCATCGCTTGTTATAAGTAGTTATCGTCGTAGTTTGCTTCCAACAGCTATCGTTTTCATCAAGGACAGTCTTGGAGTCCTTCAGCCTGTAAGAGCCCTGTTGGATTCATGCTCTGAGATCAATTTAATCAATAAATCGTCTACGCCTTCAACAAATAAAATATTCTCAGGAAATAGCGGGTGTTGAAGATATTCGTACTCAACTGAAAAATATAGTCACAACAACGATAAAATTTCGTATCACCGACTTTGAATATACATCAACATTTTTCGTTACAAAATCCATTACATCTTAAAAGCCAACAGAGCGTTTTGATATACGTAATTGGAACATCCCAGAAGGACTTGAACTCGCAGATCCACAGTTTTACTTACCACAATGTGTTGATTTACTACTAAACTCAGACATATTTTTCGAATTACTGCTTGTTGGCAAGATTTCTCTTGGTGATGGTGTTCCTTGTTTAGTAAATTCATCGCTTGGATGGATAGTCGGTGGAAAAATGTATTCTCAACAACAAAATCAAGTTTTGTCATGCAACATGATCAATTTCCCCAAAAGGGAAATTGAAGAATTTTCGCAAAGTAAATCACTTTTGAGTGAAGAAGAAAATCAATGTGAAAAACATTTTATGCAAAATACAGTTTTCGATCAATATGGAAGAGTTATGGTACGTTTACCATTTAAAATTTCTTTTAATCATCTTGGTAGTTCTTTTGAAATCGCTCGTCGAAGATTTTTATATCTTGAAAAACGACTTCTTAAAGACGACGTATTAAGAAAAATGTACATTGATTTCTTGGACATATGTCATTGGTTAGCTCTGAAGTTTTAAACAAACCTCATTATGTTATCCCACATCATTCAGTATTGCGTCCACAAAGTACATCGACAAAGCTCAGAGTGGTTTTTGATGCATCGGCTCGTACATCGACAAATATCTCTTTGAATGAAATTCTGATGATTGGTCCAACTATGCAACAAGATCTTATTATAATAATTTTATCTTTTCGCCTTCATAGATTTGCTTTATTAGTTGATATTTGTAAAATGTATCGCCACTTTTTAGGGGATGAAAGAGATCGTAATTTTCAACTTATTCTATGGAGAAACAGCTCCGCAGATCCTATCGGTATTTATCAACTTAATACCGTAACTTATGGTACATCTGCCGCACCTTTTCTCGCAATACGAAGTCTCTACTTTATCGCTGAAGCTTACAAGTTCGAATTTTCTATTGGCTCAAAAGTCCTTGAACAAGATCTTTATGTAGATGATCTTCTTACAGGGCCATCGAATATTTCCGAACTTTATGCCAAAAAGGCTGAAACTATTCAAATATTAGATAAAGCTGGTCTACAATTATCGAAATTTAATTCAAATTGTCCGCAATTGGCACAATCTACAGAAGAGACGCATTTGAAAACCAACAACGAGAATATAACCAAAGCTCTTGGCATATCTTGGAAACCAAATCAAGATTTATTTTGTTTTCGATTTGAATTACCAACCATTGAAGTTCCAACAAAACGATCTGTGTTATCGATAGTTGCTAGAATTTTTGATATTCTTGGATTATTAAGTCCCGTTGTGATTTCATGTAAAATTTTGATTCAAGAAATGTGGAAACAACAACTTGACTGGGATTCACCGTTAAATGATCGGCTAAAAACCGTTGGTTTGAAATTGAAAAAAGTTTATCGCATATTAACCAAATTGAAGTTCCAAGATTAGTTCAAACTACTCCAGATTCAATGTTTGTTATTCATGCATCACAATTGGCATACGGCTGTTGTATATACGTTCGAGTGGCTGTGCATGATGGCTTTAAATCAACTTTACTCATCGCTAAATCAAAGGTAGCTCCAGTTATCCAACAATCATTACCGAGATTAGAATTATGTACTGCTTTGCTATTAAGTCGAACTTGGGACAAAATTAAATATAAATTTGAATCGTATAATTATCGTATATTTTTTTGGTCAGATTCCAAAATTGTTCTCAGTTGGCTTACAAATAATTCGTCGTCGTTTGTGTGCTTCATCTCTAATCGAGTCTCCGAAATTCAAAATATGTCTCATAGCACACCCTGGAGACATGTACCGTCTAAAGAAAATCCTGCCGATATTGTGCCACGTGGTTGTCTTGCTAATGAGTTATCGTCGACAATATGGTTCAATGATCCTGAATTTTTGAATAAATGTGATGAAGATTGGCCGAAAGGTAACAGTTTATCAGTTGAACTTCCGTCAAAAGAAATGAGAAAATCATCATTTGGTTCAATGGTCCTGAATTTTTGAATAAATGCGATGAAGATTGGCCGAAAGGTAACAGTTTATCAGTTGAACTTCCGTCAAAAGAAATGAGAAAATCATCATTTGTCGTTGAAAAATCTTTCATTTCTAAAATCATCGTCAACCAGTCATCGTATCTTCGAATTCTTCACGTCATCGTTTATGTTCATCGTCTATTTTGCAAATCAAATCGAAATTCGTTTATAACTTCAGAAGAAATACAATTGGCTTTTTGGAAAGTCATTCATGACATTCAATCAACTGCATTTAGAGATTAAATTTATCGACTTCAAAAGGGAGAAACTTTAAAAACAAGTTTGCAAAAATTATCGCCATTTTTACATGAAATCCCCAGTTACAAATCAAAGTTATCAATTCTCAGAGCAAATTCATCGTTATCGTATGACACCAATTTTCCTGCACTTCCAAAAGATCATCGTTTTACAACATTATACATCAAATATCTTCATCTGAAACATTTGCATGCTGGTCCAAAAGCACTTCTCGGAATTCTTCGTCAACAAGTGGGTTCGCGACTATGTTTTAAGTCTACAACAAAAATCAAAGTGGTTCAAATCGTGCAACAAGAAGGATAGTTTACCTCCACATTCATGAGGATAGTTTACCTCCACAGCATTGGCTTCTCGCTCGTGTTATAAAAACTATCCCTGGTTGTGATGGAAAAATCCGAGTTGTAGATGTCAAAACTTCTAAAGGAATTTATCGAAGGTCTATTCGTAAAATTGCTCCCCTTCCAATCGACAAAACTGATTGAAAGTTTTATTTGTATTATTGTTATTGGTATTTCATTATTTATATCTTCTTAAAGATTTAATTCATTTAATTCTACTTTGTTAAATCTTTGATATTACAATAACTAGCCATTTTTTTATTGTACACCAATTGTTCTCTTGCATTGCTGAATTTATAACAGTAAATTCCTATTTACTTTGTTTTTAGATTTTTAACTTTAGCCTTAGCGCTGGCTAAAAGATTTGTAAATAAACATTCATATTTTAACATTGAACACTAGTGTTTTCAATTTTTCGTTATACAAACAGAAAGGACAACATCTTTTAATAAAAATCAAATTTGTTATTACAAAAGTAAAAGAAACTGGTTACCATTACAAGGAATGGACTGTTTTTAGTTTTGTTTTGATTCACGCCTTGTATAAATAATCGAGTTGGTAATCCAGTTGGGAAGGCATTCTACCAAAAATACCAGATTCCCAACACGATACCCTATTTTGAAAATTTTTTCCTGGGTCCTTAGTTATGTTTTTTTATTAAGCCGACCAAGAAAAAACTCCAAATAGTTTAATATTCTATTAGAAAATAACTTACTTGTGTAGGTGTTAAATGAATAAGGCTTGCTAAATGTTCTCGCTCAGGTGCAGATAAATACCTCTGTTGCTTAAATCTCCTCTCTAGTTCATATACCTGCAAAATATAAAATAGTGATTGTAATCAGAGCCGTTAGCAGGTAGTTGGGTCAGATGAAATTAAATAAATTAAATAGAAATAAAGTGCTATTGACGATGAGCTTTCCCGCAGACAAATTACAAATCTCTGTTGTTCTTTACAAATAAAAAGTTTAGAATGCCCCGGATTTGTCGATTTTCGCACCCACAGTGGAGGAATTCCTTTTTTTTTTGAAAATGTAACCCGTTCCGGCCGAAAATTGCTCAATTTTAAAAAAATTTGTAATTTTATTTTTCTTTTTGAATTGTCAGGTTTGAGATCATAATGAAATGTTACAATTACAAATAGAACACACTTATTATGAATGAATGTAAGAGAAGATGATAAGATGACTTGTGGGGATCAGCGCTAGAAGGAATGCCGCACTTTCGACCTAAGCGACTAGATCATCTTCAGCCTAATTCTAATCCACCACCCACAAGAAACTCAATCAACCACAGAAAATCAGTGATGTTAATTAGCCGAACAACATGTGTTATTTTCGTCTTTTCCAACAAGTTTATTTGGCAGGGTTGCCAGTCCAACAGCTAATGTTACCAATACTGGGAACGAATTGTGAATCCGGCATGTATACTAATATTCAAATAACATATTCTAGTTGATTGTTTTATTTGCTTTTATATTGTGACTGTATGTTTAGTTTCACAATTTTCTATGTATTGTTGATCTTTTAAAATTGAATTTCATTTTGAATTGTCAGGTTTGAAAAAATCTTGAGGGGATCAGCGCTATAGGGGGTGCCTCACTTTCGACCTAAGCGATTTGGTCATCTTCAGCCTCATTCAAAGCCACCACCCACAAGAAACTCAAGGTTTGATCAAATATATATATCAACCAACTACGGAAAATCAGTGATGACCGAAAGTGCGGCACTTCTCTAGCGCTGATCCCCACAAGACTTTTTCATCTTCTCTTAAATTTATTAACAATTAGTGTTTTCTATTTGTAATAGTAACATTTAATTATGATCTCAAACCTGACAATTCAAAGTGAAATGCAATTTTAAAAGATCAACAATGCATATAAAATTCTCAAACTAAACATACATACATCTCAAACATCAACTAGAATATGTTGTTTGAATATTAGTATACATGCCGGATTCAAAATTCGTTTCCAGTACTGGTAACATTAGCAGTTGGACTGGCAACCCTGCCAAATAAAAAGCTTTAAGATTTGAAACTGTTGGTTAAACTTGTAAGAAAAGACGAAAATAACTCATTTTGTGCGTGTAATCAACTAACATCTCTGATTTTCTGTGGTTGGTTGATAAATAGACCTGATCAAAAATTGAGTTTCGTGTGGGTGATGGATTAGAATGAGGCTGAAGATGACCTAGTCGCTTAGGTCGAAAGTGAGGCACTCCCTCTAGATTGTTTTCGTCTTCTCTTACATTTATCAAAAATTAGTGTTTTCTATTTGTAATAGTAACATTTAGTTATGATCTCAAACCTGATCAACAATACATACAAAATTGCCAAGTTGTAATTTTATAAGAAATTTTAAAAATTCGAAATTTTGAAAAACTTAATTTAATATACTTATTTAATATACTCAAACTTATTCAAATATGGAATTCTGACTTAATTTGATATCATTATTTCGTACTGATTTGAAAACTTACGAGTTCTTCTATAACGAAAGGCTCTCTGAACCAGATGATGAACAAATTTTCTTTAAACCTGAACTATTAGGCTACGTAGAAAGAGCTTTCGGTTGGAATGTTAAATATTTGGAGTTTTACTGATTGTTTTTTTTTTTGTTGATCGAAAGCAAATGTATGCAATGTAATTGTTGTTAGTTTTATAACGGTTTAAAATTTGCACATTTGTAGTATTTTGTGTTTTGATATGAATTATTTGTATCATTTGAATTGAGATTTCAAAGCGTAAAGAAGCAGGCAATTTAAAGTAAATAATATTGAACTGTTTGTAAATTGACTGTACCAAATATTGTAGGAATAAAATACGCTATTTATTGTGGTTCATGAGACCGCACTTTTCTTCTACTTGTCCACTGAAAATTAAATTTTGTATACTATTGTTAAGTTATTCGAAACCACGTTTGTTAAAGTTAAAATTTTTAAAATTCATAGGAATATTTATTATTGCTGCACGTTAATTGTGATACACCAGGTCCTGTTAGGTGTACCTCTAGTGTACACGTGGATCTTGGTTGGAGTTCATATGGTGGAAAACTTGACACCTTATTGCGCGTCACTTAATTTTGATTAACCACCAAAACAAAAACATAGAAAAGAAAAACCTCTTGCCAATTGAGGATATAACCTAAAAGTGGTTATTTTCTACTCTGCTGAGACTGTTTGATACTGGATGACACCATATACCAAACTCTGTGGCTATTGGATTTAGTATCTATTATCGTCAACACTATTTGGAAGATTATTCGTTTAGTGTATCAAATATCCATAACAACCCGAACTTTAATTTAATAGTTTTGATTGTTGATCAATTTCTAGAATTTGCTCATACAATTATTTGTAATCGTTTGGGAATAATTTAGAAGCAATTTTGGTATTCAACTATAATTTAAACGTTATTTTAAGACTAAAATATAAATTCCTAAATTTATAATTTTTAAGTCGATCCGGAAGCCCTACATATAAGTAAATATGACAAATTATTAGAATCCAGAATATTTATTTTTAACGTAAATCTACAGAACATACCTCCTCATCATCTATGGGGCCACAGAGTACACGATGGACAACGAATGAGTATGAGTAACCGTGAGTATTAATGAGATTTAATATTGTAGTTTTATTCTAATGATTTGGCCTCGAAACACAAGGGTAATACTAGGGATTTTTTTTATATTGATTTTGCTAACTTTAATTTATTAAATCTAGAAAAGAAAACGAAATTTAAAATATTCCCTTTGTACAGTAGTTAATATTGTTCAGGTTTCTATTTTGGTTTATTTGTTTTTTTTTTTGAATACTAATTATCACGCATTTAGTATATCTCTCGTAATATTATTTAGTATGCAATTAGTTATTAAAGTATTATGTTGAACGTACAAAAAAATGATTTCTGTCTAAGTTTAATTTTTTAATAAAGGGTTGCTGGTAACCAAACCATATTGAATTTGGGTCATCGATAAATAATTTTATGGATTTTGTTTGATAATAAGGTAGGGATATGGGCCATATAGGGACAAAATCTACCCCTATTTTCTTCAAAGTTAAACAAAATATATATACAATCTAGACTATGGTTACTCGCACGTAATTTTGTATGGTATTAGGATAGCAATTGGTGGACAGATCCCCGCCCCATCCGACGAGCCCTAGCCGGTTTAAAACGTGCGTCACCAATTCTATCAAACGATACATTCTTTCAACACCTTACCATTACAATTGGCGCCCAACGTGGGGCGAAGACAGGCAGAAAAATCGATTTTAAACTCGTGTTTTCTTTACCACAGCGATTTAATCTTCAATTAAATTTACGTATTTTAAAATTTTGGATTTCAAGTTTGGTTGTTGTAATCACAATCCAAACCTTGACCGATTTTTGTTTACTACCAATTTTTTTGACATAGTTTGGAAAATTTTGGGTATTGTTGTCTTTATTAGTTTGTAAACTTATTCATGAAATACGAATAATTATGTTGATGATCACATAATTAGATTGTCTGAATATTGTTTTCTTACTATTGATATTTAGGCAATATTGGGGAGATTCCATCTAAATTTTATTAACCTTTTGAATAATCATTTTATGGTTTGGTTACATATCAGGATACCTTTTAGTACATATGATATATTGGACAACATATATTTAAAGTGAAAATAGAGAGTAAACATTCAAATAAATTTTTGTTTTTTTTTGTTGTTTTTTTATTTTCTCGAATCTTGGATACAATTTTTATAGAACTTTGTTAATTGGATAAAAAGGATAATTTTGTGAAAAAAAAATTTTGAGTTTTTATCTGAAAAAAAAAAAAAAAAAAAAGAAAAAAAAAAAAAATGTCCGTTAGACATAGCGGTGATCATATTCCGCCTGTAAAGGATTGTGTAATTTGTAGACAGGGTTTGTCGTTTGGGGATGATTTAGTTTCTACTAGGTGTACCCACATATTTCACAGAACTTGCATTTTGTCTTGGATAGAAAATTCACCAACATGCCCTAGTTGTCGTGGCCAAGTGACCAGAAATAGTTTAATGTGACATACTTTACCAGCATATGCCGAGAATGATGGTGCTACTGGGGGTATAGTTCCCATTAACACTGTTCCGGTAATAACAGATGAGAATACTGAGTCAGGTAGAATTTTAACTTCGAGGCGAAAGAAGAGAACGCAAACTTATTCAGATAATAGTAATTTATCTTTTCTCAACAACGGAATGTCGGCAATGATTTAGAGGATCGGATATATAGTAATATAAGATCAAACTTTGATATTCAATTTTCTCTAATGCAGAATGCAATTTCGCAACTTTCGAATCAGCTTTCGCAATTAAACGTAAATAGAGGTCATGAGCCTGAATGGCCCCAACAAAGCTTTTCTTCCTTACCTAGTGGTTTTACTGGTAACAATAGTGCCAGAGTGCACGAGTCTACTACTTCAGCCACAGTTTTAATGAATAGTACTAAAGTAGCAAATCTTATAAGTAGTTGGTCTATTTCGTTTTCCGGATCAACTACAGGAATGCCTGTTCAAAAATTTATTTATATGGTTGATGCGCTTACTCGTGATAGTCTTGCCGGAAACTTTAATCTACTTTGTGAACATGCCCATATTGTTAAGTCCAGGGCAAATGATTGGTATTGGCGTTATAGGGGACGGGTTAATAGAGTTAGTTGGCCAGATTTATGTCGTGCCTTGAGGGAACATTTTGGTGCTCACTTAAGCGATACGGATATAAGAGAGCTTATACGTGATAGGAAACAGGGTCTGAGTGAAAATTTTGACGACTTTTATAGTAATATTCTTTTGTTGTGTGATAAATTGAGAACTCCACTTTCGAAATCAGACCTTGTTGAAATTCTTCGTAGAAATTTGAGACCTCATCTACGAAAGGAAATTTTTTATCTCGAAATTCATAACGTTTCACAACTTAGGCAATTAATTTTAAGACGAGAGGCCTTAAGTCAGGAATTTGAAAAATCTAATAGAAATATTAGAGGAAGAGTGAATGAGTTGGAAGCTGAGGGCAATGAGGAAGTTTTAGAAGATTTAGAAGAAATTTGTGAATTAAATGGTAGAAGTGAAGTTAGGAATTGCAGAAGTACAGGACACCGATATGTAGATTGTGTTGAGGAACGCTCCGTGTTTTGCTATGGTTGTGGTGAACCCGGGGTATATCGCCCACAATGCGAACGCTGTCAGGGAAATGCACAGGCGAGCGGAAACAAAACCACCGGTTTCGCTCGAGGAGAAATTAGATAAGAATATAGTTAAAATCAACGCTTCAACTCAGATAAAACTAATGGATAACGTATGGGAAGGTGGTGTACAGCAAAAGGTTTCGATTTTTGGGAAACCGTATCATTTGAGATTAATAGAGTACAATAGAATAAGAAAGAGAATTTTGAATGAGGAGTTGAGTAGAATTAATTTTAAGAAGCCTAAAATTGAAACTTTGCGTATGAGAATATTTTTTTTGAATAAACGTAAGATTATAAAAAATTGCATAAGTTCAATCGAAGGATTTTGTAGAGATGTCGTTCCTAGACCTTTCGTGGAAATAACAATTTTTGGTAATACGATGGGGGCCCTTTTGGATTCAGGCGCTACTATCTCATGCCTTAGTGGTCGTGCTGCTGCTGATTTTTTGAAACAAAATATTCCGTTTAAAACTTGTAATTCTGTAGTAGAAGTTGCTGGTGGTAACAAGTATAGAATTTTGGGGAGTATCTTAACTGATATTACTTTTCGTAACGTGACGAAAACATTGAATTTTTTTATTATTCCTGATTTAAAACAAGATATTTATCTCGGATGTGACTTTTGGGACTGTTTTGGATTATTAAAGAAGATTTTGGAAAGTTTTTCAATTTTGGATAATGAGAGTAGGCCTAATGCTCATAATTTGAATGAAAACCAGCGTCTACGTTTGAATAGGGCTATTTCTTTATTTCCCGATTTTCGTAAAGAGGGTTTGGGTAGGACGAATGTTTTGGAACACACTATCGAGATTGAGAAAGGTGCTAGACCCATAAAACAACGCTATTTTTCAGAGTCACCTGCCATTGAGCAAAGACTTCATGCTGAAGTTGATAATATGCTAAAGTTAGGTGTTATAGAACCGGCACCACCTAATTGATCCTGGAGCAGTCCCGTAACTCTTGTACAAAAGGAGGGCAAAAATCGTCTATGTTTGGACTCCAGGAAGCTTAATGCTGTAACTGTTCGTGATGCTTACCCTCAGCCGAAAATCAGCGGCATTCTCTCTCGTCTTCCGAAGGCAGAATTCATTTCATCCCTTGATTTAAAACACGCCTTTTGGCAAGTGCCATTAGCCGAAGATTCTAAGGACATGACAGCCTTTACAATTCCTAACAGGCCACTATATCGTTTTAATGTTATGCCTTTTGGCTTAACTAACGCGCCTCAAACCATGTCCAGAATAATGGACATTATAATACCCCCGGAACTGCGAAATAGGGTCTTCGTCTATTTAGACGACTTATTGTTGATAAGCGAAAATTTTGATAATCACATTTTGTTATTGGAGGAAGTTGGTCATATACTTAGGAAATCTGGATTAACGTTAAATGTTGAAAAATGTAAATTTTGTATGCGTGAGGTTCGATATCTAGGATACCTTATAGGAAACGGATGTATTAAGGCTGATCCAGAGAGAGTTTCTGCAGTTAAGAACTTATCACCACCTCGTTCTGTGCGTGAAATTAGAAAATTTTTAGGTTTCGTCGGGTGGTATAGACGTTTTTTGTCAAACTTTTCTTCACTTACTGCTCCGTTAACGGACCTAACAGAAAAATATATTAATCCTTCTAAGTGGACTAGTGAGGCACAAATGGCATTTGATCGATTAAAGGATTTGTTAACGTCCGCACCTATCTTAATTACACCGGATTTTAGTAAGCCATTTATCATTCAATGCGATGCATCGAAGACCGGTGTGGGAGGAGTTTTGGCTCAGGAAGATTCAGATGGCGTAGAGCTACTAATAGCTTTTTCTTTTTAAAAACTGAATCGGGCCCAGCAAAACTACTCCATCACCGAACTCGAGTGCCTAGCGGCGGTTTGGTCTAATGAAAAATTTAGGGAGTATATTGAAGGTCATCCTTTTAAAGTAATTACCGGTCACGCAAGTTTACGCTGGTTAATGAACCAATCAGATTTGAATGGACGCCTTGCGCGTTGGTCGCTAAAGCTGCAGGGCTTTAAGTTTGATATTGAGCATCGTAGAGGTAGTTTAAATATTGTTCCAGATGTACTGTCACGTTTACCGAGGGAAAATATCGATTCTTTTGAAATTCTGCCTGATATAGATCTTCAATCTTCATATTTTAAATCCCAGAACTACCTTGATCTTCAGAACAAAATCTTGGATAATCAATATCGTTTGCCAGACCTCAAAGTGGAGGATGGTTATGTATATAAACGTACTATATTCGCTAAATCGGATATTTCTGAAGCTTCTACATGGAAGTTGTGGGTTCCAC
Source organism: Delia radicum (assembly GCA_021234595.1). Lineage (NCBI taxonomy): Eukaryota > Metazoa > Arthropoda > Insecta > Diptera > Anthomyiidae > Delia > Delia radicum. The sequence goes on from CM037851.1 coordinate 122,699,448, forward strand.
AGGAACTTGCGGCTTGTGTGTTAGAACGCTGTCATAGTCAACCAACGACCTCTAATGGAGGTATTGCCAAAACACTTGAAAGATTGCGTCTCTATTTGGATTTTTTGGGTCCCTAATCCCGTTCTAAAAGTGGCAACGTTGGCATATTTTTGGTGTTAGACCATTTTACTAAATATCCATTGTTTAAGGCAGTTAAGAAATTTTGTGCAAGCCATGTTATTGAATTTTTAGAGTCGAACGTATTTAATATATTTGGGGTACCAGAGGTGGTAATCACTGATAATGGTTCCCAATTTCGTTCCTTGCAATTCAAAATTTTTTTGGAAAGGTTTGGTATTTCACACACTTTAACCCCAGTGTATTCACCGCAATCCAATGCTGCCGAACGTGTAAATAGGTCGCTGCTAGCAGGAATTCGTTCGTATATAGTAAAAGATCATAGAACTTTTGACTCGAAATTGAATGAAATAGGTGTGGCTTTGAGATCTGCTTTTCATGTGTCGATAGGATTTTCGAAATACTATTCGTTATTCGGACAGCAGATGGTTTTACACAGTAGTACCTATAAACTTCTTAGAAAACTCGATTTACTTGAAGATGGTGGGCAGGTCTTAGAGAAGGATGACAGGTTAAAATTAGTGCGTAGCCAAATACTGGGAAATTTGCAGAAGTCTTACAACAACAACAAAAAGCGATATGATCTTCGGGCCAGACCCACGAATTTTGAAAAGGGAGATAACGTATATAGGCGAAATTTTCAACAAAGTAACAAGGCAAATGCTTTTAATTCGAAGTTGGCTCCAAAATTTATAAAATGCAAAATTATTAAAAAGATTGGAAATAATTGCTATGAATTAGAGGAAAATAACAGAAACATAGGCAATTTTCACGCAAAAGACTTAAGAAAGGCATAGTGTGAATACCGTTCTCAGTTTGTTTTACATCTGTAAAATTTAGTGAAAACAACCTGTTTTGTGACGGTTTGATGATTCTGTATAATTCTGTAATTAATTTGATACTATTTTGTGCTGCTTAAAAAAAATTACTGAAAGTTTTAAAGTCTGTATTGTATTGTCCTCCACTGCATTTTAGACACGCCCTTTCATTCATAAAATGTTCTCAATGCAGCTTTCATGAGTAACTTTCATTAAGAGATTAAGAGATATTTAAAGTGTTGCTCAATTTTGATTTGAGACAATAGAAAAAAAAACATAATTTTAAAGGGAATGTGTAATTCTTGTTATGGTTAGCTGTTTATTAGTTTTGTGTATTGATATATATTAGGCATTAAAAGGAAGGGGAGGGATGCAACACGACTATTAGGCTACGTAGAAAGAGCTTTCGGTTGGAATGTTAAATATTTGGAGTTTTACTGATTGTTTTTTTTTTGTTGATCGAAAGCAAATGTATGCAATGTAATTGTTGTTAGTTTTATAACGGTTTAAAATTTGCACATTTGTAGTATTTTGTGTTTTGATATGAATTATTTGTATCATTTGAATCGAGATTTCAAAGAGTAAAGAAGCAGGCAATTTAAAGTAAATAGTATTGAACTGTTTGTAAATTGACTGTACCAAATATTGTAGGAATAAAATACGCTATTTATTGTGGTTCATGAGACCGCACTTTTCTTCTACTTGTACACTGAAAATTAAATTTTGTATAATATTGGTAAGTTATTCGAAACCACGTTTGTTAAAGTTAAAATTTTTAAAATTCATAGGAATATTTACTATTGCTGCACGTTAATTGAGATACACCAGGTCCCGTTACGTGTACCTCTAGTGTACACGTGGATCTTGGTTGGAGTTCATATGGTGGAAAACTTGACACCTTATTGCGCGTCACTTTATTTTGATTAACCTCCAAAACAAAAAAAAAAATAGAAAAACCTCTTGCCAATTGAGGATATAACCTAAAAGTGGTTATTTTCTACTCTGCTGAGACTGTTTGATAATGGATGACATTATCGTCAACACTATTTGGAAGATTATTCGTTTAGTGTATCAAATATCCATAACAACCGAACTTTAATTTAATATTTTTGATTGTTGATCAATTTCTAGAATTTGCTCATACAATTATTTGTAATCGTTTGGGAATAATGTAGAAGCAATTTTGGTATTCAACTATAATTTAAACGTTATTTTAAGACTAAAATATAAATTCCTAAATTTATAATTTTTAAGTCGATCCGGAAGCCCTACATATAAGTAAATATGCCAAATTATTAGAATCAAGAATATTTATTTTTAACGTAAATCTACAGAACATACCTCCTCGTCATCTATGGGGCCACAGAGTACACGATGGACAACGAATGAGTATGAGTAACCGTGAGTATTAATGAGATTTAATATTGTAGTTTTATTCTAATGATTTGGCCTCGAAACACAAGGGTAAAACTAGGGATTTTTTTTATATTGATTTTGCTAACTTTAATTTATTAAATCTAGAAAAGAAAACGAAATTTAAAATATTCCCTTTGTACAGTAGTTAATATTGTTCAGGTTTCTATTTTGGTTTATTTGTTTTTTTTTTTTTTGAATACTAATTATCACGCATTTAGTATATCTCTCGTAATATTATTTAGTATGCAATTAGTTATTAAAGTATTATTTTGAACGTACAAAAAAATGATTTCTGTCTAAGTTTAATTTTTTAATAAAGGGTTCCTGGTAACCAAACCATATTGAATTTGGGTCATCGATAAATAATTTTATGGATTTTATTTGATGATAAGGTTGGGATATGGGCCATATAGGGACAAAATCTACCCTTATTTTCTTCAAGGTTAAACAAAATATATATACAATCTACACTATGGTTACTCGCACGTAATTTTGTATGGTATTAGGATAGCAATTGGTGGAAAGATCCCCGCCCCATCCGACGAGCCCTAGCCGGTTTAAAACGTGCGTCACCAATTCTATCAAACGATACATTCTTTCAACACCTTACCATTACAGAAGTGAATCCTAAAGCTTTAATATTTTAAAATATTGGTGTTTTTAGAAAAACATATATTCAGCACAACATGCCAATCTGCATGTTTTCTAACAGAAAATAGTTTGAATGTTCTTTCTTTATAAAAAACTTCTTAGGGTATGTGTATTTGAATAAGTTATAACACGTAATTTAGTTCAAATTTGGTGATTTTGGAATTCTATTATTAATTTTAATTTAATTTATGAATATTGATTATTGTTTTTTTTCCAATGAAAATATATACAGTTTAACCAATTTTGCACTGTCGTTGCTTCAAAGCAACACCTGGTTTTAAAGCCTGATAGTTTTGGATAAGGAGAGTTATTATAACGCATTAAAAAGAATATGATAATTTGAGGTCGTAATAGATAGATTACATAGATTTCAAACTCTTCTTATTTTAACAACAAACACATTTTTTCATACACATTCAAATATTTTTTGTAGAGGTATACCACGTATGTGCAACACGTTCTCATGAGTTAAGTGTCCTGACAGCTAAATAGAAAAAGTTTGAGTTGGAATTTTTTTTTATTTATAGAAAGAACACCGGTGATACAAATGTTAAATGCTGATTTGTTACGTATGGAAAAAATGTTTTAATAAGAAATATTTGTTGTATAGTATGTACTTTTTTTGTAAAATTAAAAGAACTTTAATATACAGAAAATTACTCCATTTTCCTTCTGAATTTGAAAAATTGTCTATTTTCTAAAACAAACAAAAATTTTTAATAATTGATTAATCAGGTTTGCCATATTACAGTTTAAAAAAAATGAATGAAACACCCATATTTTCAAACAATTGTCAAAAATCGTCAAAATCTGATAGCAATTTGGTCTATTATTACAATTCGATAGATATTTGCTTAACCAATAAATAAAAATTATAATTTGAAAATTTGATACAGGAATTGCTTCGCAACCAAGGCGTGCTTATGCAGGCTTTCTTTGATAGTAAATGAACGTTTTACAAATATGCTACTGGAACGCTAACGGTTTAAGCCAACACAAAAACGAACTTAATTACTTCCTCAGAAACAAGCTAATTGACATTATGCTTGTTTCTGAGACTAATTTGGCCCCAAGAAGTTTATTCTCAATACAAGGATACACAATATATGATTCAAAAGACCCTAGTGGTAGAGCGGAGGATAAGCTGTTATCATTAAATCTAGATTAAATCTACATTAAAACACAGGCCAGCACCATATGTTTTGAAGAATTAAATATGAATATAGTGATCTCGTCAATTTACTCTTCTCCCAGATTTTCGGAAATTCAGTACACTAACTTCTTTAAATCATTAGGTCCCCTCTTTCTGGCAGCTGGTGACTGTAATGTCAAACACACATTCTGGGGATCACGGCTGATTTCTACGAAAGGCCGTTCTAATATGCTTGGGTTTTACTGACCGAGTTGGTTTGTTCTTCCTACTTGCATATTTTATTAAAACAAGTATCTTTTCTTTTGAGTATATTTATTTTATTTATTCAAATTCTTGTTTAGGTTCTGTATTGAACCGTCGCTTTTACTGTACTATTTACAATTGACCCTTATTTCTAAAACTAACGTAGTATATATAGTAATATGTTACACGCGTACTACGATACAAAAGAGTCGCTTACAAAGAGTCGTACAAAGACAAACACATGACCCGCCACAATATGTGTTTGTCACAGTTTTGCCGATAAAGCAAACTGTTTATTATTAGTTGAACTTGTGCGGTCTTTTGTCAAAATATTGTTTGACATTGACAATTATGAATATGATACCCTTTGAAGTGCATTACTCACATGGGTGTTCATGGTTACAAATGCTATTACACTAGTTCTGGTTAATAGTAACTTTACTTTGTAGTTTGGGTGGTCACATTTATAAGTGCTTTGTTTTCTTATAAATTTTGTCGTTCTCTTTTTGTATCCTATGTACCGTAAGTATGCACATTACACCACCGCCCTTCAGAGAAATCTTCAAATTTTTGTGAAAATAATTTAACAGAAATTTGAGGATTTAAATGACGTGTATATCTAACAGTGCATACCCTTATTCATAATACATTTTTATTCATTCATTATATTTGTATATATTTTTGTTTAAATGGTATATTTCTTTAATAAGTTCTTATGGTACGTTTTAATATTATTTCCTATTTTTACTGATACGTTTAGCTCATTTATCTCTACTATAGTGTAAGGACCTTTATATGGTGCGTCGTTTTTCTTCCTACTTTCTACTCTAACTAATACTAAATCTTCTATTTCTAAGTTTATACTATTAGCCTTATTATAAGAATCTACTTTTCTATCGTTTTTTATTCTCTCAGTAATTTTTCTTGCATAATCTAGTGAATTTTTCAATCTGACTTTTAATTCGTTAGCATAGTTTTCCAGATTGTAAACCTGGGGATGATTCGCGATCTCATCACCTGGTAAACTTGGTAACCTTCCAATAGCAGTAGTGTTTTGTCTGTCGTGCTGTCAACACGTTTTTAAATGTGTCTTGTCGGTTTTTTTCGTTTGTCCTGTTTATAATTCTGAATTAAACAAATAATTTTATTAGTGTCGTTCCGTCCAAAGAAATTAAAAAACAACAAAATAATATATTAAAAAAAAAAAAAAATACCATCTTTATACAAACAAATAATAAGCACAAAACAAAATAGAAAACTTAATAGACATTATTGAATCTAACATAAACAACAATAAAAATATTAAGAAAAACAACGCTAAATAAACAGCTAAATTTTACAACAATAACAATTAAAACCCTACCATAACACAAAATAATAAAAACAAAACCATTATTACTTCCAACAATCATCAACATCAACAAAAAAAAAAAAAACAATACACCTGATCTTCGTTATACGGCGCTGTTATTTTAATAATGACCAAGCAAGGGGCTTTTATGCCTCCTTAATAAGTGTCATTGTTACTTTCCTAGCCATTTTTATTGTATACGGTGTATAAGGGGCGGTGAGTCAAATTGTTGTTTGGTTGTTTAGTGTCAAAGGTATAACACTGGTCATTAAATAACCAACTACAGCAACAGTTTTCACTACTGTTCCCCTTATACACTCGTAAGGATTTTGACTTTATATTTTTCTTATTTTGTTATGACAGGCAGATTTCGTATAGACTTCTGCAACATACGCGGACTTTAGAGCGAATCACTTTTCTGTGTATGCTCACATTCGTTTTCATAGGCCGGATGTCTTCGCCTTATGTGAAACTCAGGTTTGTGAGGATGCTGATCCACAGGATTTTCACATACCTGTGTATCACCTTCTATCCCTTTTCTCTCTACATAGGGGCCTTGCAATGTACATTCGCGATGATGTTGTGTACCAGTATCAGCAACAGTTGAACTGTAATGATAAGGAATTTAGCTCTCTTTGGGTTAAATTCCAGATCAGGTCACACATATTGCACTTCGGATTTTTATATAGAAGTCCAAGCACGGAATTGGCTAAATCCCTTGATGGCTTCGGTGCCCTTTCCGATTCAATTTCGAAAATCTTGGAGAGTTGTCCGAATAGTGAAATCGTAGTTGCTGGCGATTTTAATATCCACAACTCATCCTGGATTCGCCATTCGAGCCATACAACTCCCGAGGGCCAATACGCTGAGCTCTTCGCCGCGCATAATGATCTTGCACAACTTGTGAATGAGCCAACACACAATGCGTGTGTTGAAGGGCAGTTGCGGAACACTCTTGACCTCTTCCTCACTTCTCACCCTGAAAAGTACGAAGTGAAAATACTTGCACCTCTCGGAAATTCGGATCACAGTACTATTTCTGCATCTTTTTCATATTCCACTCTTCGTAGTGTTTCTAACTTAGCGCAGAAACGTTCTATTTTCCTCTATGAAAAAGCTCGTTGGGCCGAGCTCAACGATTTCTTTCGGCATTTTAACTGGAAAATTTGTTTTCTCGACGACAACGTCGATGCCGCTGCAGAAATGGTAGTTAATATTATTATGCTAGGAATGAAACTTTTTATTCCAACGAAGCATATTTCGGGAAAATCAAAACATAAGTGTTGGTTTAACCAGACGTGCAGAAATGCAGTCAGATCCAGAGAGGCAGCGTTCAGTAATTGGCGTTCGAATAAGAACGTCGTTACTGATCTGCATCGCAAAAAGGCGAGAACCGAGTGTGCCAAAGTACTTAGACGCGAAAAAGTTTTATACGAACGGCGTCTACGTGCGAAAGTTCTTTCTGCTCCTCGGGGCAGTAAGACCTTTTGGTCGTTCGTTAAAAGAGTAAAGGATAATGCTAGTTCTTCTATTCCAACTCTTATAAAGGACGATCAATCATTCACCGACCCGGTTGATAAGGCCAACCTCTTCGCTGAACTTTTTGCAAGAAATTCTTTCTTGCCGGAAAGCGATCAACCACTGCCCGTTCTCGAAAGGGTATCCTATACTATGCCTTTGATTTTCTTTCGGGCCCGGGCAGTCAAAAGGGTTCTTGAGGATCTCAACGTAAACAAGTCACCGGGGCCGGATGGCATATCAGCACTGGTGCTGAAACAGTGCTCTTTAACGTTGGCACGTCCATTGGCAAAACTTTTCAGCTCTTCGTACCGTGCGGGAATTTTCCCCTCATGCTGGAAGGTGGCCAATGTCCAGCCTATCCCTAAAAAGGGTGCGGCCAGCAACCCTGAAAATTACCGCCCAATCGCAATTTGCTCTTCGCTCTCCAAAGTGATGGAGACCATGGTTAACCACCATCTTGTGAAATATTTAGAGACCAATTCACTTTTAAATGATCGACAGTATGGCTTCCGTAGTGGTCGGCGTTTCTATCGGAACGTTGGAGCCGGTCAATCCACCGCTTTGGTGAGAGTAAAGTGGTTGCTCTAGATATTTCTAAGGCGTTCGATCGTGTGTGGCACGGAGCACTCGTGACTAAGCTAGTTGCTTTTCGTGTCGGTAATGTCTTCTCTCGATTTATAACGAGTTTTCTCAGAGACCGCACTATACGTGTTGTTTTAGATGGGGTCTCATCAAACGAGTTTCAGCTAAATTCAGGGGTACCGCAAGGTTCTGTTCTTTCTCCTACCCTTTTTCTTATTTTTATTAATGACCTTCTTGGTCAGACCATCAACCCTATCTACTCTTTTGCAGATGACAGCAACATTTGTCATTCATTTTCATTCGATCACAGGCCAAGCTCTTTGGAGATAGAGGGCATGCGGCAGAACATGAATGACACACTCAATCAAGACCTTTCTACAATCTCCGAGTGGGGTCGCGCGAATAAGGTCGATTTTAATGCACGCAAGACCCAATGTTGTATGTTAACCCACAGACGGGCTGTGGAATTGACATTGTCATCTGTAACTATGGATGGTGTTCAAACTTTTGATAAGTGAGTTGCCCTAATATTAATTTTCATTTTGTGAGCCACCTTAATGCTAAGTGTTTCAGATTACACATTATGTGAATAAAAATTGTCACATGAATATCAGGTGGCATTAAATGCATGCTTTCAACCATTGGTTGGGAAGACGTAAATTTTATACACAAATTTTAAGGCAAATAATGGTAACTCAGCAAGTTTTAGCATTCTCGACTCTTATTGGCTAAAAAGCCACAAATTTATAAGTTAATATAATTAAGTGAAATATAGAGTAATTTTAGTATAAATAGTTGAATAAAATTCATTAATAGGGTCAGTAGTAAAAACTCGCTTTTTATTTATTGATCGCCTTACGTTCAAGTTCCAAGTGCTTGAAAGTAAAAACCACTCAAAAATTAGTACAGTTCAAATTTATGTGTTTGAACTGAGTCATACTAATAATTTCATTAACATATTTTTGGTGACCCCGACCACCGTTGAATTTTAAGTTCCCCCCACCAGTGGTAAGGACTTGGAAAACAATTGGTGATTTTGAACAAAGCGCCAACCACCATTAAATTTTAAGCTTCCCCCCACCAGTGGTAAGGGGCTTGAAAATATTTTTTTTTTTGGTGATTCTACAACTACGTGCAGCCTACTAAGTAACATTGGTCTTAAGTGGAGATTTGTATCACGAAGTCTGCCCATCGAGTCCTTGTCTTCAGCGGAGGCCACGACAAATACAACAGTAGCACAGGGCTACATATAGTCATCAGTCCAGAATCTCAATTTTGCTGGACACAAACAACAGGCACCATAACATTGGTGGCCCAATTTCGTCAGTCCCAGTAATCATAAACCTAGTGGACAAAATACTCAACCAACAGTCCGTGACGTCATCGGCACAATCTATCAAAGCTATGCATGACACCACCAAAGAGTGCTTGCTGGCATTAAATAATTTGGGAGTTGAAACATTTTCTTGGGATGCAATACTTATACAGTTATTGATTAAAAAACTTGATAAAAACACACACATCAGGTACGTGCAATCACTAATTAACCCAAGGGATGTGCCAATCGTAGCTGACTTTTTATCGTTCCTGGAACTTCAATTTCAATCTATGGAGGCAATCGTTCCGAGGGAAAAACCGACATTTAAAGCAGTTTCAACAATAATATCATCCAACGAGAACAAAATTGAAACATGCAGACTGTGCAACAACAATAGCCACAAACTATATCACTGCAGCAAATTTCAGCAATTATCAGAAGCAGAACGACTACGTTATGTAAAACAACAAAATCTATGCGTCAACTGCTTCAGAGGTGATCACCGCTCGGGAACCTGCAATTCATCCAGTTGCAGAAAATGTGGTAAAAAACACAACACAATGCTTCACTTGGAGAAGATAGACAATACCCTAACAAAGAAAAAGTCATCAAGTCCCTCAAGCACTACAGATCAAAATTCAAGGGTAAAGATGACTGCATCAAATGTCGTAGCAGTTACATCAGCTTCAACAAACGTCGTTGCGGGCCGCCAGGGCTACGTCTTGCTAGCAACAGCAAAGGTTATAATTACAGCCCCAAATGGTGTATCAGATCAATTTAGAGCAGTATTAGATTCAGCATCACAAGTCAATATTGTATCTAAACGGCTTTGTCAAAAATTGTCCATCTCACCATCCGAAGCTTCTCTTTGTCTTGACGGTGTTGGCGAGACCCAAAAGAAATCAAAGTATCGTTTAAATATCGGCATGAAATCGAGGGATCTCAACTTCTCAGCAAACGTTGAAGCATACGTACTACCAAGTATAATTCCCGCACAACCAAATCAGCATATTGACATCTCAACTTGGGGCATTCCCAACAACATTCACCTAGCAGATCCTCATTTCTATCAGCAAGAGAAAATAGATTTGCTACTTGGAGCAGAATTCTTCTTCAAACTAACTCAGAATGGAACCATACACCTTGCTGACGATCTTCCAACACTCCAAAATACGGTACTTGGCTGGATTGTGGGTGGTGCAATCGGAAAAAATCCAATTCCTAATCCATTATGTGCACTCACATGTGCGATATTTGGAGACACCACTTCATTGGAAGAGGCTATAGAACATCTTTGGAAATTGGATGAGATAGAAGGCAGCGAAAAAATTCTCTCACCATCAGAACAACAATGTGAATCCCATTTCACTCAACATGTGCACACCAATACAGAAGGTCGCTTTATAGTCAGTCTCCCATTTCGTGAAAATCCAACCTCTTTAGGAGACTCTCAGGCGATGGCATACAACAGGTTCTTGGGTTTAGAGCGACGACTGCTAAAAAATGAAGACATTCGATCTCAATACACGAAATTTATGCAAGATTATGAACAACTAGGACATATGCAGAAAATCGACATCAATACTGTATCAGACTCAAAATACATCATTCCTCACCACTGCGTGCTGAAACCAGATAGCACCACAACAAAGCTCAGGGTAGTTTTCGACGCATCAGCAAAAACATCGTCAGGCTATTCATTGAATGATTTAATGTATACAGGACCAACTGTCCAGAGTGAATTATTCTCAATATTGCTGCGTTTTCGATTACCAAAATTTGTTTTTACCACCGATATCGAGAAAATGTACAGACAAATTTTAGTTCATCAAGACGATCAGCAATACCAGCTAATTATTTGGAGAGAAGACCCATCACTGCCTATTGGTTATTATAAACTTAATACGGTTACTTATGGGACTCGAGCCGCACCTTATTTAGCTACGAAATGTTTACAGAACATTGCTGATGAAAATGCAATAAACTATCCGCATGGGTCACATATGCTAAAAAATAATTTCTACGTGGATGATGGCCTTGGTGGTTCCGATAGTCTCAACGTCGCTCTTGAAATACAAAGGGAACTTATTACAATTTTAAGAAGGCATGGCTTCAACTTGAGAAAATGGTGTGCAAATCACCCTCAATTACTGAAAAATATTCCACTCGGCGATCAGGAGGTGGATTTAGATTTCAATAGTAACAACACCAACACGATAAAAACATTAGGATTATTATGGCTGCCTAAAACGGACCATTTTTGTGTCAAGGTAAAACTGAATCATCAGCAGACCGTCTCAAAACGTACAGCAACATCGGATCTAGCAAAATTATTCGACCCTCTTGGACTACTAGCACCTGTAGTTGTGAAGGCGAAGATATTTATACAACAGTTATGGCAACTTAAGTTAGACTGGGATGAACCGTTGCCCGAGGACCTTCAAATAATCTGGACAAAATTCAGAAGTGATTTATGCATTTTGAACAACTTCAGAATCCCTCGACATATCTTTAAGGGCGAACTCCCGGCAAAAACCGAACTGCATATATTCTCAGATGCGTCGGAAAAGGCTTTTGGTGCAGTTGCCTATATTCGAGCAACTCTTAAGGAGGGAAGAGTCATTGTACAATTGCTTTGTGCCAAGACAAGGGTCGCTCCATTAAAACAACAAACACTTCCTCGGTTAGAATTATGTGCTGCAGTCATGGCTGCTCAACTTATGCACAGAATCAAAACGGATCTTCAAATTAAAAATCAACCGGTATTTTTATGGACTGACTCCGAAATCGTACTAGCTTGGATAAATTCTCAATCCTCTTTGTACCATACTTTTGTGGCAAATCGAGTCTCAAAAATCCAATCATTGACGTTGCCCGATCAGTGGCGCCACGTCAGGTCAAAAGACAATCCAGCTGATATACTGTCCAGAGGTTTACCAGCACTTAAACTTTCTGGCTGTAATTTATGGTTGTATGGACCACTATTTTTGCACGGACGAAAAGAAATGTGGCCACCCCAATTTTCAAAACAAGTCTCGATTCCCAATAACATCGAGAAAAAGAAAATACCAGTAATCTCAGCGGTTACTGCCTCCAACAATAGCTTTATTTACGAAATTCCACATCAAAATTCCTTCAAAACGTTGCAAGGAATATTGGGATATATGCTAAGGTTCATAAAAAACTCAAGAATGAAGAAACAACAGCGCCCTAAACATAAATCATTAACTCCGGCTGAATTGGACAATGCACTTCACATAATTATTAGAACAATTCAAGTGTCCGACTTTTCACCAGAAATCGAGCAACTTCGGAAGAAGAAGGAAATCAACAAAAACAGTTCTATCATCAGTTTTTCTCCATTCCTAGATGGAACAAACATCCTACGAGTTGGTGGACGATTGGAAGCGTCATTGTTATCATACGACGCAAAACATCCAATGTTGATCCCATATAATGATCCACTCATAAAACTCTTATTCACAATGATTCACAAGGAAAACAAACATTGTGGACCACAAGCACTATTGAACATAGTACGACAACGATTCTGGCCCATAAAAGGAAAAATTATGGCACGTTCAACTGTTCAAAAATGTATTAGATGTGCCAGGGCACGACCACAACTATGCCAACAAGTTATGGGCACCTTACCTCAGGCTAGGGTAACTCCAGCACGTCCTTTCATCAATGCTGGGGTTGACTACTGTGGCCCATTTTGGGTACATTATAGGGTCAGAGGCAAAAAGCCAACAAAAGCATATATAGCTGTATTCTGTTGCTTTGCCACAAAGGCTATTCATCTTGAGTTGGTAACTGATTTATCAACCGAAGCATTCATCGGTGCTTTAAAACGCTTTATTAGCCGTAGAGGTCGTTGTCAAAATATATATTCAGATAACGCTACTAATTTTATAGGCGCAAAAAATCAATTATCGGAATTGACAAAAAGTATCTATTCCGAAAAGGGGCAGGAATCAATAATTTCTACTGCCAGTTCAAAGGGAATACAGTTCCATTTTATCCCACCACGTGCACCACACTTTGGAGGACTTTGGGAAGCAGCGGTGAAATCTGCAAAACATCTTTTGCTACGCAGTGTTGCAACTGCGTCCTTAACTCAAGAAGAATTGGAAACTATCGTAGTGGAAATCGAGGCGATACTTAACTCTCGCCCACTAACTCCTATGTCAAATGATCCTAACAATCTTGAGGCATTGACTCCTGGTCATTTTCTGATTTGAGAAGCTCTCGTATCTCAAATAGATAGCAGCGCAACAACAGTAAAGGTATCGGGACTATCTCACTGGAAACTAGTGGCCCATCTAAAACAGGAATTTTGGAAAAGATGGTCCACTGAATATTTAAATCAATTGCAGCAACGCTACAAATGGAATAAGCAATTTACCAACCTCAAGATTGGCGATATGGTGATAATTAAGGAAGATAATTTACCAGTCATGAAGTGGCCTTTAGCTAGAGTAGTAAAAATTCACCCTGGGAATGATAATGTGGTTAGAGTCGTGGAAGTCAAAACAGCTAATGGACTGTTCAAACGCCCAATACATCGACTCGCTCTCCTACCCATCGAATCAGATTCTGAAGAAACCATTACCTCTGATGACAACAATCCAAACGTCACCAATTCAACTATCACCAATATAACGTCCGACTCTGATGACACCAACTCAACCACCACCAATAGGACCTCGAACTCAAATGAGGAACCTAGGGCTAAGAAGAAGAAAACGCTATCAAGCCATCTCAACCTGGCGCTACTTTCAATACTATTGCTGTTACCATTGGTCTTTGGTACTCCAGTCAAAACCAAGAAATTTGGAACAAAATTAGGCATTCAGTTCGAGGAGATTGGCACAGCAGCCATTTCAACCACTGAATGGAACATCTTTGTATACTACGACTTAAATACATATTGGTCTGAAACATCAACTTTGATCAATGGCACGAAATCTTTAAAACGTCTTTGCAATATGATAAAATTAAACGAGTCATGCCTCAGCATCATTAATCATTTTGAACACATGGAAGATGATCTACAACTAGAGAATCGACTGTTGCGGAGTAAAAGAGGAGCTCTGAATATAGTTGGTAATATTGCTCATTCATTATTTGGCATATTGGACTCTGAATACGCTGACCAGATATCCAATACAATACAACAGGTGAAAGAAAATGAATCATATTTATTGAATTTGTTCAAGAATCAAACATCAATTGTTGATTCAACAATCAATATCATAAGGAAAAACCAGTTGGCAGCTAAAGCAAGGTTTAAACAATTGGAGCAGAAAATTGAAACGTATTCGGAAGCAATGCAGGACATCAATAATGTATTATTCCAGATACATCTCACCCAATTGTTTAATAGTGGTGTCTTAGAATTGAACCTACTATCCAATAATATAAGGAAAATTCAGTCGTCAATTCTTGATACCCTCATAGACACACATCATGGAAAAATCAGCCCATTGCTATTAACTCCAGAACAATTACAAAATGAAATCATTCAGATTAGATTTCATGCACCAACTTCAGTAACCCTTCCTATATCTGGAAAAGATGAACTACTACAGCTCTTTACACTAATGAAGGTTCAAGGTAGACTTACGCTCCAGCATGCAGTATTCAAAATAACATTACCATTGGTTGAACTTGAACAATTTAAGATATTCCAGCTGATTCCCGTACCCAACATACTCAACAACACCATGGTTGCCATTAACCCATGCACAGATTTCCTGGGCATTTCAGCATCCCATAAACAATACATTCTTCTTACAAGGTCAGATTTAAGTGCTTGTAATATAATAAATCAAGACATGTTTTTGTGTTCCAAGGTTCAAATCCGCTACAATTATGGTTCCGAGGTATGTGCATGTGAAATTAACCTATTCAACAATAAAACAACACCAAATTGTATCCTGGAAAAAACTAACGTCAGATGGATACCACTCAACAAAAGAAATCAATGGATATACGCTACTTCATCATCTTCACAGGCTACAGCTGTTTGCAACAGGGAAATCATTCCTATATCATTAAAAGGCTCCGGTTTGCTGACGCTTGACCCAGAATGCATGCTCAAACATGAGTTTGCCACTATGAATGGACAACAAGCAATATCAAGTACAGTAAGATCTTCATATACGAGTCTTGGCAAAATTTCAGACTTATTGCTACCAAGGAACACTACTGCTTCCATTAAACTATACCAATCAAATTCAACAAGTTACGAGGCAATCTATGCCAAAAGTTTAAAGGACCTCACCATGCTACAAAAATCACTGGAAGAACATGACATCGCTGATCTACCCAATAAATTGAAAGCCCACCAGACGCACAGCTATACTATTGGCTACCTGGGACTTTTATTCAGTATTGTCGCACTAATCACACTACTGTCAAAATGCAAGTTAAAAACAAGACCTGCAAGGCCACATCCAACTACATCAACTGAACCAATTGAAGAGGACATTGAACTTCAACCACACGTCAACAAACATAAGATGACACCTTCACCAGCGCCACGCAAATTCACAGTGAATACCTAGCTGGCATATAACAACATTGTTGAACGTCCGTTCAACGCGGGGGAGAATGTTCAAACTTTTGATAATTGAGTTGCCCTAATATTAATTTTCATTTTGTGAGCCACCTTAATGCTAAGTGTTTCAGATTACACATTATGTGAATAAAAATTGTCACATGAATATCAGGTGGCATTAAATGCATGCTTTCAACCATTGGTTGGGAAGACGTAAATTTTATACACAAATTTTAAGGCAAATAATGGTAACTCAGCAAGTTTTAGCATTCTCGACTCTTATTGGCTAAAAAGCCACAAATTTATAAGTTAATATAATTAAGTGAAATATAGAGTAATTTTAGTATAAATAGTTGAATAAAATTCATTAATAGGGTCAGTAGTAAAAACTCGCTTTTTATTTATTGATCGCCTTACGTTCAAGTTCCAAGTGCTTGAAAGTAAAAACCACTCAAAAATTAGTACAGTTCAAATTTATGTGTTTGAACTGAGTCATACTAATAATTTCATTAACAGATGGTATAGGTATTGAGGAATCGGATACTCTTGATGTTCTGGGCATGAGAATACAGTGTGATGTCCGTTGGAATAAGCACGTATTTCAAGTGTCGAAAGAGGCATTCAAGTGTCTCGGTTTTCTAAAACGGTGCAAGACTTACTTCACTCCATCCGATCTCCTTACTATTTATACCAGCTATATCCGGCCAAAAATGGAATACAACTCTCATATATGGGCAGGGGCTCCATTGTCTATTCTGAAGCTTCTGGACCGTGTTCAGGGGAGGGCGGTGAAGCTTATCAATGACAGTAGTGTATCCAACTCTATTGATTCATTGGAGCGTCGTCGGAATGTGGGTTGTGTGACACTTTTCTATCGATATTACCATGGGAGATGCTCATCTGAGATAAGTGAACTTATTCCACGAGCCCGAGTTTTTATTCGTAATACTCGCTTATCTAGTAGAGCACATCCGTTTGTAGTTGATTGTCCTGTGTTTCGCACAACGCATTACAGAGAAAATTCGTTTTTTAGTCGAACGATTCGTATGTGGAACAAACTTCCCGCAGAAGTCTTCCCTGTTACTTACAATTTAGAAAAATTTAAATCAAATATCCACAAACACTACTCCCTCTTTCCTCCTTCCCATACCTTATTTTCCTGATCAATACAATGCACTGCATGAGTAGGGGGCATCCCCTGAGTATTGGTTAAATTATAAAAAAAAAAAAAAAAAATATTTCAATATTAGGTTTTCAGTCAATGCCTTTGCTATAGACTTCGCTTCTTTTGTTTCCATGGGACATGCTACAACATATTTTGTTAGCTCGCATTGCATAGTCAAAATATATCGATAATTCATCGATGGACGAAATGGTCCAACCGTATCGATTACAACTGTTTCGAAACTCTGTGTGGGTGTATCCGTAACACAAAGTGGTTCTCTGGTGTGTCTTATCTGCTTATTCCTTTGGCAGAGATCACACTTGGAAACATATTCCTTTACCATTTTGTACATATTTTTCCATATGTATCGTTGTTTTAATTTGAGCAGAGTTTTTCTGACTCCTAAATGTCCTCCCTGTGGGGTATTATGAAATAATTTTATGAGTTCCTTTTTCTTTTCTTCGCCTAGTATATTTTGAGGTCTATTATACAACATTATTATTACGTCATTATTACTTGATTTATTCAATTCATTATATTTGGCCTTAAATTTCTCTGCAGGGATTATACTAAATATTGCATCATCTCTTGCGATGGCAAATTTTCTATTATTACTTTTTCCCAAATAAGATGATAGCTTCTCCAATAAAATACCTAAGCATTTTGGATTATCACTACACCTAATGCGAATTTCTCTATTACATTTATCATTTTACGTGACATATCTAAATATATCTTCTATTGGCCTTTTCTCTAGTACAAATTTCAATTTACATGCATGTTTTATATCATTGATGGAAGTGCAATCCCACATATGGAGTTGATCAGACTCACTGCGAGTTTTGCTATTGATATTCTCTTTCTTTAATGACTTTTTGCTCATCCCTCTTGTTACTACTAGCGTTTTTTTTATATTCTCATCATTCTCTACTGGTATCATACTCTTCAGTATTGTGGAATCTAGTTTTATCCGTCATAATGCATCTGCATTGGTATTAGTGGATCCTTTCTTATATACGATATCAAAATCATAATCAGAAAGTTCCAATCGTATTCGCGTTAGTTTCGAACTTGGATTTTTATGAGAAAATAAAGATACTAGCGGTCGATGGTCTGTTACAACCGTGAATTTTCTACCATATAAATACGGTCTAAAAAATTGTATACCCCAATAAATGCCTAGTAATTCCTTCTCAATCACGGGTTTATTTTTCTCGTGTTTGTTAAGGGATCTACTTGCATAAGATATGGGTAAATCATCGCCTATTGTACCCTGAGATAAAATAGCACCCAGCGCAAAATCCGATGCATCCGTTGTCAATACAAAAGGTTTATCGAAATCTGGATATTGCAAAATTGGTGGGCTTATCAGATTTTCCTTTAGGGTCTCAAATGCCGATTGGCATTTCTCAGTCCACTCAAACTTGGTGTTTTTCTTCAATAAGTCGTTTAGACAATGTGCAGTTTCTGCGAAATTTTTTATAAATCTGCGATAGTAATTGCAGAAAGCTACAAATCTCCTCACGTCGTCGGAATTGTTAGGAATAGGATACTTTGAAATTGTATCATACTTACTCGGGTCTGGCTTGATACCGTTCGCTGTTATCAAGTGCCCTAAGTATACAACTTCCGGTCTAAGCAAACAACATTTACCCGCATTTAACTTGAGATTATACTTAGATAATCTAGTAAAAACGTTCATTAAATTCTCATTATGATGTTTCAAACTACATCCAAAAACAATTATGTCGTCCACGTATAAAAATGCTTCAGATTCCAATCCAGACAGTGCTATTGTAAGCATTCTCTGAAAGCTATTTGAAGATATCTTTAAACCAAATGGTAATCTAGTATATTGATAATGTCCATTAGGAGTTGAAAAGGCTGTAAATGGTCTTGAGTTTTCGTCAAGCTCTATCTGATGGAATGAACTTGTCATATCCAGAGTAGAAAAATATTTCGCCCTTCCTAGTTTATCCAAAATGTCGTCAATTCGTGTCAATGGAAATTTATCATTAACTATTTTGTCATTAAGTTTTCTAAAATCTACTACTAGTCTCCATTTGCTAAGATCTTTTTGTCCCTTTTTTGGAACTAATAAAAGTGGCGCATTATATGGACTTATGGATGGTTCTATTATGTCCTGTTCTAATAATTCCTTTACTTGTCTATTTATTTCCTCCGTATGTGTTTGAGGTAAGCGATAATTCTTTATGTACACTGGACTAGTGTCATTTAATCGTATTGTTTGATTATAAAAATTGTTTGTTGTCAAATTTTCATTTTCCAAATGGAAAATCGATTGATATTTTCTCATAATCCCAATTAGTTAATTTTTCGCATTATCATCGTCGACGTTTAAATTTAGTTCATTTAGTAGCCTATCGAATCGCTCGCTACTATATTTCGTATGATCCGTAGTATTATTGGTTTTAAAAATTTCATAATTCTTTAATGGTATAGTCTCTATTTTCAAATTTCTTATTACTGTTGTTTTGTCTAAAACATTCAGTAATTTGATATGTTTATTACCATTTTTCGGTACTTTGGCGTTTGCCAAAAATATGCCTTCTGCAATCTCACGACTACATATTACTCCATCCTCTTCTATATTTAATTCGAATGGTACTATCACCTCACTTCTTGGTGGAATTTTCACGAAATTTACACTGAATCTGTTATCGTGTATTGGTAATGTTATAATGTCTTGTCTTGTATTTACCTTTAATATAAATTTGTCGTAATCTATGTTACAATTATATTTACAAAGGAAATATCGTCCTAATATACCATCGGTATAAATAGGAAAATTATATTTGACCAGTTGTATCTTGTGATCAATTACTGTATCACCAAACTTTATCGTAATGTTTGTCGAACCTAATGATTTTATTTCTCCTTTAGAAATACCCGTTAGGTAACAATAATCATTCGGGTCTTCTCTATGATTGTTTAACAAATCTTCCTTACACAAAGAGACATCGGCTCCTGTGTCAATCAAAAATGTTAAAGTGTTATCCGTGTTTTGCACATTTAACTTTACATAGTTTTTAAGATCGGATGAAATGCTAAATATATTTTTGGTGTTTACAGGTTTTGTTCCGAAGATTCCTGGTACACTAAAATCTCCGGATCTTGGGAGTTTCCCTGTTCTTGTACATGGTATACATTTCGGTTTCTGTTGTCATTATTATTTCTGTTATTTCCCCTATAGTTCCCATTACTATTATGGTTACCATTGTTATTTCGGTTGTTTCTATTGTCATTTCTGTTATTGCTGTAGTTGCCGTTATTACCACCGTTTCCGCTATTTCCATTATTGTTGTTTTTAAAACACATGGATGCGAAATGGTTTCTACCACCACATTTGTTGCAATTTTTTCCTTCTGCATGGCATCTATTGCCGTGTCTACCGCCACATATTGTGCATTTGCCGTTATTATTAGAATTATTATTATTGTTTCTAGAAGAATTTGATACCTGAGCTGTCTGAAACATTATCTGACTTTGCCTTATGGTGGATGAAGCCTCTAAAGCAATTTCAATAGCCTCGTGAAGCGTTTTTATCCTACTCGCTTCTATTGTTCTTACAACTTCCCTGTTCTTCAGTCCGTTTTTGAAAGCATTGAATGCTATTATAGCATTCGTACTGCTTATCGTGTTCCTGCTTGTTTCACCAAGCGTACTTACTTGCAGTTCGTTTAACTCCATTGTCAGAGTTTCTATCCGATCTGCGAATTTTTGTATTGAGTCAGATTGCACTAAACTCGTTAGTTCATTCAAAATGACGTTTGGTGACTTTTTTATGCCATATGCCTTTTTGATTGAACTCAAAAGCGTTTCAATGTTTGTTGGCACCGCGATTTGTCTTATTCTGTTCTGTACCTTGGTTGTTAATTTTGTTCTAAAAACAAAATTAAAAAATGAGGTATGTTTTTCCGAGGCGATTGTCTCTTTTATAATTTCCAAATTGGCTATAAATGGTTCCAATTCGTCTTTTGCTCCACTGAATGAAGGTAATAGCTTGGATATTGACGCTAATTCCGTCGTATTTAAAATTGTGGTAGTCATATTTGTAGTTTCACTAGTTTCCTCTTCTATACTATTAAATTCCTCTTCCTCCGTGATACTGTTTGTTTGCTGACCTTTATCTTCGTGTAATTGAAGAATATTTATAGCTTCCCTTTTTAGTTTTGAAAATTTTTCTCTATGTTTATTTTTGTCAGTTTCTACTAATTTTGATTCATTTATTATTACATTCGTCTCTGATTGCAATTTTTCTAATTCTTCTCGTTTCACTTTTATCGTTTCTAATGAATACGGTTTATTTGCTGACTTTCTCGCATTTGTTACAATATTTTCTACTAACTTATATATTCTATCCATTAGAACAATTCATTCTTTAAAAATTTTCTTCATCGGAGTTCTAAAATTTCACTCGTCTAATTTCTATTTATTTAATTTACTTAAATAGCCCTTTATGGATGTAAATTTTTCCATAACTTCCAAATTTTCTATTTCTTCTACGGCAGAATTGACCTTGTTTACTAGTTCTAATTCGTTTACCTGTTCTAAGATGTATTCTTTTGCTCTTTCTACTTGGTCTAACACTGTATCAGTAAAATAGCTTTTTACCTGCAGTACCAATAATACTATACTTATCACTATAATAATTGTTGTAATGAATATTATTGTTATTGCTTTTAACATATTAAAAAAAGAAAATTCTTGTTTATTGATAAAAATTTTTTTATTTTCTTTGTTTTTTCTTTTTTTGTTCTAATTTTTTGTATTCTCTTATTTCATTAATTATTATATTAAATTTCAGATTTGACTCTACTAATATTTTAGATAAATGTTTTTTTTCTTCAATTACTTTCTCTGTTAATATTTTTTCTATTCTATCTTCTAAAATTATTAATTTTATTTTACGTTCACCTATGTAGTTTTTCCCTCTTACCCTTGTTTCTTGAGTTGGAAAGATAGGGTATTTTGGCTCTATTATTTTCTTTTTTAGTATTAAAGGCTTAGGGCCTACTAGTAATATTTCTGGTTTTTGTTTAACAATTTTTAACTGCCATTGCTTTTTAGCAATGTTAATTTCTTTTATTACTTGATCGAAAGAGTCATTGCTCATATTATGGCTTAGAAATAATCGAAGTATTTGTGCAGTGCACTCAATACAACGTTGGTTTAAAACAAAAAACAATTTTTTTGAATACAATACTTATTTTGTTGGTTTTCAGTTTTAACCGGATCTGGCTGTAACAATCATTAATCTGGCTGGAACAGTCATCAGTTATCATCCTTCAGTTTGGAATGGTCATCAATTTATTTTAGCTGGATTCGGTTCCTAGTTCATGAGGATCTGTTTTCCAGGATTGGTTCCAAGGATCGCCATCTAATATGTTTGGGTTTTACTGACTGAGTAGGTTTGTTCTTCCTACTTGCATATTTTATTAAAACAAGTATCTTTTCTTTTGAGTATATTTATTTTATTTATTCTAATTCTTGTTTAGGTTCTGTATTGAACCGTCGCTTTTACTGTACTATTTACAATTGACCCTTATTTCTAAAACTAACGTAGTATATATAGTAATATGTTACACGCGTACTACGATACAAAAGAGTCGCTTACAAAGAGTCGTACAAAGACAAACACATGACCCGCCACAATATGTGTTTGTCACAGTTTTGCCGATAAAGCAAACTGTTTATTATTGGTTGAACTTGTGCGGTCTTTTGTCAAAACAAAATATTGTTTGACATTGACAATTATGAATATGATACCCTTTGAAGTGCATTACTCACATGGGTGTTCATGGTTACAAATGCTATTACACTAGCTCTGGTTAATAGTAACTTTACTTTGTAGTTTGGGTGGTCACATTTATAAGTGCTTTGTTTTCTTATTAATTTTGTCGTTCCCTTTTTGTATCCTATGTACCGTAAGTATGCACATTACACCGTGTTTTATTTAAAACAATCTCAAAAATGGGGATGGATATAGTATCCAGCAGAGAACCCACTTACTAGCCAACAGATGTGCAAAAAATACCAGATCTAATAGATTTTGGAGTGACAAAGGCTATTTCAAGAGAATTGGTGAATGTAGAATCGTCACTAGAGCTATCGTCAGATCACACACCCACAATTGTTTTAATCCGAAAACCCCTAGAAATTGTAACCCCCTTGGTGACTTAGCGCTAACAGGCAAAAGCACAGATTGGTTGAAATACAAAATGTTTATTAGTACCCATTGGTCGGAGAATATACCTCTAAGAACACCAAACTATATAGACGTTTCGATAAAAAATTTGGAATTACAAATCAAACTGGCTGCTCAACTTGCTACCAAGTCCCTACGGCAAAAAAGAGAAACCAGAATTTCCCTATAGATGTTGAAAGACTCCTAAATGAGAAAAGAAGTAAAGGGTCCTCCATCTAACGTTTTTTTTTTCAACTAGGGATTATTTCGTGAATTGTAACTTAGCTCATGTCTGATTTGACAGATAATTAGTTTTATCCTTCCGCTGAACGAATATGGTCCGTATGTTCGTAATCTTGTGAAAAAAGTGAAAGAAACTGGCATCCTCATCGAGAAACCAAAGCGTGAAAAGCCAAAAACAGTGCGATAATATTGCTGCTGTTTCGGAAAGTGTGCGTGAAGCGCCATCAACATCAATTCACCGTCGTTCTCAACAATTGAACATTTCGGAGACATCATTGAGACGAATTATGCATAAAGACCTTGGTATGACGCCATAGAAAGTCCAATTGGTTCAGGAGTTCAAAAAAAAAAAAATATTTGGCGGACCCTTTACACGAAGAGAATGGCAACAGCACAGATCTCGACAACGCAAGGAACATTTGCAACTGAAATCATGGTTTAGGTAATTATAATTTTTTTGATCAAAAAGATTTGTGGTATAAGTTTTTGTTTTTTTTTATTAAACGCAGTTATAGCATATTATTTTACAAATACAAAAAAATTATTCATAACTTCTCAATAATAAAAAAAAGTAATTAACAGGAAATACAAACAATGGTTTTAATGCTCAGTATTTTGTAGCGTAGCTATTACTTTTTATAACTTCTGAACACTTCTTAGGCATTGAGGCAATGAGCTGTTTAACATAATCGTCAGAAATTTCATTCCACTGCTTCTATATTGACGATATTCCGTTTTATAATCATCCACATGTTCTCAATCGGGTTGGGATCGGGAGATTGAGCCGGCCACGACATGATATTAATTTAATTTTCCTGCAGCCAAACTTTTACAAACCCCGCCGTGTGTTTTGGGTCGTTGTCGTGCTGGAAGGTTCATGAGAGTGGCATTTCCCATTCAGCATACGGAAGCATAACTGAACTCAAAAGATCTCTTAAGATTGTGGCCGTCATTGTGCTAGTAATGCGGTGAATTGGGCCAAACATTTCCTGAAAAACACCCCCACACCATAATGTTTCCAGCTCCGTGCTTCACTGTGGCGGTTGTGTATCTGGGATTAAACTTTTCGGCTCGTGGTCTTCGAGCATTGGCTCTTCCATCTGATCCCCGGAGGTTGAATTTAGACTCATCTGACCACAATACATTTCTCCATTGCTGCTGAGCCCAGTTCAAATGGGTGCGTCAAGTCGAGCTTTCCGGGTTTTTTCCGACACAAACGGTTTTTTTGTACATCTATAAGTAGATAGGAAATGGGGAAGTTTGTAACGAAAAAGCGCGCAGTCGGCAGAGGCTGGGCAGAGGAAAAAAAAAAAAAAAAATTTCAAAAATTTTCAAAAAATTTAAAAAAAATTTTCAAAAAATTTAAAAAAAAAAAAAAAAAATTTAAAAAAAAAATTTCAAAAAAAAAAATTTCAAAAAAAAAATTTTCAAAAAATTTAAAAAAAAAAAAATTTCAAAAAATTTAAAAAAAAAAAAAATTAAAAAAAAAAAATTTAAAAAAAAAAATTTCAAAAAAAAAATTTTCAAAAAATTTAAAAAATAAATTTAAAAAAAAAAAATTTTCAAAAAATTTAAAAAATAAATTTAAAAAAAAAAAAAATTTCAAAAAATTTAAAAAATAAATTTAAAAAAAAAAATTTAAAAAATAAATTTAAAAAAAAAAAAATTTCAAAAAATTTAAAAAAAAAAAAAATTAAAAAAAAAAAAAAATTTAAAAAAATAAATTTAAAAAAAAAAAAATTTCAAAAAATTTAAAAAATAAATTTAAAAAAAAGTTTTCAAAAATTTAAAAAAAAAATTTTCAAAAAATTTTAAAAAATTTAAAAAAAATTTTAAAAAAATTAAAAAAAAAAAATTCAAAAAATTTAAAAAAATAAATTTAAAAAAAAAAATTTTCAAAAAATTTAAAAAATAAATTTAAAAAAAAAAATTTCAAAAAATTTAAAAAATAAATTTAAAAAAAAAAAATTTTCAAAAAAGTTAAAAAATAAATTTAAAAAAAATTTTCAAAAAATTTGCGCAGTGAAAAAATAAATTTAAAAAAATAATTTTCAAAAAAATTTGTGCAGTGAAAAAAATAAATTTAAAAAAAAATTTATTTTCAAAAAATTTGCGCAGTGAAAAAAATAAATTTAAATGAAAAAAGTGGAATTTCTGACTCAGTGAAAAAAGATAAATTTTCATAAACATCTGGCCCAGTAAAAATTCTGTGTGTGGAGAATATTTTTATTACACAATTATGTTTTACCGACGGCTTTTCACAATTTTACATCTATGAAAAAAAGAAGAATTTTCTGCTCCAGTAAAAAAAGAAGAATTTTCTGCCCCAGTAAAAAAAGATAAATTTTCATAAACATCTGGCCCAGTAAAAATTCTGTGTGTTGAAAATTTACATAGAGATGTGAAAATATAGCTTATTTTAAAATATGTGTGTGTGTGTGTGTGTGGAGAATATTTTTATTACACAATTATGTTTTGCCGACGGCTTTTCACAATTTTACATCTATGAAAAAAAGAAGAATTTTCTGCCCCAGTAAAAAAAGAAGAATTTTCCGCCCCAGTTTTTTCACTGGGATGATGGGATTATGTGCATAGAAAATTCTTTGTGTTTACATTATGAAAATATTTTTGAGAAGAATTTGTACACAATATAATTAAATTAGTGTAATATTTAAAATATGTGGATGACAGTATTATGTCAAGTGTTTTAGGCGACATGATAAAAATTTGTCTAATATTTAAAATGTGTTTACATTATGAAAATATTTTTGAGAAGAATTTGTACACAATATAATCAAATTAGTGTCGCGTTGATATACATGTAAAATTAATTATAGATCGTTTTCTCAGCCTACAGACATAATGTGTCAAGTGTTTTAGGTGACATAGTAAAATTTGTCTAATATTTAAATTGTGTTTACATTATGAGAATATTTTTAATCAAACACATCTTGTATGTCGCGTTGATATACATGTAAAATTTTTTATAGGGATCAGCCTACAGACATAATGTGTCAAGTGTTTTAGGTGACATAGTAAAATTTGCCTAATATTTAAAATAATATACAAGACAGTGTATTTTGTATATTTTTCATTTTATTCATTTATTAAACGCTTAGATGTTTATAATACATTTCAATAAAATTAATTATAGATCGTTTTCTCTGTCTATAGACAAAACAGCTACAAGTATCAGGTCCCTCTATGCAAGTATCAATAGACCATGGACAATCAATGAAATGTTCCCCATGTATCGAGTCTAGGCACTCCTTATTTTCAAATTCATCCATTATATTCGTAAAGTTTAATATATAATGGAGATCCTCAAAAGAAATGTGTCCATCATATTCAAAAAGAAAGGTGTCAATTCTCTCTCGTAGTGTTGGTATTAATATCATTGTTTCTGATATTTGAAAATAATAATTTAAATGTTCATAATAATATTAGTGATATGTTTATGGAGATTGATAGTGATGATGATATATTTACAAATATTGATTTGGAAGATGTAAATAAAACATTGTATTAATTTTTAATTGTATTATAATTTTTATTTTATTTAGACTTAAATTAATTTTTTTAAATATTTCTTATGTAATAGATGATATTTTATAAAGATTTTAGAAAAAATTATGAAAATAACTGTGTTTGAGGAAAATTTAATTTTTCATGTTGACAAATGCGACTATATGTTTTTGGCATATTGTCATTTATTTAAACAACTTTGCGTACTTGAACAGTTAAAGGATTATATTCAATTAATCGATTAGCGGTAGGTTGTATGGATTATTGGGATGAAAATTTGATGTGTCAAATTTGGTATGAATATCATTACGAATATCATCATAAAAGTCATTCGTTATTGTCATTTATTTAAACAACTTTGCGTAATTGAACAGTTAAAGGATTATATTCAATTAATCGATCATGGATGAGAATACAATAGGCAGACGTGTTTTCTGGAATATTACTGCTTGTCTCAAACTCAATTTTTATATCAATTGGACCGTTTGTAGTAGATTCATTTTGATGGCTCACATCAATGACAATAATAGGAGCATTATTTTTAAATTCTTGACAATTCAGGATGGGTTGAGGATCTCTCATATAATAGTTTAGTTGAAATCTCACATACATATCGTAGAGAATAGCGAATCGTTCATTAGCAAATTTAATATTAAGATCATCATAAGGATATGATTCTGAATTCAAGTGTACTTTGAGGTTAGTTAAATTGCAGTGAACAAATTTATTATCATTTTGGAATGCTATTATTAATGCAAACGAGGACGTTCTCTGTTGGTAGCTAACTTTACATTCCAAATGTGACTATTTCCAGTTGTTAGTTGAGGATTATAATGGCAATCCCAACTGCGGAATGCTATTGGCAAGTTTTCTCCGTTTTTTATTACTTTCATCATATTTAATTTACTAAAATCCGATAAGTGTACATGAGGAATTCTCCATGAAATATTTGTAATTTTTATTTTGGGTTTTTCAGTATTTGCTGTTGAATACACCATGCCTTCATCACTTTTACTACGCAGTAAAAATTAATTCATGTTTAGATTTTAAAATTACTTTATTGAAATCTTCAGCAAATCTCAGTAAGACTTTTAGTGGAATATAAAAATTAAAAATTGAAAAATAAAAATTAAAAATTGAAAATTAAAAAATAAAAATTAAAAATTGAAAATAAAAATTAAATTAGGCTTCTTCTTATTTTTGGTTGTTGTTTTTTTTTTTTTTTTGGAATGTGATAAATTTTTATTTTTCTAAATTGTTTAAACAAAAATATTAATGATGGGTGTGAAAATATAAAGGAAAAATTTTAAATTTCTGTGTGTGAAAAAATGTTATTCTCTAAATATTGTTTTAATAAGATGGTTTTATTATTTTAGGTGTGGAGGATATTTTTTATCTAGAAGCGTGAAACAAGGGGCGGTCATATGTTTTAGAACTCTTTAATCTACAATGTAATATTTATGTTGAATTTGTATAGGAACCAAAACTCTGCTTGCCAACATATTATTCGCAACTAAAATGTGTTTACATCAATAAAATTCTTTGAGTAGTTTTATGCCATCACTAAGGAGGGTTGTAATGAATAATAAAATAGGAATTAAAACTTTGTTTGACACCATAGTGCTTAAAACTATTTAAAATTTGTTTAGGGTCAAAGTAAAAGACAATTTGTATTTACACATGTTTTAATATTAATTTGTTTATTAAACACTTAGATGTTTATGATACATTTCAATTAGATTAATTACAGCTTGACTTCTATGTCTATAGATGAAGCAGTTGCAAGTATCTGGTCCCTCTATGCAACTATCAATAGACCATGGACAATCGATAAAATGCTCCCCATGCATCGAGTCTAAGCACTCCTTATTTTCAAATTCATCCATTGTATTCATAAAGTTTAATATGAAATGGAGATCCTCAAAGGAAATGTAGCCATCATACTCAAAAAGAAATGCGTTAATTCTTTCGCGTAGTGTCGGAAATTCCATCATTATTTCAAGATTGATGTTTCTCCTTATCTCTATTTTTTAATACTAATTAAAAAATTTATTTTTCTTAATGTGAGAAGAGGATACTTGACAAATATATCCCCAAACTACTAATTATATAAGAGTGAGGGAATACAATGATTTATCATGCACTTTCCTTCACTCTGGATCGATCAATTGGAGGGTGGAGTTAAGGCATAAGACATTTTTCAATTATTTTTCTTAATTTTAATTATAGGGATGTAAGAACAATAATTCAATAAAAAGCAGTCCAATAGTAAAGTCAAAAATGGATATTTCTTCATCTCTAATTAATAAATTTAATAATTTCAACAGTAAACCAATTCTCTATATTAAAGACATGGAGAATTTAAAATCCTATACTGTGTTGAAAGCCATACGAATTAAAACTAAATTTGGCAAATGCATAAGACTTGAAGTCGAAAATAACATTATATTTCTACCAACTAGATATAACGCCATGACTGAAGAAGAACTAGTGGAATTATCCTCTGGAAATTACTGCATTAAAAAAGAAGCTGGAGTACACGAGAAATCATATCAATTGCAGCTGGAGCAATTCAATTTAAATAATGAATATATTATTCTTCAAAATAGTACATATCCAGTATGGAATTAAAATGTAAATAAATATTATTAAATAAAGCAAAATTATATAGTTTATTAAAAAAAGTTTTCTTTTTATTTATTATAAATTTCATACAAAAATTGTAGGCATAAATGTCCACAATTATACGAATTATATTTTTGATGTTGATTGTAGTTATATTCTAAATTTCTACCCAAGTATTTTACTACTACTTCCAACGGTGGCTGCAAATTTCCAAAACTATCAAAATATTCATTTTGTTGATTATTTTTATAGTATGCTACCCAATGTGTTCCACAGCCAATTGATACATCTAAATTAATAATTCCACATTCTTTGAGTCTAAGACGTTTGGGGAGTGAGTCTCGCATAAAAATATCTCTAAAATAGGGAATATGTGTGGCAAACATCCTTAAATCAACATCAGTGAGTGGTCTTTTGGGTAGCATCTTTAACAGTTTTTTGATGATTTATTACATACAAGACCATATCCCTTTTTATATGGCTTAAGAAATAATCCTTTTCCCATTGCAATAGCCTCCATTGTTTTATTATGTTTAATGGCCTCATCAAGATTTTGCTTAGCATTTTTAGCAGTGTTAATTGCTTTAACAATAGCTGATCCACCAGAAGATAGACTACCTTAGGCTCCGAGTGCTGTAAGAATTGATACTAAAGGCAAGAAACCTCCAATTTTGGGAACATTTATTATGCGAGGTATAACAACTTTAGATTTTTTTCCTTTTAGAGATTTATTGATAACTCTACGTGCAATTTTAATAGCGTCATTAATATCTCTGGGTTTTTCCTTCTTTAAACTTTTTGTAGCCATTCTTACCGCATCGTTAAAAATTTTCTTTCCACTTTTGTATTGACCCTTTACCCCCATTCCAAATTTAACTTTTGCTTTCATTGCGTTGCTTACAAAATATGCATTTGTTTTCTCGCCAATACTACTATCCTCGGCTAAAACTCTTTCCCAAGCACGATTTTCAAGTATTTTATCAGCTTGATGTCGTTTATTAATATCCTTATTTTGGGAATATGCTATATCATGTTCTGAGGCAGGATGAAATGAATATTAAACATATATATATAATGATCACGTTAGTATGGATATGAGCTATAAAAAGTTTTGTGATATATGTCAAGAATGTTGGAAGGAAAAATATGGATTTTTAATAATAAGTAAAGATGATGATTTAGATGCAGGTCGCTATAGAAAATCGTTTAATTTTTTCATTGAAATATAAAAAAGGTAAATTCATAAATTCTACTTAGCTACGAATAGATCATTGAATCAATTAGATCTAAATTGATTTCTATACAATCATCTGTTTATTAATATCATACCATCTAAAAGACTAGAACAGCTAAAAATACCTAATCTGATAAACCAGACCAGCCAGCAGACATCTGATCTGATAAACCAGACCAGCCAGCAGACATCTGATCTGATAAATCAGACCAGCCAGCAGACACCTGATCTGATAAACCAGACCAGCCAGCAGACACCTGATATGATAAGCCAGACCAGATCAGCTTGCCACAAATATATGTTCATCACACAAATCATCTAATTTTACATCTAACATCTAAATGCCACAAATCATCTAATTGTTTATTAATATCATACCATCTAAAAGACTAGAACAGCTAAAAATACCTAATCTGATAAACCAGACCAGCCAGCAGACATCTGATCTGATAAACCAGACCAGCCAGCAGACATCTGATCTGATAAACCAGACCAGCCAGCAGACACCTGATCTGATAAACCAGACCAGCTAAAAATACCTAATCTGATAAATCAGAACAGCCAGCAGACACCTGATATGATAAGCCAGACCAGATCAGCTTGCCACAAATATATGTTCATCACACAAATCATCTAATTTTACATCTAACATCTAAATGCCACAAATCATCTAATTGTTTATGCAACTCATTTACAAGAATTCGTTTTGTAGTCATTTTTGATTTTTATATGTATGTCTCTTGTGATTTTGTTTTTTTTTTTTTTTATATGTGTATGAGCATTTTTTAGATTGCATCTTTTTCTTCCAAAATAATCTTCTAGTTTTGCGGACAAATGATGTTAATGTTATCCACATTGATAATAAACAGTGTTGAAGCATTTTATATATTACTTTTTATATTTCATAATTTCAAGCTTCAATAGATGTGACATTCACACATGTTGAATGATATGCACTTATTAATTAATTTGCAAGATATTCATTAGATTTTATCAGCTTCTCGCAATTCTTCAATTATTGAGACTATTTCATTATTATGATTATTATGACCAGCGACTTGTGATGCTATCAATAGCCGAAGGCGATCAACCAACTCATTTGGATCATTCCAATATATATAATTTGATTTATTTGAATTCAATTTCATTAAACCACTTCCTGTCTTATCATTTTTAAATAATTTACTTATAATGTTTCGATATTTATATGCTCTGGTGCCTTTTAGCTGTCCATCGAATTTATAATCTCTTTTATGAGCATTTGTTTCAATTAAAATCTTCTTGTAAATCTCCAATTCAGTTTTATCATAATTCATTGGTTTTGAATAAAACATTAACTGATAAAGACCTGGTGTAAGGAGCCACATTTGGTTTCCTACCTCAATTTTATCGTCATTTATTTTTATATTGCTGTTACCAAATTTCCATTCTCCACTAGAATTTTTATGTGGCCCATATAGAGTATCCAACATATTTTTTTTACCCAACCAGGATAAATCTATCGGATTTGTTGGAACATTAATATCATCATTCTCTATTGTATCCTCTTGAGAATAGAAATTTTCATCATCATTTGTCTTATATAAAGACTTTTGTGTCTCATCTTCACCATTAGTACTTATATGCTCTTTCTTCGGAGTACTTGACTCGAATTTCATTGGTGGTTTGTTAAAAGTTATATTTGAATAATTCGCCATTTCATTTTTAATTTCATCTTTAATAATTTTTGAAATTGTATTCGTATTTTTAGAAATATCAATAAATTCCTTCAATGGTTTCGTTATAGGCCTAAATGTATCTTTGAGTTGTTTAGATGTGTTAGATTCATCAAATTTTATACTTTGAAATTTCCTTTTCAAAGCATTTCTCGTCTTTACTAATTCTTCCAAAACTTTTTCCTCCATCGTTTATTAGTTTTGAAATTATGATTAGGTATCGGCAAGATCAGATATCTACTGGCCGGTCTGGTTTATCAGATCAGGTGTCTGCTGGCTGTTCTGATTTATCAGATTAGGTATTTTTAGCTGGTCTGGTTTATCAGATCAGGTGTCTGCTGGCTGGTCTGGTTTATCAGATCAGATGTCTGCTGGCTGGTCTGGTTTATCAGATCAGATGTCTGCTGGCTGGTCTGGTTTATCAGATTAGGTATTTTTAGCTGTTCTAGTCTTTTAGATGGTATGATATTAATAAACAATTAGATGATTTGTGGCATTTAGATGTTAGATGTAAAATTAGATGGTTTGTGTGATGAACATATATTTGTGGCAAGCTGATCTGGTCTGGCTTATCATATCAGGTGTCTGCTGGCTGGTCTGGTTTATCAGATCAGGTGTCTGCTGGCTGGTCTGGTTTATCAGATCAGATGTCTGCTGGCTGGTCTGGTTTATCAGATCAGATGTCTGCTGGCTGGTCTGGTTTATCAGATTAGGTATTTTTAGCTGTTCTAGTCTTTTAGATGGTATGATATTAATAAACAGATGATTGTATAGAAATCAATTTAGATCTAATTGATTCAATGATCTATTCGTAGCTAAGTAGAATTTATGAATTTACCTTTTTATATTTCAATGAAAAAATTAAACGATTTTCTATAGCGACCTGCATCTAAATCATCATCTTTACTTATTATTAAAAATCCATATTTTTCCTTCCAACATTCTTGACATATATCACAAAACTTTTTATAGCTCATATCCATACTAACGTGATCATTATATATATATGTTTAATATTCATTTCATCCTGCCTCAGAACATGATATAGCATATTCCCAAAATAAGGATATTAATAAACGACATCAAGCTGATAAAATACTTGAAAATCGTGCTTGGGAAAGAGTTTTAGCCGAGGATAGTAGTATTGGCGAGAAAACAAATGCATATTTTGTAAGCAACGCAATGAAAGCAAAAGTTAAATTTGGAATGGGGGTAAAGGGTCAATACAAAAGTGGAAAGAAAATTTTTAACGATGCGGTAAGAATGGCTACAAAAAGTTTAAAGAAGGAAAAACCCAGAGATATTAATGACGCTATTAAAATTGCACGTAGAGTTATCAATAAATCTCTAAAAGGAAAAAAATCTAAAGTTGTTATACCTCGCATAATAAATGTTCCCAAAATTGGAGGTTTCTTGCCTTTAGTATCAATTCTTACAGCACTCGGAGCCTAAGGTAGTCTATCTTCTGGTGGATCAGCTATTGTTAAAGCAATTAACACTGCTAAAAATGCTAAGCAAAATCTTGATGAGGCCATTAAACATAATAAAACAATGGAGGCTATTGCAATGGGAAAAGGATTATTTCTTAAGCCATATAAAAAGGGATATGTATGTAATAAATCATCAAAAAACTGTTAAAGATGCTACCCAAAAGACCACTCACTGATGTTGATTTAAGGATGTTTGCCACACATATTCCCTATTTTAGAGATATTTTTATGCGAGACTCACTCCCCAAACGTCTTAGACTCAAAGAATGTGGAATTATTAATTTAGATGTATCAATTGGCTGTGGAACACATTGGGTAGCATACTATAAAAATAATCAACAAAATGAATATTTTGATAGTTTTGGAAATTTGCAGCCACCGTTGGAAGTAGTAGTAAAATACTTGGGTAGAAATTTAGAATATAACTACAATCAACATCAAAAATATAATTCGTTTAATTGTGGACATTTATGCCTACAATTTTTGTATGAAATTTATAATAAATAAAAAGAAAACTTTTTTAAATAAACTATATAATTTTGTTTTATTTAATAATATTTATTTACATTTTAATTCCATACTGGATATGTACTATTTTGAAGAATAATATATTCATTATTTAAATTGAATTGCTCCAGCTGCAATTGATATGATTTTCGTGTACTCCAGCTACTTTTTTAATGCAGTAATTTCCAGAGGATAATTCCACTAGTTCTTCTTCAGTCATGGCGTTATATCTAGTTGGTAGAAATATAATGTTATTTTCGACTTCAAGTCTTATGCATTTGCCAAATTTAGTTTTAATTCGTATGGCTTTCAACACAGTATAGGATTTTAAATTCTCCATGTCTTTAATATAGAGAATTGGTTTACTGTTGAAATTATTAAATTTATTAATTAGAGATGATGAAATATCCATTTTTGACTTTACTATTGGACTGCTTTTTATTGAATTATTGTTCTTACATTCCTATAATTAAAATTAAGGAAAATAATTGAAAAATGTCTTATGCCTTAACTCCACCCTCCAATTGATCGATCCAGAGTGAAGGAAAGTGCATGATAAATCATTGTATTCCCTCACTCTTATATAATTAGTAGTTTGGGGATATATTTGTCAAGTATCCTCTTCTCACATTAAGAAAAATAAATTTTTTAATTAGTATTAAAAAATAGAGATAAGGAGAAACATCAATCTTGAAATAATGATGGAATTTCCGACACTACGCGAAAGAATTAACGCATTTCTTTTTGAGTATGATGGCTACATTTCCTTTGAGGATCTCCATTTCATATTAAACTTTATGAATACAATGGATGAATTTGAAAATAAGGAGTGCTTAGACTCGATGCATGGGGAGCATTTTATCGATTGTCCATGGTCTATTGATAGTTGCATAGAGGGACCAGATACTTGCAACTGCTTCATCTATAGACATAGAAGTCAAGCTGTAATTAATCTAATTGAAATGTATCATAAACATCTAAGTGTTTAATAAACAAATTAATATTAAAACATGTGTAAATACAAATTGTCTTTTACTTTGACCCTAAACAAATTTTAAATAGTTTTAAGCAATATGGTGTCAAACAAAGTTTTAATTCCTATTTTATTATTCATTACAACCCTCCTTAGTGATGGCATAAAACTACTCAAAGAATTTTATTGATGTAAACACATTTTAGTTGCGAATAATATGTTGGCAAGCAGAGTTTTGCTTCCTATACAAATTCAACATAAATTTTACATTGTAGATTAAAGAGTTCTAAAACATATGACCGCCCCTTGTTTCACGCTTCTAGCCAAAAAATATCCTCCACACCTAAAATAATAAAACCATCTTATTAAAACAATATTTAGAGAATAACATTTTTTCACACACAGAAATTTAAAATTTTTCCTTTATATTTTCACACCCATCATTAATATTTTTGTTTAAACAATTTAGAAAAATAAAAATTTATCACATTCCAAAAAAACAACAACCAAAAATAAGAAGAACCCAAATTTAATTTTTATTTTTAATTTTTAATTTTTATTTTTTAATTTTCAATTTTTAATTTTTATTTTTCAATTTTTAATTTTTATATTCCACTAAAAGTCTTACTGGGATTTACTGAAGATTTCAATAAAGTAATTTTAAAATCTAAACATGAATTAATTTTACTGCGTAGTAAAAGTGATGAAGGCATGGTGTATTCAACAGCAAATACTGAAAAACCCAAAATAAAAATTACAAATATTTCATGGAGAATTCCTCATGTACACTTATCGGATTTTAGTAAATTAAATATGATGAAAGTGATAAAAACGGTGAAAACTTATCAATAGCATTCCGCAGTTGGGATTGCCATTATAATCCTCAACTAACAACTGGAAATAGTCACATTTGGAATGTAAAGTTAGCTACCAACAGAGAACGTCCTCGTTTGCATTAATAATAGCATTCCAAAATGATAATATATTTGTTCACTGCAATTTAACTAACCTCAAAGTACACTTGAATTCAGAATCATATCCTTATGATGATCTTAATATTAAATTTGCTAATGAACGATTCGCTATTCTCTACGATATGTATGTGAGATTTCAACAAAACTATTATATGAGAGATCCTCAACCCATCCTGAATTGTCAAGAATTTAAAAATAATGCTCCTATTATTGTCATTGATGTGAGCCATCAAAATGAATCTACTACAAACGGTCCAATTGATATAAAAATTGAGTTTGAGACAAGCAGTAATATTCCAGAAAACACGTCTGCCTATTGTATTCTCATCCATGATCGATTAATTGAATATAATCCTTTAACTGTTCAATTACGCAAAGTTGTTTAAATAAATGACAATAACGAATGACTTTTATGATGATATTCGTAATGATATTCATACCAAATTTGACACATCAAATTTTCATCCCAATAATCCATACAACCTACCGCTAATCGATTAATTGAATATAATCCTTTAACTGTTCAAGTACGCAAAGTTGTTTAAATAAATGACAATATGCCAAAAACATATAGTCGTATTTGTCAACATGAAAAATTAAATTTTCCTCAAACACAGTTATTTTCATAATTTTTTCTAAAATCTTTATAAAATATCATCTATTACATAAGAAATATTTAAAAAAATTAATTTAAATCTAAATAAAATAAAAATTATAATACAATTAAAAATTAATACAATGTTTTATTTACATCTTCCAAATCAATATTTGTAAATATATCATCATCACTATCAATCTCCATAAACATATCACTAATATTATTATGAACATTTAAATTATTATTTTCAAATATCAGAAACAATGATATTAATACCAACACTACGAGAGAGAATTGACACCTTTCTTTTTGAATATGATGGACACATTTCTTTTGAGGATCTCCATTATATATTAAACTTTACGAATATAATGGATGAATTTGAAAATAAGGAGTGCCTAGACTCGATACATGGGGAACATTTCATTGATTGTCCATGGTCTATTGATACTTGCATAGAGGGACCTGATACTTGTAGCTGTTTTGTCTATAGACAGAGAAAACGATCTATAATTAATTTTATTGAAATGTATTATAAACATCTAAGCGTTTAATAAATGAATAAAATGAAAAATATACAAAATACACTGTCTTGTATATTATTTTAAATATTAGGCAAATTTTACTATGTCACCTAAAACACTTGACACATTATGTCTGTAGGCTGATCCCTATAAAAAATTTTACATGTATATCAACGCGACATACAAGATGTGTTTGATCATGATTTGATCTGTTCACTCAAAAATATTCTCATAATGTAAACACAATTTAAATATTAGACAAATTTTACTATGTCACCTAAAACACTTGACACATTATGTCTGTAGGCTGAGAAAACGATCTATAATTAATTTTACATGTATATCAACGCGACACTAATTTGATTATATTGTGTACAAATTCTTCTCAAAAATATTTTCATAATGTAAACACATTTTAAATATTAGACAAATTTTTATCATGTCGCCTAAAACACTTGACATAATACTGTCATCCACATATTTTAAATATTACACTAATTTAATTATATTGTGTACAAATTCTTCTCAAAAATATTTTCATAATGTAAACACAAAGAATTTTCTATGCACATAATCCCATCATCCCAGTGAAAAAACTGGGGCGGAAAATTCTTCTTTTTTTACTGGGGCAGAAAATTCTTCTTTTTTTCATAGATGTAAAATTGTGAAAAGCCGTCGGCAAAACATAATTGTGTAATAAAAATATTCTCCACACACACACACACACACACACACATATTTTAAAATAAGCTATATTTTAGATCATGACAAATTTTTCTCTAAATTAACAGAAAAATTATAATTTTTATATGATAATTTACTTTGACTATTAGAAAAAAAACACAGAAAAAGTTATTAGACACTAGCATGAATGGAATGCATTTTCTGACCCACTACGGTCTTCATCAACATTCTTCGTGCCATTTTAGTGTTAATCGTAAATATCATCTATTTAACTCACATGTTAAAGAAATTGGGTAACTTTTAAATCCCACATTACTCTGTGTGTTGAGTTAGAATGAAATTTACCACGAACGATTTCTATTTATAGAGTGTTTGTTTTTTCTCTAGTCATTATCATAGTTGCCAGTTTAACTTTTAGTTAAAACTTTAAATGGCAGTTTTTTTCTCTAATGTCATCATATACTATCCTTTTTACATTAGCAAAGCATATCAACAAACATTAAAGATTTTTTATTAATACATATGACGAGCATATACATTAAATGATTTTTGCACTGTACCTGGTGAGTGGTTTAATAGTGAATTTTATCGTTGATCTATAAATTTATGTGTGAGATTTTATTTGTTCGGTTTTAGATCATGACAAATTTTTCTCTAAATTAACAGAAAAATTATAATTTTTATATGATAATTTACTTTGACTATTAGAAAAAAAAACACAGAAAAAGTTATTAGACACTAGCATGAATGGAATGCATTTTCTGACCCACTACGGTCTTCATCAACATTCTTCGTGCCATTTTAGTGTTAATCGTAAATATCATCTATTTAACTCACATGTTAAAGAAATTGGGTAACTTTTAAATCCCACATTACTCTGTGTGTTGAGTTAGAATGAAATTTACCACGAACGATTTCTATTTATAGAGTGTTTGTTTTTTCTCTAGTCATTATCATAGTTGCCAGTTTAACTTTTAGTTAAAACTTTAAATGGCAGTTTTTTTCTCTAATGTCATCATATACTATCCTTTTTACATTAGCAAAGCATATCAACAAACATTAAAGATTTTTTATTAATACATATGACGAGCATATACATTAAATGATTTTTGCACTGTACCTGGTGAGTGGTTTAATAGTGAATTTTATCGTTGATCTATAAATTTATGTGTGAGATTTTATTTGTTCGGTTTTAGATCATGACAAATTTTTCTCTAAATTAACAGAAAAATTATAATTTTTATATGATAATTTACTTTGACTATTAGAAAAAAAACACAGAAAAAGTTATTAGACACTAGCATGAATGGAATGCATTTTCTGACCCACTACGGTCTTCATCAACATTCTTCGTGCCATTTTAGTGTTAATCGTAAATATCATCTATTTAACTCACATGTTAAAGAAATTGGGTAACTTTTAAATCCCACATTACTCTGTGTGTTGAGTTAGAATGAAATTTACCACGAACGATTTCTATTTATAGAGTGTTTGTTTTTTCTCTAGTCATTATCATAGTTGCCAGTTTAACTTTTAGTTAAAACTTTAAATGGCAGTTTTTTTCTCTAATGTCATCATATACTATCCTTTTTACATTAGCAAAGCATATCAACAAACATTAAAGATTTTTTATTAATACATATGACGAGCATATACATTAAATGATTTTTGCACTGTACCTGGTGAGTGGTTTAATAGTGAATTTTATCGTTGATCTATAAATTTATGTGTGAGATTTTATTTGTTCGGTTTTAGATCATGACAAATTTTTCTCTAAATTAACAGAAAAATTATAATTTTTATATGATAATTTACTTTGACTATTAGAAAAAAACACAGAA
Source organism: Delia radicum (assembly GCA_021234595.1). NCBI lineage: Eukaryota > Metazoa > Arthropoda > Insecta > Diptera > Anthomyiidae > Delia > Delia radicum. The sequence continues at coordinate 122,739,489 of CM037851.1, forward strand.
AAAGTTATTAGACACTAGCATGAATGGAATGCATTTTCTGACCCACTACGGTCTTCATCAACATTCTTCGTGCCATTTTAGTGTTAATCGTAAATATCATCTATTTAACTCACATGTTAAAGAAATTGGATAACTTTTAAATCCCACATTACTCTGTGTGTTGAGTTAGAATGAAATTTACCACGAACGATTTCTATTTATAGAGTGTTTGTTTTTTCTCTAGTCATTATCATAGTTGCCAGTTTAACTTTTAGTTAAAACTTTAAATGGCAGTTTTTTTCTCTAATGTCATCATATACTATCCTTTTTACATTAGCAAAGCATATCAACAAACATTAAAGATTTTTTATTAATACATATGACGAGCATATACATTAAATGATTTTTGCACTGTACCTGGTGAGTGGTTTAATAGTGAATTTTATCGTTGATCTATAAATTTATGTGTGAGATTTTATTTGTTCGGTTTTAGATCATGACAAATTTTTCTCTAAATTAACAGAAAAATTATAATTTTTATATGATAATTTACTTTGACTATTAGAAAAAAAAAACACAGAAAAAGTTATTAGACACTAGCATGAATGGAATGCATTTTCTGACCCACTACGGTCTTCATCAACATTCTTCGTGCCATTTTAGTGTTAATCGTAAATATCATCTATTTAACTCACATGTTAAAGAAATTGGGTAACTTTTAAATCCCACATTACTCTGTGTGTTGAGTTAGAATGAAATTTACCACGAACGATTTCTATTTATAGAGTGTTTGTTTTTTCTCTAGTCATTATCATAGTTGCCAGTTTAACTTTTAGTTAAAACTTTAAATGGCAGTTTTTTTCTCTAATGTCATCATATACTATCCTTTTTACATTAGCAAAGCATATCAACAAACATTAAAGATTTTTTATTAATACATATGACGAGCATATACATTAAATGATTTTTGCACTGTACCTGGTGAGTGGTTTAATAGTGAATTTTATCGTTGATCTATAAATTTATGTGTGAGATTTTATTTGTTCGGTTTTAGATCATGACAAATTTTTCTCTAAATTAACAGAAAAATTATAATTTTTATATGATAATTTACTTTGACTATTAGAAAAAAACACAGAAAAAGTTATTAGACACTAGCATGAATGGAATGCATTTTCTGACCCACTACGGTCTTCATCAACATTCTTCGTGCCATTTTAGTGTTAATCGTAAATATCATCTATTTAACTCACATGTTAAAGAAATTGGGTAACTTTTAAATCCCACATTACTCTGTGTGTTGAGTTAGAATGAAATTTACCACGAACGATTTCTATTTATAGAGTGTTTGTTTTTTCTCTAGTCATTATCATAGTTGCCAGTTTAACTTTTAGTTAAAACTTTAAATGGCAGTTTTTTTCTCTAATGTCATCATATACTATCCTTTTTACATTAGCAAAGCATATCAACAAACATTAAAGATTTTTTATTAATACATATGACGAGCATATACATTAAATGATTTTTGCACTGTACCTGGTGAGTGGTTT
>CM037851.1:122741117-122788269 GCA_021234595.1 Delia radicum
GTTAATTTAGAGAAAAATTTGTCATGATCTAAAACCGAACAAATAAAATCTCACACATAAATTTATAGATCAACGATAAAATTCACTATTAAATAAGCTATATTTTCACATCTCTATGTAAATTTTCAACACACAGAATTTTTACTGGGCCAGATGTTTATGAAAATTTATCTTTTTTTACTGGGGCAGAAAATTCTTCTTTTTTTTACTGGAGCAGAAAATTCTTCTTTTTTTCATAGATGTAAAATTGTGAAAAGCCGTCGGTAAAACATAATTGTGTAATAAAAATATTCTCCACACACAGAATTTTTACTGGGCCAGATGTTTATGAAAATTTATCTTTTTTCACTGAGTCAGAAATTCCACTTTTTCATTTAAATTTATTTTTTTCACTGCGCAAATTTTTTGAAAATAAATTTTTTTTAAATTTATTTTTTTCACTGCGCAAATTTTTTGAAAATTTTTTTTAAATTTTTGAAAATTTATTTTTTTAAATTTATTTTTTTTACTGCGCAAATTTTTTGAAATTTTTTTTAAATTTATTTTTTAAATTTTTTGAAAATTTATTTTTTCACTGCGCAAATTTTTTTAAATTTATTTTTTCACTGCACAAATTTTTTGAAAATTTATTTTTTTCACTGCGCAAATTTTTTGAAAATTTTTTTTTAAATTTATTTTTAAATTTTTTGAAATTTTTTTTTTTTAAATTTATTTTTTAAATTTTTTGAAAATTTTTTTTTTTTTAAATTTATTTTTTTAAATTTTTTGAAATTTTTTTTTTTTAAAATTTATTTTTTAAATTTTTTGAAATTTTTTTTTTTAAATTTTTTTTTAAAATTTTTTGAAATTTTTTTTTTAATTTATTTTTTAAATTTTTTGAAATTTTTTTTTTTTTAAATTTATCTTTTTTTAAATTTTTGAAATTTTTTTTTAAATTATTTTTTTAAATTTTTTTTTTTTTTTAATTTTTTTTTTTTTTAATTTTTTAAATTTTTTTTTTTTAAATTTTTGAAAATTTTTTTTTTTGAAATTTTTTTTTAAATTTTTTTTTTTAAATTTTTTTTTTTTTTTAAACTTTTTTGAAATTTTTTTTTTTAAATTTTTTGAAAATTTTTTTTTAAAATTTTTGAATTTTTTTTTTTTTCCTCTGCCCAGCCCTGCAGCTCTGCCGACTGCGCTGGCTTTTCGTTACAACACTCCCCATTTCCTATCTACTTCTATAACTTTTAAGACCATATTCCTCGGGATCTTCTTTTTAATGGTGGGAAGACTGTCATCTATTTAAAGTTCAGTTTTAGCTTCTCTGGGAACTGTTTGGGATATTTCGTTAAAAAAATTCTTGATTTTCCGATCTTCTCTTACAGTTGTAATACGGGGTCTTCCACCTTTATGAGTTGTGTGGATGTTACCACTATTAACAATGCGGCAAAATCGATGATTTTGGAACGGAGTACTTTATAGAAATTTCTTTTTGGAAAGACCATTTTGAAAATCTTCAAAACTTTTGATTTACTAAAATCAGAATTGTATTTATTTCCTGCAATTTTTTTTCAAAAATTATTCTTATGCTTCCAACATCTTATTACAAATATTAAAGAACAATAATTATAATAAATTTGTTTAAAAAATGTTTAAACCACCTGAATCTCATATTAAAAAGGAATGCGATTACCGTTATATCCTAGCATTTGTTAGTGTAAATTGTTTCGTTAAGAGTAAGAATAATGAGAGTTGCAAATGTTTTGAACACCTGCATTTTGAATACATCTATATTATTAATTTTTTTGCTGTTTTAATTTAACGGAATTAATTTTTTTTATTTGTTTAACATAAAACAATGTATGAAGAATATGTAAAAAATAAATTTTAGTAACTAAGTGTGATTTGAAGTAAATAAATCAATGCAAACAACAAATGCGATCTCAGTTCCAAATGTTTTGGCCACTACTGTATATAGTAAGAATAATTCTCTTTATTTTTAGAGCTATTTTACGCCTTGGATATTATCCGCCAGAATGGAAAACATCGTTTTTTAAAATGATACCCAAACCAGGAAAAGACCAAACTAAAGTAGAATCGTATAGACCAATCAGTCTTTTACCTAATATGTCAAAACTGTTCGAAAAGTTACTCATGAACAAGCTGACTAAATATGTAAACGAAAACAATACCTGCACATAAATTTGGCTTCAGGAGAAAACACAGCACCATTGAACAAGTTCATAGATTAATCACAGTAAATAGAAAGGCATTTGAGGAAAAACAATTTTGCTCTGCTCTCTTTATTTATTCTTTTTAAAATAAGACTTTTGTTGCCATCAAATACCCACAAGCTGCTAGAAAGCTTGCAGAATAAAGTTTTTTCAGCTCTGGGGTACCGACTCATCATCTAATATAGAAAAATTGCAAAGACGTCAAAACTGGCTTCTAAGAATTATTACGTGTCCACCTTGGTACGTCAGAAACTCCAACATACATAAGGATCTAAACGTACACCTTGTTAAAGATGAAATAAAAAAACATAGCGAAAACTACTTAAAAGAACTCGAAACCCATCCAAATATACACACAGAGAAAAACTTAGCCATTTGCCAACTGAAGTTTGGTTACTACAAGTCAGACTTGGTTAATACGAATTTTAGACAGTTGGTGTAACTTAATATTAGTTTTCAGAACAAAGTTTGGTTTATTCAACTGAATTTTAGTTGTAACACCCAAAATATTCAGAAATCGAATGTAAATATAGTTGTACTAACTGAATTCGCAAGTTGTTACCATTAAAATACATTTTTCAATTCGGTTGGCACTTTATTTCTCTGTGTGTACTAGCCCGGAATTTACTGAATAGCAGTTTCTATTTGCGATTAAGAAGAATACTGCTGACTTTGTTCACTTGTGAGAAGATAATTTTAATGAAAACATAAAATTTTGTCTGGCATTGGCTGGACTTAATACTTTTATTTAGTCTTAAGATTTGAATACTTATTGTTAGTTCTCAATTATTAAGTGAAGATTCAATAAATAAATAAAGAAAATGTAAAAAAAAACAAAATAATTTGAAAAAAAAATTAAAAAATTAAGCACATAGAATTTAAACTGCGAATTGTACAAAAACTTCAGGAAAAGCTTATTGAGACACCATTACATATTTCTACAAAATTTCGTCAAAAAATTGCCACGGGATCGATGAGTGGTATAAATAGGATAAATAAAATTGAAAACAAACAAAATTACATAAAAAATCCAGAGCAACAAAAACAAACGAAACACTTCTAGTTTGATTTTAAAGATATAATTACTTTAACTTTCTTTCGAATTAGGTGTGCGAAAAGACCCAGCAAGAACATGGTAATAACAGAGCATTACAGTGCAGATTACCAAGGAATGATATGGCATTACCTAGTTCATTACTTTGAAGTTCAAAATAATGAGTTACTGAAAATGGGTTACAGAAGTGCTTATGTATATGTAATTGCAAAATAATGAGTTACTGATAATTGGTACATAAGTATCGATTTAATAAATTTGATTCTAATATTGTATTAATTGGTTTTAAAAATGTTTCCAAGCCAAAGTTATTTTACATTTTTTTTCAAGATTCCTTTAAAAAAAAATAACTTACGGTCTGTTTTTACAATACGTGTATAATTTCAGACGAACGTGTGGCACCCGAACGAATACGTAAGGAAATGAGTTTTTATAATTCGTTCGCCTGACTTACGTTTGAGTACGTTAAGCTTTATGTTATGTCAAACAGTAGAGATTGCCATGACATTGCTTTTCGATTTTTGTTAGTTTATTTCATATACAAATAACTCCTTTTTCGTTGCTAGATGGCAACCTAACACTATAATTGAAATATAAACAAAAACAGCTGATTTTTGCTTAAAAAAAAATAATTTATTTTGTTTAGAAAACAATAAAAGTGGTTATAAAATATAATTTGTGCACAAAAATAACAAAAACATTTACAACCAAAAATGTAAATAAATATAAATGAAAATAAAAATAAAAATCATTATTTTTTTTTTTATTACAATTTTTTGTTAAAAAGTATTACAGTAAAACCCGGTTAAGATGAACTCCGAGGGACCAAATAAATTAGTTCGTCTTAAGCGAGGTTCGTATTAAGCGGGTATTTTTTAACGATAAAAAATATGTATTTATTAAAACAAAAACAAGATTTTTACATAAATAAAAAATAAAATTAGCATTTCATGCATTCACAATTAAAAATTCAATTAAAATTCTTCATTTAAAAAAAAAAAAATCTGTTATTTTTACTGAATGACTGAATTAAATATTTCATTCGTTATAAGTTTTTCTATTACCAAAATATGATTGATCAGCTTCTTCGGCACACGATTTTGTTCGAATATATTACTTGACAAATTTTCAACATCGGCAGGATTAACAATTTCCAATATTTCTTCGCCTGATAAAGTATGTGACGTTAAAACATTAGCATCTATATCTAGAAAGTCATCCACGGATATGAAATTCATATTAGGTCTATCCCATTAAACGGATAAAGAGTGTACTAAACATGGTAATTTGTATGAAAACGAGTTTTTGGGACTGCTTAAAACAGTTCGTAATAACAGAGGGTTCGTATTAACCGAGTTCGTATTATAAGATGTATTTTATATGAAAATGTTTGCCAAAACGTCGGGACTTTTAAGTTAGTATTAACCGAGGGTTCGTCTAAACCGAGTTTTACTGTATTTATTTTTTTAATATTAAATTGTGTTGCCTTTTTTCTTTGACGAATACTTTTTTGTGAACGTCTGTTTTTGACGTTTGTGACGTTTCAAATCGCATTGTGGAAACCAAAAAAAGAGACGAAAACGACAACTCTTACGTTTTCACTCAATTCAATTTGCGATACAAAACCCCAAAATGAATTTCTTCACTCATTTACACGAATTTTTTGAGTGACACGTCTTACAAAAACAGACCGTTAATCATAACCACTTATTTTGTAATTCCTTGATAACCACTTAGACTCATTGAGAGTAACCACTTATTCCTAATACACTATGAGTAACCAATTTGTTCGCGATGGCCCAAAATTCATGAGTGGTTGTTACCCTCTCCCTTTCAAAAAAAGTGAGAATAATGAGTTCATTATTCTAACTTTTTTTGTTTGTAAGCGAGAGGGTAACGACCACTCATAAATTTTGGGTCATCGCGAACAAAAGTAATCAAGCGCGTAAATAGTCTCGTAACTAGTGCATTACTTTGTGCGCTACTTACACACTTAATTACTTGGTAATGTCTGCTTTACTGGGGAAATCGATTTTGATTTTTTTTAGCAAACCCTTAAACAGTAGTTTTAAAGCATGCTTTAAAATTCGCTTATTGAATACATATTTAAATGCATTCACATGAAGTTATTTTTTACCACTCTTTGAACACTTAATTTATTATACATATATAAATTTATTATACATATATAAAAACAACATCCTAGCTTCGATTTTTGATACAATTAAATCACCCGTTTTTATGGAAAATTAGTTTCAGATTAAAGAAACTTTACTTAAATGTAGTAAAATCAGGGAATGCATAAGCTCCAAAGACAAATTTTCACAAAACATGTATAAATTTTTCCTTAAATTAAGGAATTAAAAATGTATTTAAGTAAATTTGTCTTTAGTATATTTGAGAATTTCATAAAAACTTTCTCTTGTTAAAAGAATGTTTCCTTGAATTAAAAAAATTATCGTTAGAAAAATAATAATGTTCTTAGTTTTAATTAAAAAATCATACTTATTTTCTAAATACTGATATTTTTTTTCTTAAAATTTAAGAAATTTTCTTTAAAAAATTACACAATTAAGTATATTTTTACCATATAAAAGTAAAAACTTCTTCTAAATATAGAAATGTTTCCAAGTTTTAAGTAAATAATATACTCAAACTGAGTATAACTTTACAAAATAATAGTAACAAACTTCCTAAGAATGTGAAAATGTTTCCTAGATTTAAGGAAAAAATATACTCATGATTTGTATATTTAATGAAAATGAAGGTCGAAAAACATAATTTTTATTTTTAATAAAAATTATATTAAACTTGTATTCCTATTTAATAGTAAAAAACCTGCTCTTAATAATCAAATGTTTTCTAGTTTTAAGGATATATATAACTAATTATGACAATTTTTACTATACAAAAGAAAAGAATTTCCTATGCTAAAGTAAATGTGTTTCTTAAATTGAATATGAAATATGATGAGCTTTAAGAAAAAATTATAAATTAGAAATGTATTGATAAAAATTATTGTGAAAACATGTTGTTTTCACAATAATTTCCGCTCCCATAGTGCTGGATGGTATATATCACTATGTCAAATGTTTGTAATTCTTTTAAAAAAATTCTGGGACCCCATAAACTATATATATTCCTGATTAGCATGAATAGGGAAGTCGATATAGCCATGTCAGTCTGACTGTGGAATACTTCGCCAATACAGAAGAGGTGTTGCTAATTTTCATCAAATTGTTTGTTGATATCATGAGCAGTTTTCTAGATCAAAATCGGTTAACGCGTTCAAAACTTATGAGTGCAAATGTGGGAAGACCTCTACAAATGTTGAATCAAATTTAAAATTTTTCTATTTCATCGTAAAGTACATTTAATGCTTATATGTAACACAAGTATATACGCAAAGTATACAATACGTCATAATCAGAGATGAATCGAAAAATTTTAGCGATATTGATTAAATAACGTTTTCGATTCAAAACCCTTTCAACTGACTACCCTTATCCCTAAAATACCGTTACCGAAATAATTGAAATACTGTTATCCGTAAAATACCGTTACCGATATAATTAAAATATCAATACCCTCAAAATACCGTTACCGAAATAATCTAATAAGATCTAAAAAAAAAATTCTGTAAATAGATATATTTTCCCAAAGTTTGATCATAAATATCGGTGTGCATTAACATTACCTTAATAACTAAAATAACGCTTCCCTTATAATACCGTTACCAAAATAACTGAAAAATCTTTATCCCTAAAATAACGCTACCGCAATAACTAAAATACCGTTACCGCTAAACTGCCGTTAGTGAAATAAATAAAATACCGTTAACGCTAAAAAACCGTTACCGAAATAACTGAAATATCGTTACCCCTAAAATACCGTTACGCTGACCGATTCCCGCATTCTTATCGGTTACCACCCGTGGTCATAATCAACACGAACAGAAAAAAAACACAAAATAAAATCATAAAACATATTGTTGTTGTTTTTTTTTGTTTTGTAATATGTATGTAGGTTTTTATAAATGGTATGTATGTAACAGTAGCAATCGCATGTTTTGAATTGATTTAAATGAGATTTTTATAAATTATCATTTGGTTTATAACTTAGCAAAGTTATATCCCAGTAAAAAATGTTCGTGTTTTTGGAAGCAGAATAGAACAAAAGCGCTGATTTAGGTGCTTACTATTATGTCATACAAATAATTTGCAATATAAACGAAAAACTTGTAAATGTTTTCCGTATAAAAATAAAGAAAATAAATAAAGTGCTTACTGTTTTCCCTTTCAAGGATGCAAGTTGTAAGCAGCTTATGCCTGCCCCTTACAAGGAAGCAGGTTGTATTGTGTTAAATTTACTTTTGCTAATTTAAAGCGATCTACACGAGTTAAACCGAATAATTGCCGATTGTGTTCAGTGTTTTTGATTGTGTAATAAAAAATGATTAGTCATACAAATATTTCTGAAGAGTGAGAACGCGTTGCGCAAATAAAAAGTGAATATAAAGAAAACAAGTGGAAGCATTAAAGTCCGATGTGCCGAATTTGGTATAAAAAAGATTAAATTCGGCTGTGACGAATTTTGGATACCCTCCAACTCGGTGTTTTCATAAACCAGGGAAAGTGCAAACAATATTAATATCTATATTCTTTGTAAAAATAATGTTGTTTTTATAAGTAAAACAAAATATGACTGATTGATTAATGTATTTCGGATGTTACAAAAGAAAAAATGTTTAATTAAAGTTTACTAAAATGAATCTGAAATTCTGCATGCTTATAACAGTGGCTATTCAAAGGTTATTCCTATTGCCTAAAGAAGAACGTGTAGTGAAAAATATATATATTTTTATAGTTCCTTATGATGTTAAAAAAAACTGTTGTAAAATTCGCCTGTTGTTTGTCTCTTTGCCTATATAATAATGAAAGAAATAAGGGTTACTAAAATATATTTTTGGATCGTTAGAAGAGATGCAATGAATACAAACGCATAAAAACAGTTTCGAATAATCAGAATTTTAGATAAATTTAAGGGAACAAAAATACGCTTGCGGAGACATACATAATGAAATAATTTTGAAATGCCAGTTTACATTACAACACATGTGTTTATACTATACATCACATAAGTAAAACGGAAAGTGTGATGAAACTAAGTTTGTCAAAAATTATAAAAGAAAATCTTTTGAGTGTTTAGGGTGTTTTCGAGACACAAAAAATTAAATTAAAGAAACTGGTATTTCAAATTATTGTTTTTCAGCTCAGTTGCTTGTGCAATTCTCGTTTACGACTCCTAGAATAAGAACCCTAAGAAATTTTCCCAAATTCGATTGGTTTTTACACATCAATACTTTAATTTAGATTATTTTTGTATGTATCAAATAAAAATTAGGGCTTTTAAGGAAAACAATGCATATAATCAAAAGATTTTAAGATGAAGTATGCACCTTATATGTCTTAAAAAAAAAAGTTCTGAAAGTGAATGTCCTTTAAATTTAATGGGGTTTTTAATAAATGTAATTAGAGTGTCCTTTGCAAATTTATTAAAGGTTGAGAATGAAAATAAGTAAAAATAGTGTACGAAAAAAAGTTATGAATTTACATTGTTAAATTCGGGGATTTTGTTCCTGGATATTTTTTTGATCTGATAACGATTAATGTGTCTGGCAACTCCGGTTAATGCAGTCAAATAAATAAAGAATTTTAACTAAACTATTTTGTTCTACCTTTTTTCTAATTGGTGATTTTTTGATTTGTTGGGGTTAACAAAAAAAAGTTATATGGCAAGCCTGGTATATGGAAAACAAAGCATACTTTATAAATTAGCTTAACAATTTTTCGAGGGCTTCTCGCATTTGCACTCATAACCAGTGTTGCCAGGTTTGCAAAGCATAAAAACGACAAATTTTCTAGAAAAAAATCGTCAAAAATCGTCGTCATATTTTGAAAAAATCGTCAAAATAAAATATATTTGTTAAAAGAGGGATAAAGTTTTAATAAAAAATAAAATACAATAATGTTATTCACATTTCAAATGTTAACGTGTTATCGTTGTAATATAACACGATTTTTGACACTTCTCTTTGGTTTAAACTTCGAAAATCATTATATTTTACAACGATATTCATATTTATAAAATGTTGAAACAGTGTGACCCAGTAGGCTAGTTGGTAGCGTGCTGGCTTATCAGTGCGGGGGTCGTGGGTTCGATTCCCACCAGAGGCACTGATCTGATTTCGCTACAACGCGCCGAAGGCCATAGTAGCTAGTGCTCGGTTAGGGTAATAGTATATAACTTGTTATTATATGATTATTAATTAATAAAATAACAAAAATATAATGTTGAAAGATCAAATAAATACAACTTTAAATCAAACAAATTTTACCACTTGAACTGTTAATCACTTATATCTGCATAATTCTGTGAACAACATTTCAGTGGCACAACTTTTTAAATATTAAATTATTTTACAAAATTTGCAAGTTCTTTAACAATAAGTCTGTTCGGTTACTTTTCCTGTAAAGTTCAGTAAAAACTACTCAGTAACAAAATTACAAATAGTAAGACAAATTTACAAAAAGAAAACGAACAGAAAATTTGTAGGAATTATTAAATTAGATAAAACAGCTTGTTTTAAATATTAAAAAAAATTCAACTGGTCATTATGGAAAAGGAAAAAGTTAATTGAAATTATCGACCAAAAAGAATTTAAATGTTTTTTAACTTCTTCCATAGTTAATTATTTAATAATTTTCACTTTCAATCCATAAACAACTAAAATTTAATTTAATTTTTGTTTTTGTTTACTAAAAATACAAGCATATTTTTTTATTTTTTAGTCATGTTTTTTTCATCTCACAAATTCTTTCTGGCAAAAATGAATCCAGTAAAAACTTGTAAGTTCTTTGGCATCACACTGTCACTTTACTCTCTCTTTTTACCAGTTTTTACTGCGTATTTGTCTAAACGAACACCTTCCTGTAAAAACTTGTACAAATTTTTGTGTTATCGAACAAACTTAATGTTATATTTTTTAATTATTAAATTTTGGCACTTTATTTATATTATTAGGCCTGTTTTTTAAGCACCGGATTTATTTTTGGATTTATTTAGTTTCATTTAAAGTTGTATATATATCATCTTTAAACATGAAATATATTCGGGCTAGAGATCTGTTTGTTTCGCAAAAAAAGTCCATGCCTTGTGTTTTAACATGAAATTTTTTTTATTTTTATTTTTATTTAAATCTAACTCCAATTAAATTTTATAAAAATTTAAAAAAATGTTCTAAACATATAAACACAGAAACTAAATTAAGCTAAACCCGTAATGAATTTATAAAAAAATAAATGCGGTTTGGATTAAGTTTTATTCAATTCTAGGATTTGCATTTTTGCAAAATTGTATTTCACATCATATTAGCATATAAAAGCTAGCTATCGATCAAAAAACAATGTTTTTGCTTTCAATTTTTAAAGAAATAATATAAATTTAATAATCGAGCCGGCGATTTTATGAGAATGATAAATAAGAAGATCTTGCTGACATATTAAATTATTGTCAAAAAATCGTCATTTTGGAAGCAAAAGTCGTCAAATAGTCATTTAGTTATTTTGGGTATTAAATATCATCAAAATGACGACAAATCGTCAAACCTGGCAACTCTGCATACGATTGCTACTAATTCATACGTACATACATACTGCATACAAAACAAAAAAACAACAATAATATTTTGTGGGTTTTTTTTTGTTTTTAAGTGTTGATCATGACCATGGATGGTAACCGATTCTATGTGGTTATTGGTCGTAGTAACGCTATTTTCTTTTATTTCGGTAACGGTATTTTAGGGGAAACTATACTTCAGTTATTTCGGTAACGGGATTTTAGCGTTAACGGTATTTAAGCGTTAACGGTATTTTATTTATTTCGCTAACGGTATTTTAGCGGTAACGATATTTTAGATATTTCGGTAACTTTATTTTAGGGAAAAAGATTTTTCAATTATTTTGGTAACGGCATTTTAAGGATAACGTTATTTTAGTTATTCAGGTAATGTTAATGCACACCACAATTTTTAACCGCATTATGTCTGAGTTTAAATGACTGTCTAGTTTATGATCATACTTTGGGAAACTATATCTATTTACAGAAGTTTTTTTGTTCAGATCTTGTTAGATTATTTCGGTAACGGTATTTTAAGGTAACGGTATTTTACGGCTAACGGTATTTCAAGAATATCGGCAACGGTATTTAAGCGATAACGATAGTCAGTTGAAAGGTGTTAGAATCGGGGACGGTATTTCAGCGATATTGACAGCCATCCCTGCTTGCGTATATTCTTGTGTATAAGCATTGAATGTACGTATGTATGTATGTATGTATGATGAAATAAATAGTATAATTTAAAATTTGCTTCAAAATTTTTTGAGGTCTTCCCACATTTTCACTCATAACTTTTGAACGCGTTAGCCGATTTTGATCATTTTCACTAGAAAACTGCTCATGATATCAACAAACAATTTGACTGAAAATTAGCAGTACCTCTTCTGTATTGTCGGAGTATTTTGTGTTTCCACAGACAGACGGACGGACAGACGGACATGGCTATATCGACTTCTCTTTTCATGCTGATCAAGAATATATATAGTTTATGGGCTCCCAGAATTTTTTTAAAAGAATTACAAACATTTGACAAAGTGAATATACCCTCCTGCACTATGGGATGGAGGGTATAATAAACAACATAAAAAGATTTGAATAGTTTTAATTAAAGAAAATAAAATTTTTTGTGGAAAATAATTTATATAATATATTGTTAAACTATATAACATTTGTTGTAAAAATTGTTTCATACATTTTCTGTGTTTTGTTGTAGCTGTTCTATAAAGACCCAATATGCATTGAAAAATTATTTCTCCAATGTTAGAGAAAAGCTTAATTCTCAAGTTGATTTCTAATGTAATTCTCTACTTAAGTTGAAACATTTTTCTCCTTTTTTGTTTTCAACTTGACATCAATTTGAGATTTAATAGTTTATCCAATCTTTGAGAAAAATTTTAAATCTCAAGTGGATATCTAACACTTCTCCACTTGAGACCAAACATTTTTTGAACTTGAATACGATTTGCGATAAATTTGAGATTTTTTTCTAATTTTTTTATTCTCGTATGGCAGCGCTGTTTTGTGCAATCGCTTACAGATCTGGTAGCGTTTAAAAACCACATGTTGCAGCTGCATTTATTCATTTATTACAAATGTGCAAATGTGAAAGAAGTGAAAATAGTGAAAAAAAGCAAGTGTTAAAAAATATAAATAAATAAAAGTGCATTTAAGTGAAGGAAAGACAATTAAAGGTAAGCAAAGTTTAAATAATTAATATAAAAATGAATAGATCAAAGAAAGTTAAAAGTGAGGTAAGGCAGTTGGTGGCTTTGCTGTCGGAGCGCTCATTTGCCGATGAAACTTTGGCAATGGGACCTTCGACATCAAATGCTTGTGGAAACGTGTCTTTTGAGGAATTTAGAAGTGAGGGCAATTCATCTGAATCGGAAAGCGAAAGTGAAAAGGAGGAAATAGTAGAAAATTTAGGTGAATTGAGGGATGAGCTTGCGTCATGGGCAGTTCAATTTAATATTACAAACGCAGCTGCTAATAGTCTTCTAAAAATTTTGAGTACCCACATTTGTGGACTTCCTAAAGACGGAAGGACCTTAAAGTCTACTCCAAAAAGTGCGCCAGTTGAAAAAATGGGGTTAGGTGAATATGTACATTACGGCGTTAAAGCCACATTGACCGATTTTTTGCTAAAAAATTCTTCATTTTCTGGCGAACTAAGCCTGAATATAAATATTGATGGCCTTCCTTTAGCAAAGAGTTCCAATTTGCAAACTTGGCCTATTTTAATAAATGTCAATGGGACGCCAGACGTTATGGTTGTAGGCGCTTATTGTGGTAAAAGTAAACCATTGTGTACAAATACATATTTAACACGGTTTGTGAACTGATTGATGTTTGTTTAATTTTTGAGGAAAAATTGTTTCTTGTCAATTGTCTCGCATTTATTTGCGATGCACCAGCAAGATCGCATATTCTTGGTATCAAAGGGCAAACGGGGTTCTTTAGTTGTCTCAAATGTACCCAGAAAGGAGAATCTGTTAATCATAGAATGATTTTTAGAAGTGCGGTACATAATTTCAGAACTGATTCCAACTTTCGCTTAAGAATAGATGCCAACCATCACAAACTTCTAGAGTCACTGGCTATAGAAAAATTATCGTGAATTCATTTCCTAATGATTATATGCATGTAGTGTGCCTTGGCGTTATGAAAACTTTACTCATTGGTTGGATCAGAAAAAGAAATTGCATTTTTTCTTTAAAACCGTCAGAAATTAAATTCAAAACTACTTTTTTTGAGCAACCAAGTGCCAAAAAAATTTGCTAGACATCCTCGAAGCTTAAATGAAATTGAAAGGTTCAAGGCTACAGAATTAAGATCGTTTCTTTTATATACAGGCATTTTCGTCCTTGCTGACGTTTTAGATGCTGAACGATATAATCATTTTTTATTGCTCAGTTTGGGAGTTAGAATTCTGTTAGATGAAAAATCTTGTATGGAAAATAACGAATGTGCAAAAGCTCTTTTGTCTGAGTTTGTTAAAAATGTATCTCGCCTTTACGATGATACTTTTTTAACTTTTAATTTTCACTGCCTCACGCACTTAGCAAATGATGCATTTAATTATGAATCCATAAGTGCTTTCAAATTTGAAAACTATTTGTCTAAACTGAAAAGGAAATGTAAAAAAAAACATCAAATTGCAGTTCAGATATATAACAGATTGGTAGAGGATAGCTTAAGATTGCCCAAACCTCCAAATGACAATAAAAATAAAAAAGTTCTTAATAATGGGACAATTAAATCAATTTATACCAATTTGTTTTATTTTTCTAAAAAAAGACCTGATAATTTTTATAGTATAAACAATAGAATATTTAAAGTAATGTCTATTTCTCAAAATGAAAGCGATATAGAAATTATAGGAAAGGAAGTTTTGAATTTAAAGGACTTTTTCACTATTCCAATAAAATCATCCAATTTTAATATTAAATTTTGCGACACTTTGGAATTTTCGAATTCACAGTATCAACATTTAGTGGAACTAATATCACAAAAAATAATTATGTTTAGTAATTTCGAATCTAATCAATTTTTATTTATACCCTTCATTCACATGTAGATGGATCTAAACAGTACGTTTTTAACAATAACCGAGGAGTATGTAACCAAAAAGGTGAGCATAAGTAATTTTATTTTTTTATTAGTATAATTATATTAAATGTCAATTATAATTTTGAATTATTTTTGATTTTTTTAGACTGGGATGAGTTAAATCAAAAGATTGACAACTTCCAAAAAAATGTGCTCAAAGGTATAACGCATTAAGCATATTTCTAAAAACAAAAACACAATGCACATTTCCAATATTTTTAGAACATGAAATCACTCAGAAATTACTAAAAAGAGTACTGGAAGAGGTAAAATCGGGGGGAATAAGACGACCTTAAAGCGAAAGCCAATTTTGCCAAAAACACCATTTCAGCTAGTGTCGGACTTCAGCCTATTCGAAGATAAAATTCAAGCATCTGAAAACAAGTTTAACGACCTGGCAAGTTTGACAAAAATATAAACAAAATTCCAAATACTGAAGTTTAATAATTCATCTACTAGGTTTCCGAACTTATGGCGTTAGTATGTGGCAATTCCACAAAATTTTTAAAAACAGCTTGGCGGAAAATGATAACGGATGAGGTAGCTATCAAATATTCCTGGCAAGGAACTAAGGCAAAACAACCTGTACGAGCTTTAAGTGTCACAGCGGCATTAAAACGTAATTATGTTTTTATGTTATGATTGAAATTAATATTAACTAAATCTAATTAATCTTTCCAGAAGCTTACAATCAAAAATTTGCAGCTGCATCTTCGGACAGCGAGTTCGAAAGAACTCTCATATCATTTTTCCAACACGCCAATAACCGCATTCATGTAGTGTACTCCTTAAGCGTACACTGCATACCAACCACTTATATTGATTTCCCAACATACCGTCTCAAATACTGTAGAGTGAATGACATACATACCACCATGTGGCATCAAGTAACACTATGACTGCATTTTACACTCAGATATCTGATGACCGTATGTTGACGATAAGAGAACAAAGTATAAGAATGAATAAAATAAAAATAAATTGAGTGATTCATAAAATCACTCAATACTAGACAATAAGAATAGTATATAAGAACATGTAAATTGTAAAATAAAATTCAGACTTCAATTTGGAGTTCTTAACAAACCAAAAACCCGCCTCATAATATTAATTTATTACATGGCGATCCCGCCTCATAATTAAATTTATTACATGGCGATCCTGCCGAACACACTTGGAGTGCTAAACAAAAAATAAGCACCCGAGACCGGCATTTGGACCACAAGGAAGTGCTACAAATAAAATAATAGCACCCTTCAGAAGAAAATAAGGATATATAATATAGTCCTGACAATATCAGCCACAACGATCTGTCAGCTGCGGGAAGGAAGTGCCCTGTCTGGCCAAAAGACAGGAAGAGCTGCAAAACAACAAGAAAGCCGCCAGTGGAAATAACAACAGCAATTCAAATGGATACCAAAGGAAGGCCGCAAGAAAAAAAAAGTAAAAATAAATATAAAACAGTGCGCTCCTTGATGAGCACCTGACCGAACGGAGGCGACTTCGCCCATGTTCAAAAATAAAATAATAAAAATTTTTTTTGGAAATTTACCCTACAAAGGGAAAATAATTCAATATTGGTCCGAAACCAATAACCATTGTTCACAAATAAAATAATAAAATATATATGTAAATATAAATTTTTTCTTTGCGTAAACAAAATTTTTCAAAAAAAAAAAAATGCAAAATTTTAACTACAAATTATCCGAAAAAAAAAATGTTTAGAAAAATTTATGATTAAAGCAAAACAAAAAAAAAAAAAAAACACCAATAAGGAAATTTATAATTGTAAAAACATAATTTTAAAATATAAATAAAATTATACATATAAGTTAACAAAAAAAATTTTTTTTCGTAAAAATGACTTGGTGGAAGAAATTTCTACAAACTATCCCTTTAATTTTTGCGGGATACGAAGTCGGTAAAAATGAGAACAATGAAGATAACAAAGAAATCATAAGATATATAAATTCCAGTATAAAACCAAAGGATAATGAAAATCCAAATATTTTTGAAATAACTATGACCATTATGCTAATCATAATAGTAATAGCTTATATCATAAAAGTTATATTCGCCTTATTGAAAAGAAATTAACAATTTTATAAAAATATATATTTTAAATGTTTTTCAAAAAAATAATATCCTTATTACTGATTATTACTTTGATCTTATACCTAGTATATAAATTCTTAAAACATATATATTTAAACAAACCAAAAATTATAATAACAGACGTATAAATGGAAGAACATCTAACAGAATTAAAAGACATACTAGCAAATTTAAAGAAAAGTCCAGGAAGGACATACTCAGAAAAAACTATACAAGTAAAGTTAGAAACTATAGAGAGTATAAGAAAAGAATTTCTGACAGCACAAAGTGAAGAAAGAGAAGAAAAAGAAATAGTAGCATTAAAGTTAGAATTTAATACCATTTATAAAAAAATCAAGGAATATTTAATACCAAATACTAAAAATTTAGACACCAAAATGGCAGCATTTAGTTTAGAATTAACTTCTAAGGCACTCCTAATTTTTGCTGGAAATTACGAAGAACTAGAAAGTTTCCTAATAACAGCAGAACTCATCGAAAAGACTCTGACTGACGCAGCAAAAACAGATTTCTTGCAATATGTTTACCACGCCAAATTGACCTCAGGTGTAAGGACAGCGATAGGTAGTTACGCAAAACCAGACAATTTCAATACCTTAAAAACACTCTTAAAACAAAGATACAAGAATACAAAAACTATTCCAGAATTACAGTCAAAGTTAAACAACATATACCAAGGAAAACAATCAGTAAGTGCATATAAGGACAGAATCATTACCATTATAGACAATTTAAATAGATTAGGAATTGAGGAATTAAACATTTCCTAAACTAGCGTTAGATTCTTTCAAAAGAGGTATCAATGACAATTTAAAAACAGCCATATTTGCAGCCCGTCCAAAGACTTTGCAAGACGCAGTAGAACTTGCGCTAGAAATAGAAAACGAACATAAGGTAAACAACAATTCAGTAATGCACATTCAAACACGTCAACCTAACAGACAACATAACAATAACAGATACAATAGTTTTTCAAATGGGAACAATAGTAACTTTAACAATTACAGATCCAATAGTTTTTCAAATGGGAACAACAGTAACTTTAACAATAACAGATCCAATAACTTTCAAAATAGAAATAGTCATATTACCAATAAAAGACCCAATAATTTTTCAAACGACAACAATTACAACAATAATCGGCAAAGAGCCGTTAATAACAATAACCACGATAGAAGAAATCAAACCAACACAAATAGAAGATACATACGTACAATAAATGATGAGGGAAACGAAGTGGGCTCGGAATACATGGATATACCGGACAGCCAAAATTAAGAGTATATAAAGTTTGCAACAATAATACAAATTTCATAATCGCTAAATACAAAAATGAACAATTAACATTTCTTGTCGACACAGGTGCCGACATATCACTATGTCGTATTCGAACAAATCTTGAAGATGAACCAATTAATAAAGAGAACAAATGTAAATTAACAGGTATTACTACTGAAGAAATACACTCACTAGGGACAGTTGGACTGGAACTTTCATTCACAGACCAGACATGCAAACACAAATTTCATCTTGTAGATGACAACTTTCCAATAGAAACAGACGGAATAATAGGAAGGGACTTTTTAAAGAAATATCTCTGTAAAATAGACTATGAAACTTTCACAATATCATTATTCATTAACAATACTACCATAACTATTCCATTGCAAACAAAAGCTCTTACGTCATTACAAATAAAGATACAGCCAAGAACAGAAATAATACAAGCATTAAAACTAAACCTTAGCGAAGATAGCATAATTTTTAATAATGAAATTAAACCAGGTGTATTTTTAAGTAATTCAATAGCACCTAGTAACGGCATGACCCACATACAAATTTTAAACACGACGAATAAAGAAATAAACTTAAAAGGCATTCAACTCCAAACTGACTCACTAAAAAACTATGACATATTAGATTACAATAAAGACAATAACCCCAAACGTTTTGAACAAATACTGAATGAACTACAATTAAATAATAATGACGACTATGCAAAAACAGAATTAATAAACATTTTTCGTAAATATCAAAATATTTTTCACCTTGAAAATGAAAAATTAACAGTAAAAAATTTTTATGACCAAACAATCACTACCTTAGACAATACACCAGTGTATATAAAAAACTACAGGCTACCGCACTCACATACAAACATAATAAACGAACAGATACAGAATATGCTGGATGACGACATAATAGAACCATCCGTTAGTCCATACAATGCTCCACTACTTTTAGTACCAAAGAAAAATGTGGAAGATAAAAAGAAATGGAGACTTGTAGTAGACTTTAGAAAACTTAACAATAAAATTGTCAATGACAAATTTCCCCTAACTATATTAGAGGATATTCTAGACAAACTTGGCAGAGCCAAATGGTTTTCTACACTTGACATGACTAGCTCATTCCATCAAATCGAGCTTAACAAAAATTCTAGACCGCTTACAGCCTTTTCGACCTCACAAGGTCATTACCAATTCAAAAGACTCCCTTTCGGATTAAAAATTTCTTCAAACAGCTTTCAAAGAATGCTTACAATAGCACTCTCAGGATTAGAATCAGAAGCATTTCTTTATGTAGACGACATAATTGTTTATGGATGTAGTTTAAATCACCACAACCAAAATTTAATAAAGGTATTAGACAGACTACAAAAATATAATTTAAAACTTAATCCAAAGAAATGTTGTTTTCTAAGACCAGAAGTAGTATACTTAGGACACCTAATTACAAAAGATGGTGTAAAAACAGACCCATCTAAATATGAAATAATAAAGAATTATCAAATACCAACTAACGCAGACGAGGTAAGACGATTCGTTGCATTCTGCAACTATTACAGAAAATTTATACCCAATTTTGCAGATATAGCCAAAGACCTAAATACATTACTAAAGAAATCAACAAAATTTATATGGACTGAACAATGCCAACACGCTTTTGAAGAGCTAAAAAAAACAAGTTAATGAATCCTCCAATTTTACAATACCCTGATTTTGAAAAACCATTCATTTTAACAACTGACGCTTCAAACTACGCGTTAGGTGCTGTATTATCACAAGGTGATATAGGTCAAGATTTACCTATTTCGTACGCAAGTAAATCTTTACAAAAACATGACATAAATAAACCAATAATCGAAAAAGAACTTTTAGCAATCCATTGGAGTATTAATTTTTTTAGACCATACTTGTACGGACGTAAATTCATAGTAGTAACAGACCACAGACCATTAATCTCTCTGTTCTCACACAAAAATCCATCATCAAAAATGACAAGAATCAGACTAGATTTAAGCGATTACGATTTTACAATAATATATAAAAAAGGTAAAATAAATACCAATGCGGACGCATTGTCCAGAATTGAAATAAACTCAGACATACTAAAACAGATGATACCGTTAGAAACGTCGATAAAGAAAAAAGAACATTAGTTATAACAAGGGCAATGAACAATAAAAAGCGCAATGAGGAAAACATAATGAAAAATAAAGAAAATGAGGAAAACAAGAATAAAAGACGTATAGAAAAGAACGACATGGAAAAATGTGATTCTCCGAAGCCTGATCAACTTCAAATATGGGAATGCATATCCGTTAATGATATAAAAAATATGAAGAAACTGCAGTTTAATACAATTGAAGAAATAAATGAAAAAGATATATTTATTGAAAATAATATTGTGCACATAGGTCGTAACGATAATTCATCAAAACCAGTTTTGACTAAGAAGAAATTACGTACCCAAATCATAGATAATACAAAGCTAGCAAGATACAGTGAAAATTCAGCGAAACTAGATTCGATACTGAAGAAACTGATATCAAAAATGAATAAAGAGAATATAAAAGAATTAGCACTTGCAAGTGAAGATAAAATATTGAAAATTACAGTAAAAAGGAATTGATAGAAGCATATGCAAAGATAAAAATTAATAACAAATATCCTCAACTAAAATATTAATATACAATAAGCCCAAAAGAATCACAGAAGAAATTTTAAAATACAAACTAATCGACGAATTCCACAATGCCACACATGCAGGGCACTTGGGAATAAGAAAGACAATTATAAAACTAAAACAACGCTACATCTGGAAAAACATGAATAAGATGGTAAAGCAATTTGTAAAATATTGTGACAAATGCAACAAGAACAAGCAAACTAAACACATTAAGGAACCACTTACATTAACGAACACTCCAAGTAACAGTTTTGAAATAGTATCAATTGACACAGTAGGACCTCTTCGAATTTCGAATGAATGCAGATATATTTTGACCATGCAATGCGAACTAACAAAATTCGTTATTGCACACCCCATGGCGACAAAAGATGCACTAACAACCGCAAAAACAATAGTTGAACACCTAATTCTAAAATTTGGTAAATGCAAAGTACTGAAATCAGACAACGGTACAGAATTTGCAAACGAACTTTTGCGTAATATATGTTCACTACTTGAAATTAAACAAACCTTTTCGACACCTTACCACCATGAGACAATTGGGTCATTAGAAAGAAATCATAGAGTCTTAAATGAATTCTTGCTAACATCAGCAACTGATTACGAATGGGATAAATGGATTCCATATTTTACTTTTGCCTACAACACGGCACCCCATATAGACACTGGCTACACGCCATTTGAACTTGTATATGGAAGACTGCCATGTTTGCCATCTGCATTATATGACACAAAAGAAACAAAAATATATAATTACGATGATTATGCCATAGAGCTAAAACGTAAATTACAATATTCTTTGGACAGAGCTAAAGAATTAACAATTAGAACTAAAGAAAAAAGAATATTAGAAAATAGATACAACAATAAATTAAACTTAAAGATAGGAGACTTAGTTTTAGTCAAAATAGGAAATAGGAAAAAGAATCAAAGTCCATATAAAGGACCTTACAAAATAATTAGGAATAATGGTGTAAATACAATAATAGATTACAATGGAAAAGAAAAAGAAATACATAATAATCAATTAAAACCCTATATAGCATTAAGAACTAATGAATAATCAAAAACTTATCATTAATAAAAACAAATTTATATAAGAAAACTACTATTAAAAACAAATATATATATGTAATACATTATTATAGATTATAAAATTAATCATAAGTTAACCAAAAATATAGAAAAATTAGAAAAATCATTTTTATAATTTTTCTCTTAAGGGTAAGGGTGTAGTGTACTCCTTAAGCGTACACTGCATACCAACCACTTATATTGATTTCCCAACATACCGTCTCAAATACTGTAGAGTGAATGACATACATACCACCATGTGGCATCAAGTAACACTATGACTGCATTTTACACTCAGATATCTGATGACCGTATGTTGACGATAAGAGAACAAAGTATAAGAATGAATAAAAATAAATTGAGTGATTCATAAAATCACTCAATACTAGACAATAAGTTAGACTTATAAGAATAGTATATAAGAACATGTAAATTGTAAAATAAAATTCAGACTTCAATTTGGAGTTCTTAACAAACCAAAAACCCGCCTCATAATATTAATTTATTACATGGCGATCCCGCCTCATAATTAAATTTATTACATTCATAAGAAGATAAATTATGAAAATGGAAAAAAGGAAAATATCTCCCAAATTAATTAATGTTTTTTTTATTATTAAAAATAACTTTAATGAATTGTTTTTTATCAATTGTTTTTATGATCTTTTTTATGATGTTTTTTTAATATTACTTAAAAATAACTCAAACGAATTGTTTTTTATGATCTCATTATTTTATGTTTTTTTTTATATAATAAATAAGTTACAAAACTAAGTAAAAAACATTGTTTATATCCTAAATTTATATAAATGGGCTTTCTTTAATATGGCAATTCCGTACCATCCATTTGAAACCAATTGGAGAAATTTCTTTGATATCAAGTTGAGAATCACAAATTTCTCAATTTGATAACTAAGAAAATCACCATATTAAAAATGAGCCTTTTAAGTTGAGAAGACTATAATCGGACTATTGAGGTGCATTTGAGAATTAACGTTGGAGATTTGAGAATGGTATTTGATATCAAATGCATCTCAAGTTGATATCAAACAATAATGTTTATTGGGGAGTGTTAAAAAGCGTTTGTGTACATGCGTTAAGGGTTTTGGTGTTGTTATTGTTTTTATTTTTAGTGTATGAATGTGTGTAGACTTATTCGTATTTGCTTTTGCATAGCTTTTTCGTGCACAACTATACAAGTCGTATTTTTTGCGTTTTTCAAAAATTAATTACAAAAAAATGGTTGGAAAAAGGCAACTAAATAAATTAAAGCAAATTGAAAAAAAATAAAAATATTCAAGATAAACATATCGACTCTCCTTTAAATTTAGGGGAGCCAAACCTAGTTAATGAGGAAAAAAAAAAACGTTAAGGGAAAATTTAAAGGAATGGTATATAAACTACCACCCTACAGTGGCATGCACTTCAGCACTGTTGCATATATTAAATACTGTTCATTTTGACATACCACTGAGTGTTGAAACACTTGTTAATGAAAAATATACGTGTGTACAGAGAGCAGTTGCCCCAGGATCTTATGTACACATAGGGATAGAGAAAAAATTTTATAAAATTGTTGACATCATAAAGAGCGAAGACATTAGAGAAATAATTTTAGATATAGGCATAGATGGATTGCCTCTATTCAAGAGCTCTGCAGTCGGCCTCTGGCCAATACTAGGACGCATCGTTAATATGCCAATGATTAAAGTTTTTCTAATAGGGAGTTACGTAGGAATACAAAAACCGCATGACATTGATTTATTTATGCACGATTTTGTGGCAGAAATAAAAAATTTAATTCTCTATGGATTTAAATTTGAAACTTTTACTATTAAGGTAAAAATTCGAGCATTTTTGTGCGATGCACCCGCTCGCTCCTTTGTCTGTGCTGTTAAAGGCCACAATTCCCTCAACGGTTGCGCTAAATGTGAGCAAAAAGGAAAAAGTGTAATGATAAAGATTTTGGACAAAGAATTGACCAAAAATTTCATCATAATCAATTTCTTAATCGGGAAATGTCGTTAGAATCCATTGGGGTTAACATGATAACGCAGTTCCCTCTGGATATCATGCACCTAATTGATTTAGGTGTTATGAAAAAAATGCTTTTGTTTCTTCTTAACTCCAAAACGACAGAGTGTCTTTCGAACGACTCAGAAATTGTGATGTCATCCCTGCTGACCTCACTTTGTCCCTATATTCCTAAAGAATTTGGTAGGATACCAAGACCTTTTAAAGAAATTGCTAGATGGAAGGCTACTGAATTCCGCCAGTTCATACTTTATACAGGGCTTGTCGTCTTAAAAGAAAGCACAAGTGATGCATTTTTCAGTCATTTTTTATTGTTATCATGCGCATATAGGATTATGAGTTGTCCTCGCCTTATCGAATCCAATATAAGGCATGCTCACGAAATGATTAAAATATTTGGGGAACAATTTGCAAATATTTATGATTCAGCAAGTGTAACGTACAATGTACATAATCTTTTTCACCTCAGCCAAACTGTTGAAGAGTTCGGAAACCTTGCCAATATAACCGCATATCCTTTCGAAAATGCCTTGAAGGTTATAAAAAAAGCCATAAAAAAGCCCAACCAAATTGAACAACAGCTTTTTAATAGATTTTCGATAGCACATTTACTAAAACCAATTAAGTTTAAGGGATTCAAAAAAAATGCGAAAGGTAAAATAACTTCATTTACATTTGATGTAGGATTTTTTGCAACTAGCAGTCCAGATAATTGTTGTTTACTTGGTAATGATTGTCCTTGTGAAATAATAGAATTTCACGAAAATGGCTGCTTCAAAGCTAGAGTTTATACTACTCCTATAAACTTCTTCGAAGAGCCTATTCCATCCCAGAATCTGGGCATTAATATAGTAAATGCAGATTCATTTTATGAAGAAATTTTTAGATATCAAATATATGCAAAACTATTGAGTATTCCATATAAAAACCACACACATGTTTATAAACTATTTTTACATACACTCAGATTATTTTTACACAACCAACAAATTATAATTTCATTACTTAATATTATAAAAAGAAATATCCGATTCTTTATTATTTTAATATTTTTTTTTTTTTAATTTAATTTAATACAAAATTTTTTTGAGTGCATTTTCTTTAATTTTTCACATTTGTAAAATAACAAAAGTACTACTACGAAAAATGCTTTGCTCCTAAATCAACAATAATCTCCAAAACTGGATTGAGGAACTAATTGAAGAAGTAAAAAGTTTAAAAGGTAAATAGAAACTAAAATTAAAATAAATAAAAGCATTAATTAATTGCTCAATTTTGTTTAATTACAGAATCAGTCAATGCCCAAAGTAGTATAATGGAACTTAGAGAATTGAAAGGAAAGATTGAGGTTTTAGAAGGTATTTTGTATTACTTTAATATGTTATAATATATTTTAAAACATAATTTTCTTTATATGTCAGAAATAGTTAATGATCAGATAAAGTCGATAGATATTTCAAAAGAAAATATTAATGATTTAAAAGGTAACTCATTCTATACTTGACTTTAATTAACTTAACTTGAATTTAATTTTAATTTATTTTTATAGAAATTATTGTAAACCAAAACAAAATAATCGTTGGATTGGTATCTGAATTAAAAGTAATGTTGAAATCAATTGTAATACCAGGTCAAGCTTCCACAAAATACTCAGATATGTTTCCTGTTTCGATCGGAAGGTGAATTGAAAGAAATTGAGGATGATATTAATGATGAAACAAAGTGCGCAATGGTAAGAAAACATATAATAGAAAAAAATTTACATAATGTGAAAAGAATATAATTTTGCATTTAGGTGGCAACAATTAAAAATATTTTAAACCCTGGGGGTTTAAACAAAAATCTCATTAGTATTTTGGATAAAAACATCCTTTTTGATTTCAATGTCACTGGAAAACAGGAAAAAAGCGACTATTAGACTACCCAAAATTTGTGGATGTAATATATAGTAAGCATTTTTTTGCATGTATAGTTTTAAACATTTGGCTCTATTTAATCTTAAGTTTTAGATATACATATTTCATTTCATCATAAATTTCATGTTTTGCTTTTTATTTAAAAATATATATTTTATATCGAAATTTATCTCTTCGATAAAATTAAAGCTGAATCCAAAATGAATTAAAAAAGTATTATAAGGCCCTATGCTCCACAGGGAGTTAAGTGGAAATGAAGAAGATAACCCCGTTTTGGAATTAGCTTTATTGAATTAAATTATTTAGATTTTTGCATAACTATAATTATTTTTACATTATATTGGAGAATATGAGTAAAATTTAGAGAAAAATATATTTTTTTAATTAAAAAACTATATGAAAAGGAAATAAATAAACCTAGTCTCTTAAAAAAGCATATTATTGTTTCTAATATAAGATAGGAGCACTTATATTCGATGGCTTGTCAAAGAAAATGTTTATACAGGATTTAAAAAAAGCCTTTAGATTGACCAAAAATAGATTTTATAAAAGCAAGTGCATAAAGAAGTATAATAATGTAAATAACCAGTTTTTGAATTCCGATGGAGATGAATCAGACGGGGAAAATATTGACCCATTTAAATCCTAAATGATTATTATTTTTTTATATATCTCTTGATGTTATTTTAATATATAAAATTGAATTGAAATTGGCATATTAACTTTTACGTTCCTTTTGATCTTGTTGATCTCATTAAATTAATTTTTAAAACTAAAAATTAAATTTACAATTATTTTTTTATTATTTTTGTAATTTTTTTTATGGTAACAAGTTGAAGTTAAGAGTTACAAATACGTTTTTTGTTACACTAAAAAAAAGTAAAATATATATAAAAATATAACAAATTTTTTATGTCTGTATCTGTTATTTAAAAATATTAAAATTGAATTAATAATGATATATTAACTTTTTATGTTCCTTATTGATCTTGTTGATCTAATTAACTTTATTTTATTTTTAAAACTTTAATGGGTATATGCAAAATCGTTATGCTGTTTCTTGTAACAGTCTTATAAGTTAAATTTGTTGTTGTTTCATATGCAAATTTGATTTATAAGACTGTTATAAAAATCAACAAAATCTCGATGCATATAGCCATACAAATTTTATTTATAGTTATTTTTTGTAATTATTTATTATTTTTTGTTATTGTTTTTTTTTTTTTTGTATGGTAACAAGTTGAATTTAAAAGTTACAAATATGTTTTTTTTACACTAAAAATAAATAAATTAAATATAAAAAAATACAAAATAATAAAAATTGTCATTATTTCACTGCTTTATCATAGGCATGAACATGGTGCTTAATGTAAGCAATAGGTAATCGCTTCGCTTTAGCTATGAATTCATAAAATAAGAGAGGCATGAAAGTTGCGATTCATGTAAGCAATATATTAATAGCTTCATACTAGGCATGAATACATAAATAAACATAATTCATTACATATGCAACAACTAACAAACATGAAAAATGCGCTTACTAAAAGCAATGAAATTAAAGCTTTTTATAAGCGCTAAAATCCGCGCTTATTTTGCACAAAAGTAATGCTTCCAAGTGGGAATTCTCCATATAAAAATCATGGCATATGTAAGCAGGTTTGTAAGGGATTACTATAAGGTTACTCCCTTACAAACCTGCTTACATGCAAGCAGCGTTTTTTACTTGGATAATTTAGTTTCGGTAGTGTATATATAATATATGCTAATCAATTTTGCCATTTTAGCGTATTTTCCGCTAATTTTCTGCTAATTTAGCAGAATGAATTTTTTACACCTGGGCGGGGCAGAATCTAATTTCATTTCGAACGCTCTTGTAGGTCAATTAATTAATTTCAATGAACTAGGTCGGTCTTTAAAAACTACAGAACGATTGAACGACATTTTTTAATATTTCATGTTTTTCATTTTGGGTTCGATTTCTTTCTAAATATAAAATATTTTTATTAAATAAATAAAAAATTGTTTTTCCATTTTCAAATATAAATTGTGAATATCTAAAGTTTCACTTTGGAACGAACACTTTATATCGGGGATGGCAAACATTGAATTGTACAATTGAATTGTACTTTTTTGAGGGTATATGGACATATATATGCATACATGAATATTCATATATGGTCATATATTATTACTTTTCCTAAATGCTCGTATAAAAAAAGACATTTTTTAATTTGTTATCAAAAATATTGTCTTTATTAAAAGAAAATGTTTCTATTATACTTCTAAGAACATGTTACTGATAAATTCATACATTTTAAATTCAAAATGCATTAATAAATATGAATAGTTCAAAGCGAAATATTTTAAGAATGGGAAAGTATTTAATGAAAAATAATAAAAGTATGGATAATGGAAAACCAACTTGTTCAAAAAAAAAAAAATCGATGATTATGAAACTGATGATGACCACGATAACAATAATAACGAAGCCAACCTTTGGTAAGAAACTTTAACTAAAATGCTTGTTTGATAGCTACAAAGGTACCACAAAAAACATTGGAAAGGCTTGTTGATTCCGATGATGACAATTCATGGTCGATGGTGATGAAGAGATTGATAGTGATGACAATTTGGATAGAAATTGAGACGAATGTTTAGATGAATATGAATATTCAGATTCTGATAGTGATAATTATGATGTAGAGAAAAAGTAAGCTTCTTCAATGGAGTTAAGTGCTACTAACGTGACCAACTGTTTTTTATCAAAAAGCGGGACTCGGCAGGCAAAAAATCGGAATTTCGGTGCAAGTATGTATTTTTAAAAGCGGTATTTTTAAAATTTATTGTCTTAAAATACGTATTTAAATAAATTCGTAATTGTTTAGTTTGAATCGCTCAAAAAAAAATTCTTTTGGCACAACAAATGAATACATTTTAGACTTCGATTTCGAATCCTATCACTGGCTCTAAAACTTTATTTCTATCAAATTATAATATGTTGAACGTTTTTAAAGCATTTTTTTTCTCTTGTAAAAATTCTCAATTAAACCTTATATATTCAATATTATAATAAAAATCATAAAAAACGTTTATCGTATTAACTCATTCTCTACTTTGTCTTTATAAATTATGCAAACTTTAAAATCTATTTTCTTTTAAATATTTTTTTCTTTAAATATTTCAAAAATAAAAAATTCGTCCTTAAATATCTGATAAAAAATTAAAACATATTCCCATATATGGAATAATATATGAATTCATATATGGATATATATGGTATATATGAAACAATACATGAACCAATATATGCAATTTATTATCATGTATGGTGTCATACATATCCATATATTCTCTTTGCATGTTTTTACCCATATATGATTTCATACATTACATATATGAACATATATGCTTATATATGGAACCATATATGCTCATACATGAAACCATATATGACAATATTTTAATTGTTTAATTTATTTGAGATCATTATAAGGACAATAAGAATAAAATTCTTTTACAGTCCAAAAAGTATTACATAATGTGCGTCATAATAATAATATTTAGTTAGAATAACATAGTTTATAAAAAGTCATAATAAGTTTGAACAAATAGGTAATTTTGAAAAAAAAAATTAAATAATAAAAAAAAAATAATAAAAAATAAAATAGTTTTTTTTTTTTTTTTTTTTTTTTTTATAAAATTTGGCTACTAGTAACTGAAAGAAGAAAATAAGAGAAAAAGGAAATGGCAATGTAAGATTTAGATGTTTCTAACAATATAATTAAAAAGAGAGTGTTTAAAACTGTTTTTACTAGTTATGAGTTTTAAATTTAAAGGTAAAGAATTCCAAAGATAAATGGCGTTAACAAAGAAAAATCTGCTGGTGTTAAGATAATTATATGTCGGAGGTATTAATGTAAAACATCGCGGTGACCACCCATGTACAATCTTATCATATAAATAATAAGGAGTTTTCTCATAGAGTAATCTATGCAAAAACAATAAATTTCTCATGCGTAAATAATCTACCAAATCACAGCCCAGAATCATTTTTCTATAGAAGGAGATTCTACTAAATCGGCGCAATCCGTAAACATATCTTGTTGCATTATTAAACGATACCTGAAGCTTATGCAAGGAATGCGAGTCCATCTTGCTATATACTTCAGCCGAATACGTAATATGAGGAAGAATTAGTTGGACTACTAGTTTTCGCTTGATTTCGACCGTCGTAAAACTTGAAGACAATCTTAAATTCCTAAGGGCTAGGAATACATTACGTATAACATTATTTATATGGTCACAACACGTCAAATTTGAGTTAATATGGAACCCTAAATATTTTGCCTTCCTAATAAACTTTAGTGCAGTACTACCAAGGTAAATTGTTGGAAATTGATTAAAATCTATTTCATATCTACTAATTGGTAAAACAACTGATTTTTGAGGGTTAAGTGTTAATTTATTTCTTCTCGCCCACTCAACAATATCCATCAAATCCTCATTTAAACGGCAGCATGAATCTTCTAAAAGACCAACGCGATTGGAAACATATAGCTGTATGTCATCAGCATAAGCATGGACCATAGCATTTTTACATACAGTAAAAACATCATTCACAAACATACAAAACAATAACGGTCCAAGAACAGAACCCTGTGGAACACCAGATGATATACTTCTTAAGCAGGACTCACTCTCACCTACAACCACTTTTTGAGATCGTCCTGACAAATAGTTCCATATAAGACTCACTGAAGCATCAGCAAACCCAAAGAAGTTTTTTAACTTTTTACAAAGTATTACGTGATTTACTCTGTCAAAAGCCTTTGAGAAATCCAAAAAACACATAAATGAAAGGTTGCCTGAGTCATATTCAGGTCTTAAATCATCAATAACTTTCAAGACTGCCGTAGTGCAACTATGACCAGAACGAAATCCAGACTGAAGAGGTGATAAAAGAGAATTTGTATCAATGTAGTCCGTAATTTGCTTAGACAGAAGACGTTCCAAAATTTTTGACAAAACAGACAAAATACTAATTGGCCTATAGTCATTAGGCGATAACGCGCAACTAGTTTTCGAAACAGGAATTATCCTACCAATTTTCCATAACATAGGGAAGCTTGAGGTCGTAATGCAATGATTATAGATGTGTGTGAGAGGCCCTAAGAAATATGGTAATACAATTTTCAAAAAACGAATAGACACACCATCCTCACCCACTGCATTTGAACGAATATTCATAACCGCCTTATGTACATCAATTTCAGAAACAACACTGAACTGAAAGGTATTGCCATTATATAATGGATACTGTAATTCTATGTCATTAGCAGGATCAGTATCAAGTGTACAAAAATAATCATTCAGTTCATCAGGATCTATGGAACACTCTGATGAGCCCCGCGAATGGACACCCAAGTTCCTTATATTGCGCCATAACTGGCCAGCTGGTAATGAGGTATCGAGTTTTCGAGCAAAGTATGCAGTCTTGGCCTGCCGTACAACAAGAGTAGCTTTGTTTCTGGCTCTTGTGTATTGAGCTCTGTTTAAAGACGATCGGTGTTTTTTCCATTTATCATAACAGTGATTACGTTCCTGAATAGCCTGCTTCACCGTTGCAGTATACCAAGGGCACGAGCAGTTTTTAGCATAAAAACTGCGTATGGGTACATGTCTATTGTAAACATCCTGCAAGGTTGAAAGTAGAGAATTCAGCTTCTCATCAACTGTAGACCGATACCAACAGTCCGTTAGATTCAGCGTAGATAACTTAAAAAACAGCGTAGAAAAATGAATGGCTTTGTAGTCTCGAAAAGTAATAAGTCTTGATGTTTCATTTCTATTAAAATTGACATCGATTGTACAGAATAAGAGATCATGATCCGAGACAAACGAAAACTGGTCAATTAACAACAAAAGGCTAGCGTCAGATAATAAAAACAAATCTAAAAGGCTTGGTTCAACATTGGTGCAAAAACGAGTTGGCACCCGGTGGTTTACAATCGCTAGACCTACTGAATTCGCATAATCAGTTAGTGTTTCACTAAAACCGTCATTCACCAATAGGTTCACATTAAAATCACCACAGGTGATATAGTGATCATATTCAATCAAATAATTATTAAATTCATCAAAAAATGGTTCCAAGCTATTATGTTTACTTGGATTATATACACATGAAACCAATATCTTTGTCACAGTATCAAAAATTTCAACATTGATGAATTCCACGTCAGAATCTTTAGATTTACTAATAAGTTTAGCCTTAAGATTATTTTTACAGTAAATGGCAACACCACCACCCTTTTTTCCACTTTTTCTGCACTTCCGAAAGAGATTATACCCACTTACCATATAATGGCTATCAGAAATGTTAACATCAAA
The DNA here is from genome assembly GCA_021234595.1 of Delia radicum. Taxonomy (NCBI): domain Eukaryota; kingdom Metazoa; phylum Arthropoda; class Insecta; order Diptera; family Anthomyiidae; genus Delia; species Delia radicum. The sequence continues at coordinate 122,773,175 of CM037851.1, forward strand.
CCAAGTCTCAGTTACACAAAACACATCAACCTTTGAATTTTCAAAAATTGATTTAACATAATCAAGTTTTAACCCATTCAGACTTCTAGCATTAAAATGCACTATATTCAAGCCAGATCTCTGTTGACACAATATATTCAACATTACAGCATGATTCCTGTTAACGCCATTTCTAAAATTATTTCGACTCATAGTCTAACAAAGTAAAAACAGTTTTAAAAACAAAAAAGACAAGCATAGAAAAGAAGAGAAAACTATATAGCCTTACAAATGTTTGAATCGTATTTAAAATGAAAAAAAAAAAAAATCATAAAAAAAATTAAATAAAAATAAATAAATAATGAATTTTGAAATATTAATATTATAAAAACTTTTATTCCAATTGAAGATCTTCCAAAGCTTTTTCATCTGCAATTAAAATGGCATCCTCTTTTTTATGAAGACGGACATAAATGTTTCCACGTGCTGAGAACGCGCTTACCAGTTTACCTTCACGCTTAAACTGAACAGCTTTTTGCAATAAATTTCTATTTTCGATGCTTAGGCTCTCATAAATTCGAAAAACGGTATCAAAATCAAAACCAGCCGATAGCATAGACACTGTACCTTTTGATCTACGTCGATATTCAGAAAAAGCTTTAAGGCAACGGTTTCTGTCGAATGGTGTATAAAATTTCACAATTACAGCAGTATTTTTGTTATATGAACTATTTGCCCTAACACGAAAAATATCACGTATTTGTGGTGGCAAGTAATCAATAGAGCGGCAGACTTGATTAAAAATACTTTTCAAATTTTCTGCCTCGATAAAATTTATACCAAAAATTATAGCATCTGCAGTTATGTCCTTCACGGTAGTATTATATTCTTGTTTTGTTTTAGTTTCGAGTAACTCCTTTTTTAATACTTTGATTTCCGTACTCAATTTTGCAACTATGGCAAGTTCACTCTCAATAGAAAAAATTTTATCCTCCAATTGCTTTGTTCGTTCTTCAATAATTTTGACTTCGCTTATAATTTTATTTGCTAATTTGGTCTCTAATAAAGAGAGTTCATTAGATAAGCGATTAAACATAAGGTCGTTGTTTGTTTGCAGTCTTTCTTGCATTAGTTTCATTTCACTAAGCACAGATTTAATATTATTTCCACCGTCATCTAATTTTGTTGTTTTTGTCTGTTTATTAAGGCTACCAGAGCTTACATTTAGTTTGCGCTTATTAGTGGGAGACATTTATTTATTTTCTTTTGTGCTGTAATCGTCACAATGTTTATGTATTGGTGTATATTTTATTTTAATTATGTGTTGTGTAAATATATTTTTTTTAATTTTAGTAAAATAAAAACACAAGAATGTTCGCTGTTCAATGTTTTAACATATATTTGTTGTGCTTTTTCTGATCTTAATCTTGATCACTTTTTATTATTTTATTTTAAAGAATTTGGGAATATTTTATTTTAATACTGTTGCGGCTCAACCGACCGTCACCGTCACCGTTACACAAATTTGATCATATATGAACTTTTTCAGCTAGGCAATTAAAATTTAAAAAAAAAAAATCGTCAGAAATTAAAGAAAAAATTGCTTAAATTAAAAACAAATCGCCAAAATTACAAAATTCTGAAAAAATCACCAAAATTTAAAAAAAAATCACCAATACTCAAAATTGCAAAAATTTAAAAAAATTGCTAAAATTAAAAACAAACGCAAAAATTCGAAAAAACCTTCTCAAATTAAAACAAAATTGAAAAAAAATCACCAAAATTAAAAAAAAACGCGACTTTTTTACTTTTATCTATTTTTTAAAAATTTTTTTAAATTTTTGTTTCTATGATGTTATTATAGGTAATTAAAAGTGAAAATTTAATACATATTATTAAACATTTAATTGAAAGTAAGTTTGAAATCGAACAAAATTTTTTGACAATAATTTTTTCTGTTTATTTTGACATAATCTTTTAAAACGAAGATACCGCTATCATTTCAAAAGTTGATACTTTACTTTCTTTTTATTTTAATTTGGTTTGCTACGTACGCATCTGTTAACATAGTTTTTAGTATTTTTTTATCTCAAAATCCATTAAAGCAACTTGTGTTCGGCACACACACTCTTTTTTAATTTTTAGTAATAAATTTCAGCCTCAAATTTTGATCGATATGCATCATGTGTTAACGTGGTCTAATTTGACTCAAATTTTCAAAAAAAAAAAAATTTAGACTAAATGTAAACTAATTTCTTATTTAAAATTTTTATTAGTAGTTTTTCTAATCAGCTTTCAAGGTCATATTTTTTAAATGCAAATAAAAGATTATTTCAATCCGACGTTTCGTAGGGATTATTCCAACAGCTAAACTAGTATTTGTGTTATAACTTTGTTGTGTTTTTTAGAAATTTCAAAGGGTTTTCATTTAAAAAATTGATTTAAGAAAATTGTAATTAAACACACAAGAAAGCTTGAAAACCATCTGAAAGCGTCCAAAATATAAATCAAAGTAAATTGGAAATACATAATTTAGTTTAAATAAGAACTGGCCGATGTAAGGTATATTTTTAAATTGTCCAATTGTATATTTTTTCTTTATCATTATTTCTTTCAGACTACAATCACACTAGTGAGCTTAAACGCTTAATTGGAAATTTTACGATTTTGTTCATACAAGACATGGAGTTTAGCCCCGATTTGCTCCCTCGGATCTTAAAAAAGTGGGATATATGAAAAAGCAGAAGAAATACTTAAAATAATTCAAATAAGTGGCAACCTGTGTCCACGACATAGTGCCAAATTAGCTTTCAAAATGTGTTTTCTCGAGTATTTTAACGCCTTTTAATTTGTCTTCAAAATCTGAAACTTTTGAGTTCACGAATAAAAATTGCGTAGTTTTTTGGACGGTTATAAATATTTAATTTCCCGAGTTAATACGTTTAGACTAAACTAAAAAAAACTGGTGTATTTAACCGGAAATAATTATATAAATTCATATATAAAATTAATTTCGTCGAACAATTTTAATATGATGTAATAAATAGTTACGCCTTATCGCATCTCGCTCAACATATAATTGTATATTGCATTTAGAATACGCTAAAACTAATATAATTAATAATGACGTTTTATATACCTAGACATTGCAAAATACAAAATAATATATAAATTAGATATTATATCATATTTAAAAAAACACAATTTAATTTTGGATAAAATTGTATATTACACCATGCAGAGTCACACTAGAAAATTTGTAAATCATATTTTGGTTATAAATAGTACAATTATTTGCCTCCCAGGTGAAAATGTTCGTATATTGTCATATATGGCCACATATATGAGTTCATATATGAATTCACATATGTTCGGATCCGAAATTTGAGGGTATATTAACATATATGATCACGTATGAGCGTATATGAGTCTTCATATTTGGTCATATATTATTACTATTTCTACATGCTCGTTTTTTAATTTTTATCAAAAATATTGTCTTTTTATTTAGTAAAAATGTTTCTATTATACTTCTAAGAACATGTTACTATAAATTTATACATTTTAAATTCAAAATGCATTAAAATATATAAAAAGTTCAAAGCGAAATATTTAAAGAAAATACAAAATTATTATTATTATTGTCTTTAAATTCGTAATTATTTAGTTTGAATCGATATTATATTTTAATTGATATTTTATTTTAATTATGAAAAAAATCATTTTGGCACAACAAATAAATAGATTCATATAATCTTCATTTTCATTATATCTTCATTTTCAAATTTTAGAATAGAATAAAATAAAATGTCTACAAATTATAAAGTCTGAAAGGATTAATAACGCTGAAGTAAAACCCGTATTGGACGTAATCATTTCTTCAAATATTTCGGATTTAAATGAAGTTTCAAAATCAAAAACCTGTAACAACTATAGCTTATTTTGTATTAAGTTGTATCGCGCCATTATTCGAATGTAATTTAATCTGATATTATCAAATTAAATCTAAACTACTGCAATCTTATATAATTACTAGCTGACCCGACAAACGTTGTCTTGCCTTTAAATTTTAATTATAATTAATTCTTGAAATCAAGAATTTTTTTTACGCAAATAAATAATTAAAAAAATAAATTCACATTAGTAAATCATTTTAAAATTTGTAATTTCGTGGGAAGCCCAATGCCTCTTTGTCCTTCTATCGCCTTTACTTGCTGAAGTATATAAAATGAATAGCTGAAAACAACTGCCATAACAACTGCGACGTAACCTATCACCGGTGCATTGAAGCGCCGCTTATGCTCACCAGCCGGTTGTCTTGTCAGCTCTTATCACAACCGTAAATTCATCTGTCGGCATCTGATCTAGGGCTGTTTTGAATAGACGGATGAGGCTGTTGTGTTCGTGTAACATATCTTGAAGATTAACATACGTTTTTTGTAAATATTAATATAGGATTTTTGTAAATATCTTCGGAACTACATAACCGATTTAAGAGTTTGATATCTCGTTTTGAAAAACATGACAACGGCTTTCAAAAAAAAAGAAATTATTAAATAACCTTGCAAAAAGTCTTGAATGTGATGATTTATTTACTCGTACAAAGTTTTAAGAATATAGAACCCTAGATATTTAATATTATTATTAATTTTGTATATGAGCTAAATAATCACTTTGTATGGGAGCTGCCACGCACACTAGTATGATCCCGCCCAATTTTCCCATGACTATTCATAATATAATCAATGTGCACAAATTTCTAAGACTCTGGCTATTATAGAACTGTAGATATATGATATTAAATATTTACTTTGTATGGGAGCTGACACGCCCACTGGTCCGATCACGCCCATTTTTCCCATGACTATTCACATTAACAAATAATCAACGTGCACAAATTTCTAAGACTATGGCTATTATAGTACTGTAGTTATATGTTATTAAATATTTACTTTGTATGGGAGCTGACACGCCCACTGGTCCAATCACACCCATTTTTCCCATAACTATTCACATTTACAAATAATGAACGTGCACAAATTTCTAAGAATATGGCTATTATATTACTGTAGATATATGATATTAAATATTTACTTTGTATGGGAGCTCACACGCCCACTGGTCCGATCAAGCCCATTTTTCCCATGACTATTCACATTACCAAATAATCAACGTGCACAAATTTCTAAGACTATGGCTATTATATTACTGTAGATGTATGATATTAAATATTTACTTTGTATGGGAGCTGACACGCCCACTGGTCCGATCACGCCCATTTTTCCCATGACTATTCACATTAACAAATAATCAACGTGCACGAATTTCTAAGACTCTGGCTATTATACAACTGTAGATATATGATATTAAATATATACTTTGTATGGGAGCTGACACGCCCACTGGTCCGATCACGCCCATTTTTAGATGTTGGCCGATTCTCAGACCTACTCAATATGCTCACAAAATTTCATGAGAATCGGTCAAGCCGTTTCGGAGGAGTAAGGGAACGAACATTGTGACACGAGAATTTTATATATAAGATATGTGGCCATTTCTCGGACAAAACTCTATTAAGATTCATATTCATAAGTTCGGCACAATCTTTTTGTTTAATTATACTAAAAGGTTATGTTTAGCTAAAATTTTAACGTAATTAGACAATAGCGATGCATATCCAACTTAACGGACACAAACCTTTTCAAATTTGAAGTGTTTCGCGGATTTTTATAAAATAGATTAATGCGTTGTTTTGCGATATAGACATCAAAATTCGCAAAATAACGAACACAATAAGTAAAAATTTATTTAAAATAAGTTGTGCAGTATTATTTGTCAACTAGTACAACTTTAACGTTAAAAACTTGCAAAAAAAAATGCATTTTAAGGAAATGCACTTTATGCGGGAGGTTTTTGTTTCAAAATTACATTATTGCCCATTACGTGCTGATTGGTAAAATTTAGCAAAACCATAGTGTGTACATATTTTTATTAGTTTCCTCGGGTTACAAAAAAAAAATACATAATCAAAATAAAAAATTGAATTACAAAAGCACTAATTTAGTGCTTTTGTATGTTTTGCCACCATGAGTAAAATTGTGGCGTTTTGTGTCTTTGAAAAGCACCATAAATAGTGCCAAAAGCACCAAGTTGGCATCATTGTTTAAAACTTTAAACAAACATTCGGACGGCTGAAATTGACCTAAATTAAACAACTACTTACAAATATATCCTTAAATTATCCAAAATGATCCAAAATAAATTCGATTTTTTTTACAAGCTTGTAGCGTTATAGTGGTCTAAAGTTGGAGTGATATTACTACATGAAATGCTACAGAATTTAAAATTTTCTACATACTAAACAATTTTGGTGAGTTTGTTCTGATCTATTTTTTGTTTTTATTACACCTTTCAATATTTTATAAATCATAATATTTGAGCTTGATGTCTGTTTGTTTCGCAAAAATTCCAAGCTTTTTAAAGTTAAATTTTATTTTTTTAAAATTGTAACTATTTTTTTTTCAACAAAAACAGGGCAAAAATAGATTCAAAACTTTTTAAAACAAAAAATTTGTTCAAGTTTGATATAATTTTTATTAAAAATAAAAATTATGCAATGAAAATGAAAATTATTCAAGTTCGAGGCCATACTCTATATTTCTTCATTAGGATATTGTCCTAACAAATAATCTATAGAGTTTTTTGTTTTCAAATTTATTATTTGACCCTTTCAGGAATGTGTTTTGATAGATCTATTTCGGGAATTTTCTAGGTTCCCATCATCAGAACACGTTTTGAAAGCGGTAACAATCCCATGCCAAACATCAAACATACATATGAACTAGTTTACTCACTACATGAGAACTAATATACATATGAGTTTGAAGTTAAAGATTATAACCATTGATCAAAAAATAAATTGAAAACTTGTTTGATGTGCAAGATCCACCTCTGGTGGATATTCAATACACGTTTTTTTTGTTTCTCTCCTTTTTATATTTTGTTTACTTTGTAAGCAAAACAGGGGAAGTAAACTTGGCGGTACTCTGCCTTTTATACAAGTTTGTTATAATTTTTATTAAAAATAAAAATTATGTTTTTTTCGACCTTTAATTGTGCAATGAAAATGAAAATTATTCAAGTTCGAGGCCATACTCTATATTTCTTCATTAGGATATTGTCCTAACAAATAATCTATAGAGTTTTTTGTTTTCAAATTTATTATTTGACCCTTTCAGGAATGTGTTTTGATAGATCTATTTCGGGAATTTTCTAGGTTCCCATCATCAGAACACGTTTTGAAAGCGGTAACAATCCCATGCCAAACATCAAACATACATATGAACTAGTTTACTCACTACATGAGAACTAATATACATATGAGTTTGAAGTTAAAGATTATAACCATTGATCAAAAAATAAATTGAAAACTTGTTTGATGTGCAAGATCCACCTCTGGTGGATATTCAATACACGTTTTTTTTTTGTTTCTCTCCTTTTATATTTTGTTTACTTTGTAAGCAAAACAGGGGAAGTAAACTTGGCGGTACTCTGCCTTTTATACAAGTTTGTTATAATTTTTATTAAAAATAAAAATTATGTTTTTTTCGACCTTTAATTGTGCAATGAAAATGAAAATTATTCAAGTTCGAGGCCATACTCTATATTTCTTCATTAGGATATTGTCCTAACAAATAATCTATAGAGTTTTTTGTTTTCAAATTTATTATTTGACCCTTTCAGGAATGTGTTTTGATAGATCTATTTCGGGAATTTTCTAGGTTCCCATCATCAGAACACGTTTTGAAAGCGGTAACAATCCCATGCCAAACATCAAACATACATATGAACTAGTTTACTCACTACATGAGAACTAATATACATATGATGTATTGATGTTTGATGTTTGGCATGGGATTGTTACCGCTTTCAAAACGTGTTCTGATGATGGGAACCTAGAAAATTCCCGAAATAGATCTATCAAAACACATTCCTGAAAGGGTCAAATAATAAATTTGAAAACAAAAAACTCTATAGATTATTTGTTAGGACAATATCCTAATGAAGAAATATAGAGTATGGCCTCGAACTTGAATAATTTTCATTTTCATTGCACAATTAAAGGTCGAAAAAAACATAATTTTTATTTTTAATAAAAATTATAACAAACTTGTATAAAAGGAAGAGTACCGCCAAGTTTACTTCCCCTGTTTTGCTTACAAAGTAAACAAAATATAAAAAGGAGAGAAACAAAAAAAAACGTGTATTGAATATCCACCAGAGGTGGATCTTGCACATCAAACAAGTTTTCAATTTATTTTTTGATCAATGGTTATAATCTTTAACTTCAAACTCATATGTATATTAGTTCTCATGTAGTGAGTAAACTAGTTCATATGTATGTTTGATGTTTGGCATGGGATTGTTACCGCTTTCAAAACGTGTTCTGATGATGGGAACCTAGAAAATTCCCGAAATAGATCTATCAAAACACATTCCTGAAAGGGTCAAATAATAAATTTGAAAACAAAAAACTCTATAGATTATTTGTTAGGACAATATCCTAATGAAGAAATATAGAGTATGGCCTCGAACTTGAATAATTTTCATTTTCATTGCACAATTAAAGGTCGAAAAAAACATAATTTTTATTTTTAATAAAAATTATAACAAACTTGTATAAAAGGCAGAGTACCGCCAAGTTTACTTCCCCTGTTTTGCTTACAAAGTAAACAAAATATAAAAAGGAGAGAAACAAAAAAAACGTGTATTGAATATCCACCAGAGGTGGATCTTGCACATCAAACAAGTTTTCAATTTATTTTTTGATCAATGGTTATAATCTTTAACTTCAAACTCATATGTATATTAGTTCTCATGTAGTGAGTAAACTAGTTCATATGTATGTTTGATGTTTGGCATGGGATTGTTACCGCTTTCAAAACGTGTTCTGATGATGGGAACCTAGGAAATTCCCGAAATAGATCTATCAAAACACATTCCTGAAAGGGTCAAATAATAAATTTGAAAACAAAAAACTCTATAGATTATTTGTTAGGACAATATCCTAATGAAGAAATATAGAGTATGGCCTCGAACTTGAATAATTTTCATTTTCATTGCACAATTAAAGGTCGAAAAAAACATAATTTTTATTTTTAATAAAAATTATAACAAACTTGTATAAAAGGCAGAGTACCGCCAAGTTTACTTCCCCTGTTTTGCTTACAAAGTAAACAAAATATAAAAAGGAGAGAAACAAAAAAAAAACGTGTATTGAATATCCACCAGAGGTGGATCTTGCACATCAAACAAGTTTTCAATTTATTTTTTGATCAATGGTTATAATCTTTAACTTCAAACTCATATGTATATTAGTTCTCATGTAGTGAGTAAACTAGTTCATATGTATGTTTGATGTTTGGCATGGGATTGTTACCCGCTTTCAAAACGTGTTCTGATGATGGGAACCTAGAAAATTCCCGAAATAGATCTATCAAAACACATTCCTGAAAGGGTCAAATAATAAATTTGAAAACAAAAAACTCTATAGATTATTTGTTAGGACAATATCCTAATGAAGAAATATAGAGTATGGCCTCGAACTTGAATAATTTTCATTTTCATTGCACAATTAAAGGTCGAAAAAAACATAATTTTTATTTTTAATAAAAATTATAACAAACTTGAATAAAAATTATGTTTTTTCGACCTTTAATTGTGCAATGAAAATGAAAATTATTCAAGTTTGCTTTTAACAAAACGACTAAATTAATAAAAAAAATTTAAAACAAATCAAAAAAGAATTTTTTTTGTCAAGTTTGATATAATTTTTATTTAAAAATTAAGTTTTTTCTACTTTAAATGTGAAATGAAAATGAAAATTATCCAAGTTCGAGACCATACTCTATATTTCTTTTTTAGGATATTGTCCTAATAAATAATCTATAGAGTTTTTGTTTTCAAATTTATTAATTGACCACTTTCAGGAATGTGTTGATAGATCTATTTCGGGAATTTTCTAGGTTCCCATCATCAGAACACGTTTTGAAAGAAGTGGCAATCCCATGCAAAATATCAAACATTCATATAAACTAGTTTTCCCACTAAATGAGAACTAATATATGAATAAATAATCTATAGAGTTTTTGTTTCCAAATTTATTAATTTACCACTTTCAGGAATGTGTTGATATATCTATTTCGGGAATTTTCTAGGTTCCCATCATCAGAACACGTTTTGAAAGAAGTGGCAATCCCATGCAAAATATTCTCACTAAATGAGAAGAAAAGACTCGACGATGAATCATCATTTTTTTGATGCAAAGAAAAATTAAAAAAAAAATAAAAATAAAACACCAAAAAAAATTGAAAAATTAAGTTTTATAATAAAAAACAAAATACAGTGGTTGTAATTAGTTAATTTCCACTAATTGGCAACCGCTACTTACGTGCAATATAAATTGTGCTCATCACATCTATGGATCACAACGGCACTGACAATGTTTTAAAAGAACAACAGCCAACTAATAGTGAGGATGAGGCGGAAAAGCAGAAAATTAAAAGAAGACGAGATTGTTCATCTACACCATCCTATTTAGATGTTTCTACCATTACAAAAAAGGTTTTTGATCCAAATGGAGAAAACAGATTTACCGTGCTAGCCGACTTGGAGATAGAAAGCAACAAAAATGATACTGGTGCCCATAGGAGGACCAAAGTGACAAAAAACTTACCAAATGATGATAATCAGAAATCAAATTCCTCTGGTAAAAAGTATTGCCCCCCAATATTCCTCTACAACGTAATGTACAACAACTTGTCAAACAACTGGATGCAAAAACACCTAAAATAGAATTTAAAATAAAAAATGTAAACAAAAATAAAAGCAAACTCTATCTTTCAGATACCACTGTCCACACTGAAATGATGACGTTACTAAGGGAGAAGAAAATAAATTGATATTCATTCACACCTAGAGAACTAACACAAATATCTTTGGTATTACGTGGCTTGTACCATGGTACTGACATCAATGAAATAAAAACAACATTAGAAGAGACGGTTCCTAATGTAATCTCAAAGATCACCAAATTCACTACACCCCATTCAACAAAAAATAACTCGGACACAGGTCTTTTTCTCATCACGCTGTTACCTGGAAAAAAGCTTAACGACATTGCCCATATAAAATTTGTGCTCAGTCAATCAGTTATATGGGAAAAACCAAAGAAAAAAGATAAAGAAATTCAGTGTAGAAGATACCAGCACTGGGGACACATAGCGAGAAACTGTAACGCAGAATACAAATGTGTAAAATGCGACCAAGAACACCTACCTGGTGAATGCACCCGAAACAAATCTGAAAAATTCCGATCCTACTTGCGTCAACTGTGGTGAGGAGGGACATCCAGCTAACTGGCGTGGTTGTTCATACTACAAAGATTATTTAAAAGCAAAAAGAAAACGATTGCAGGAGGCGCAGATTATAAAATCAGCCGCTGCTAAAAATGGCAACAGATTAATCACCCCCATCTACACAACCAGGCAAAACATTTGCAAGCCTTTTGTATAAACCACCAGCAAATATGGAAAGTCGGTCAAATCGTCCCTCCATTATAGAAGCTTTTTTAAAACTTGCTGAGTTCTTCCTCGAGCCAGAAGAGCTCACGTTGGAACAAGAAATAAACATATTTTTGAACGAATACAAAAACAAGCCAAAAGTTGAAGCCAAAACCAAGTTTTTGCGTCTTCTAAAAAAAGTTCAATCCAATTATGGGCCTTAGAACGATTAACTTTATAACATTCAACGTGAGGTCTCTCTCCGAAAGAAGCCGTCAAATTGACCTCATCAACACCCTGAAAAGCAATAAAATTGACATTTGCTTTCTTCAAGAATGCCTTCTAAAAAAGCGCAAAAATGTTTTTCTTAACGACTACAACTTTATGTGTGATTATTCATCCGTTGGGGTCGCCATTGCAATCAAAAATACTATATCATATAGCAGGCTTAATATTGACAATTTAAACATTCTCAGGAGCTTTATTCAAATTGAGCTAAATATAAATAACGTTAAAAAAAAGGTTTTGCTCGGATCCTTGTATATAAAATGTAATTCACCAGCCACCGCATTACGCAACAGCCTGGATAAGATCCTTGACGTGGCTAGAACCTTCGACTTCTTCTTGCTCGGCGGTGATTTGAACTCTAAGAGCCCCGATTGGGGAGACAATACCGGAAACACCAACGGTAATGTGTTAAAAAAATGGCTAGAAGATAATTCTTTAGATGTTACTAGAATTTGTAATAGTAGCCCATCCTACCCAAATGGAAACTCTTTCCTTGACCACTATCTTCTAAGCCCATCCTTGATCAATTCAAATTCTCCGAATTATAATATGTCAACCCTTCCAACTTTCTCGGACCATTTTCCGCTAAAACTGGAAATTGAAATGGATTCTCCAGAGCTGACATTAAGAAATCCACACCACTACAGATCCTACAAAAATACTAATTGGAATAATTTTCAACGTGATTTGGAAATTGCAATCTTTCGCCTTGATGCCACCTGAAAATAGAAATTTGGATAATAATGAAATTGATGCACTTATAGAGGTTTTTAACGAAAATTTTAACTCTGTTCATAATATACACTCAACTGCAGTTGAACAAAAAAATGGAAAATTAGTTTATTCCGCGAATATTAAAAACTTCTATAAAGTCAAATACAGATGGCAAAAAGAGCTTAAGAAGATATACCACCGCTCTGGAAATAGAGCAAGCCACGAGTACAACTTACTATCGAAGCAAATCCAACTCTTGAAAATTATTATAAAAGACCTTGTAAATTTGGAACAAGAGAACTTTTTTAATGAAAAACTAAGGAACATTAAACCCGGCCCTTCAGCGTTTAAGGAAGTATATAAAATGGTAGGAAAAAAAACTCCCCCTTTTGTCAGAAATTATGTGTTAATGACGTCACCATTACTGATAGCGAGGCTTGTTCTGAGATTTTTCAAGAATATTATTCCTCGGTTTACACCGAAAAACTTCCCGACAACCCTGTCACGGATTTGATAGAGCGTGTGTCTTCGCATATTGGAGATGTACCCCGTTACATTTATACATTTGGCAACGCTTTTAGAGCGCTTGAAAATGAAGATACATATCACTTTACAAATGTACCTGCAGTTAAGGCCGTCATTAAAAACATCAACAACAAAAAATCGAGCAGTTTTGACGGAATCTCTAACTTTTTGCTTAAAAAGTTCCCAGACACGACATTAAAACTTTTTACTATTGTTTTTAATAACTGCCTCAACAACTGTTATTTTCCGAGAGCGTGGAAGCTGGCCAAAATTTTACCAATTAAAAAAAAAGGCGGTGGCACCAGGACTGAAGACTTTCGTCCTATATCCCTACTGTCCAACGTTGGCAAATTATTAGAACACATAGTCAAAGTAAAATTAGAAGATGAATTTCCATTCAATCCCATATGATCATATCAATTTGGTTTTAAATGCTCTCATTCCACACAACATGCATTGCTAAAGTTTCACGACGACCGTGGTTGTAAATCTGAGAAAAAGATACTGCACATTAGCAATTTCTCTAGACATTGAAAAAGCGTTTGACTACACAAGCCATAAAGGAATCTTATACAAACTTGTCGATCTTGGCGTAGACCCATTTCTTGTTAAGCTTTTTTCAAGTTTTTTTGCAGACCGCAAGTTTAGTGTGCAGATAAAAGACTGCTACTCATCGCCTGGCATTGTAAGCGGTGGTGTTCCCCAGGGAAGTGTACTTGCCCCGTTATTATTCAATATATTTTTGCATGACTTTCCTCATTCAACTGCCAATGCTAAGCTATTCTTTATGCCGATGACTGCACGATATACAGCCACAATGAGTCACCCTTACAAGCCTTAAGAAATGCTGCTTCTCATCTTAGAACTATTTATGATTTCTACAAAAAGTGGGGCATAAAAATAAACGCTGCAAAATCGGAAGCCATTTGTATCAGAAATGCCTCAGGCAAATGCTCTGACTATGTGGTCCCCCTGAGCAAATGTCTTTTTCTTACCCTAAATGGAGTTTGAAATACCCATTAAGAACAATGTAAAGTATCTGGGAGTGATTTTAATCAACTTTTCAAATTTAACAACCATCGACGAGCCTAACTGGCAAAAGCCAAACGTATTACTGCCATGTTCTCTAGTGTGATGAATAGTTTTTATCTTCCTTCAGAAACAAAGCTTTTATTATACAAAGTGGCAATCAGATCCACCTTAATTTATTCATTCCCAATATGGTTTTCCATCTCCCCAACAGTTGCAATGGAAATAGAAATTCTGGAACGAAATATCTTACGAAAAATGCATAAATAAAAACTTTAAAAACTGCACCGAACGATTCTCTAACACCTATATTTACAAACTTCAGCTGTAGTACCTTTCTGTGAATATCCTTTGGTCCTCCAAAGGAAATTTGTTGAACGACTAAGTGATCATGATAATTATTTGATGAACAACATTTATGAGGCACAGAAAAACTTGCGCAGTTGTTCCTATCTGTCCGCCGTTGGTGTACTGAGAGAGGAGTTCAACAACGAAAATGGATCCTATATCCCTCCAAGATTCTACAAGAAATCCGATCCCGGCCCACATAGGGTCTAGAAAATTTAGAAAAGAAAGAACTTATCAAAAATCTGTGATTTATTTAAAAATCTGTGATAGCTTATATATTTTTGTTTAATGATATAACTTTCATATAAAAGTTTATATAACTGTGATACATTATTCCCACCTTGAATCCGCAACCTGACAAACGGTTTATTGATATGATTTTCACGGAAAATCCATTATATATACCGTTTGTGAGTTAACTGTGAATATTGGCATCTCAATACAATGCATAAAAGTATGCTATTTTTCAAAATTTAATTACATATGTTTTTAAAACAGATACCCTTGAAAACCTTATCGGTTATTCGTATACTTGTTTGTACTCGTACACATCGTTAAAAATTTTCCTGTAATATGTTATTACTATAATCACTGTTTTGATATCGTTATTTAACAGCTCCATTTATTTATTTTATTTAGTTTAAGTGTTAA
>CM037851.1:122788369-122911029 GCA_021234595.1 Delia radicum
CTCACGTTTATTTGTAACGATCCGCTTAATTTTTTGTAATAAATAACATCAAAAAGTGTCTTTTTTAAAACTGTCACTATTTCAAGGATATTAATGCCTTTTTTTCGACCGAAAGTTAACTTGACTCTGCTCTTAACTATTATGAGAAAACGAAATTATATAATTATATATAATTTTTTGGACCAAAAATACATTTCACGTGCAGGAAAATTATGTGAATGTATTAAAAATGTAGGAATGTTGAGTACTTTGTGAGTAAAATATTGTAACATTGTGACCAACTGTTTTCTTTGGCAAGAAGTCAAAGTAAAAATTTCATATTTTTGTAAAAAATTTTTATTTTGCAAGTATGAAAATAAAAACTTTGTAAATTAAATAATTTTTGCACCAAAATAATTAACAAATCATAAAAGAGGTACTAATTTTAGAATAAAAATCTATACCACTCACATAATTATCAAAATAAGGTACAAAATATCAATTTTGCCCAAAGAAATAACGATATTTTGAAAATCCCCAAAAATCGATCTCCAAAAAGTTCCAAGAGATATTTAAAAACCTTTAATGCATATGTGTTCCCTAAGATATGCTCTAACCAGATGTTTGCGACAGTCTGCGAACATTCATAAACTTTTGAGATACTTTCTTATAACTGAAAAATGGAGTTTAGATCACACTTCTACACTAAGTAAAGTTTGTGTGTTTTCTTATTTTTGGTTAAAACTAAAATATAATTATATAAATAGATCTTAACTGGGTTTTGCAAGTCGCAAGTCGAATGAAAAAAAAAATATATATAACAAATCGTAATAGAGAATCCAAAATGTCGACCCACCCTCTACTTAAAAAGCCGTCAGTCGGAAATTTTAATTGTGGAGGCAGTTTAACCCATCCGATAATATGTTATAACCCAAAGATTTTACAAGTGAATATAGTTTTGTCTGATGTTAGATACATTTGATGTTTTCAAACAGATTTGTGCATTAAAAAGAACAATATATAATTTTCTGAAAAATAGTGTGGTGCAATATTTAATCTTATGTTTAATCATTGCCATAAAAAAGTTTGGTTATAATTAACATAAACAAAACTTTTATGCAATTTTTTTCTATTTAATTACGACTTACATAAAATACACTAATTTCTTTATAGTTTTACTGTTTTAATAGTCAAAATCTGAAATCTCATTTTAACAGCGCAGTAAAGAGACTTAAATCTTATCAAAAATCTAAAAAAGAAGTTATAATTATGGCAACAATTAGACAAAAATAATAATCGAACCCACAATTTTATTTTTATAAAGGCAAAATTACGACTAATATTCAGGTTTTTACCCCTCAAAACTTCTCCTAACAAATAGTTAAAATCAAACTAATTGACTTAAAAACCTTCTAAATCCACGAGAGGACACTGGATCCCATATAATTCATAAACAGCAAATTAAAGTTCAATATATTTAAATTTTAAATTAAATCCACCATACAGATGCATGCTTAGCAACCCCACAACCCCGTATGATAACAATTTCAACAAGATCAGAAAATAATATATATCAAAAAAGAATTCGCCATTTAAATCCGCCATTTTTAATTTCCGAATCCATGTTCGTAATCAGCGACACCATATTGTTCATAAACACATAAATGAAATTCAATATACAGTTACTGTCATTAATATTCGGTTTTTATATATAAGATTTATAAATCTAAAAATTTTCAATTAATTACATTTAATAACGGTTTTATTTTTTTACTTAAATATATACATAAAGTGTTCATTGTGCGATTTTTTTTAATAATATCGAAAGAATATTTTTAAAAATAAATCCAAAACCAATCACTACACAAATACACGCTTCATTAATATTCGGTTTTTTGTTTTCATATAAAATACAACATATAAATCTGCAAGTACACAATAATTATTTGTAAAATGGGGAATCCCACATTAAACAAAGCCAAGCGAATAAATATATATAAATAAAGTGAATGGGAGAAAACATGTCAAACCATCATGCGATTCGGCTGCACCCTCTCCGTTTTGAATGAAATTTTCCACAAATGTTGTATATTACTAGACTTGAAAAAACCCAAACTTATGGACCCCAACGACTTTCGGTTTCCGAGTTATGACGTCATGAATATTAGAAAAAACTCAAAAATGTCACTAAAGTGTGTTTATAAAAATGTCTATAACTTTTAAACTGTAAAAGCTAAAATATTTTTGTTTACAGTTTTTTAAAGGTAAGATATGCTCTTTAAAATGATATGCATATGCATTTTTTTCATGGAAATTTCCACCGAAATTTTTTCGGATCTAAAATTCAGAAGGCCAAATCGGGAAAAACTATATTTTTTAAAATTCTTAAAAAAATATATGTTAATAAGTAAACCCTTGTTAACATATATTCAAAATTTCAGATTGGAGCCATGATTAGTTTTTGAGTTATGAGCTAAAACGTGGCCCTATATACGATTTGCGCTTGTAAAAGATGGGATAAAAAAATGTAATAGCACTCAAATGACGTATATTAATAAGCTTAACATAAAAATATTTGGTTAATTTTTTTGGAGCTCATCTTCAATCCATACCAGTGATTTAATTAAAAGGTTTTTCAATTTTTTTTAAATAGGATTCAAAAGTTTATTAAGGAACAAATACTTTTGGTCCACTGGCAGAGTTTTTAATTTTGAGCAAGTACAATTTCGTTATAAAATTTTATTTCAGTTTGAATATAAAAAACTCAAAAAATTTACAATATATATTGTAAATTTTTTGATATATTATAAACATTTATTTTTTATCCAAAACTGGGAAAAGCCCTTTCATCCGAAATTATGGAAAAAGTAAAATCGTTGAGTGCGATGACATTAGTCGATGTATGCCAGGTGGGAAGGATTTTATTTCTGTTGTTGAAAATGGAGTTAAAGTACATAAAACAAAGAGACTATTGTTGGGAAATTTAAGAGAAATGTATGCCTTGTTTAAAGAAAGATTTGAGGAACAAAAAATAGGTCTATCGAAATTTTGTGAGCTTCGCCCTAAAAATGTTGTGCTGGTCAACTCAAGCGGTAGTCATAATATATGCGTTTGTACAAAACACCAGAATGTTAAATTAATGCTTCACTCCATTAATTTAAAAAAAAATAACAAATACAATGGAAGATTTTAAGATAGAATCATACAAAGACTGTTTTAAAAAAAATTGTTTGCTCTACAGAGTCTCCGCAGTGCTATCTTGGTAAATGCAATTTATGTCCCGGAACTCATAATTTTAAAGAGACTCTTCGTCAGTTACTCGATGAAAACGATATTGACGAAATAACATACAAGCAATGGATTAGTACTGACAGGGATAGTTTGGAAACAATGATTAAACCTACCGATGATTTTTTAGATTTATTTATCGAAAAACTTAAAAATTTACTGCCACATTCCTTAATTTCCAAAGAGCAGAACGCATTTCTAAACTTTAGAAAAAATTCATTAAAAGAAAACGAATATGTCATTGTTGGCGACTTTTCGGAAAACGTTTCTTTTGTTGTCCAAGATTGTGTCCAAGGATTTCACTGGAACAATTCCCAAGCTACATTATATCCGATTGTCATATACTATAAAATTGATGGAATATTGAAAAATACTAATTTTATAATTATTTCAAGCTGTCTTGTTCATAATACTGTAGCTGTTCATTTATTTCACAAACACATGATTTTTTTTATATTAAACAAGTTTCAAAGAGTTCCGGAAAAAATAATATATTTTTCCGATGGATGCGCTGGTCAATTTAAAAATAAAAAAAACTTTGTTAACTTGTGTTATCATAACGCAGATTTTGGGTGTGATGCAGAGTGGCATTTTTTTGCTACGAGCCACGGAAAAGGTCCTAGTGACGGCCTTGGTGGAACTGTGAAAAGAGAAGCACGTAGAGCCAGTTTACAACGTCCACTTGAAAACCAAATTACAACGCCAAAACTCTTATTTGATTGGTGCGAAGCAAATTTAAAAAATTGTAATTTTAAATATCTTTCTGAAGACGATTATCAAAAAGAAGATCTATTTCTCAAAGATCGCTTTAATGGTTTACGTACCATTCCAGGTACACAAAAATACCACAGCTTTATTCCCGAAGGAACCAACAAATTAAAAGTAAAGATATTTTCAAACGATACTGATTTTTTAGTTGAAAACATTTATACCTAGATGTTGTATAAATTATTATTTTATATTAAATCTCAAACCTTTCAAGTTTTTAAAACTTTTTTAATGTGATAAATTTAAAAAAATATATTTAATAAATTTGTATTACAAATATGAAATACAAACTAAATTTTTAAGTTTTTGAATGTTTTGGTTGAAATCTAAACAATAAAATTATATAATAAATGAATTAATTAAAATGAAATCTAGACAAATATGAATTTTATTTTTTATTATTTTCAACAATTTTAAGATATGTACAGAAAAACTTAAGATATATACAGTAAATCTAAGTAGCCAAGTGTTTAGGGGGAGTTACAGCATAATTTCGCAAGTTTACCATGTATGGCGCACCCTTTTGTGTTTATTATACATATCTTTTACAAGCGCAAATCGTACATAGGGCCACGTTTTAGCTCATAACTCAAAAACTAATCATGGCTCCAATCTGAAATTTTGAATATATGTTAACAAGGGTTTACTTATTAACATATATTTTTTTAAGAATTTTAAAAAATATAGTTTTTTCCCGATTTGGCCTTCTGAATTTTAGATCCGAAAAAATTTCGGTGGAAATTTCCATGAAAAAAATGCATATGCATATCATTTTAAAGAGCATATCTTACCTTTAAAAAACTGTAAACAAAAATATTTTAGCTTTTACAGTTTAAAAGTTATAGACATTTTTATAAACACACTTTAGTGACATTTTTGAGTTTTTTCTAATATTCATGACGTCATAACTCGGAAACCGAAAGTCGTTGGGGTCCATAAGTTTGGGTTTTTTCAAGTCTAGTAATATACAACATTTGTGGAAAATTTCATTCAAATCGGAGAGGGTGATTCCGAAAAAGGCACTTTTTCATGATGGTTTGACATGTTTTCTCCCGAATGCTTCATAACTTACATAGGCAAGTTGTTCTTTACATTAGCAAAAATACTTCGCTAGAGCAAAGAAAATTAGGAATTTTTCATTACAAAAAAGCAAAAAATATAAATATATTGCTGAAATATTTAATATGAAGACTAATACAGTCGGTGACATTATACGAAGATATAAAAATGAGGATAGAATCAATTTTAAAAGCAGACAGGTCAGCCAAAAAAGCTTACCGGGATGGAGGAGCGCCGTATTGTAAAAAAAATCAAGTCAACGCTTAAGTGCTCCTAAAATTTTAGCTGATGTTAAGACAGAATTCGGAAAAACAGTTACAGAAGCAACAAGACTTCGCACCATTAAAAAACAAGGGTACAAGGATGCCAAGTTGCTCGAAAAGGTACCGAGTTGCTCGAAAAGAATCTTTCGCCAATTTAAAGAACAGGAACTATCGACTAAAATTTGATAAGGAGCATATAAAAAGAGATGTAAACTGGTGGGATGACGTTATTTTTCTCGATGAAAGCAATTTTAAATTATTTAGTAGCGACGGAAAGACTATGGTGTGGCGGAAGCCGAATGAGGAATTGAAAGGAAAAAATATTAACTCCCACAGTTAAACAAGGAGGCGGAAGTCTAATGGTATGGGGTCGCATATCCCCAAAAGAGGTTGGAAAGCTTTTGTTTATTAAAGGTATTATGAACAAGGACTCATATATGAAAATTTTAAGAGAGAATTTAAAACCATCTGCAGAAAAAATGGGAATTTCATCGACCTTCAAATTGTATCAGGACAATGGCCCTAAGCATAAAGTCCACATTGTCCGTGAATGGTTGCTTTATAATTGCCCAAAAGTTATTAATATGCCTGTTAAATTCCCCGACATGAATCCCATAGAAAATTTATGGGACCATTTGTATCGCCGTATCCGTCAGAATCCAGTTTCATCGAAAGGCGAACTCAAAAAACCGCTGCAAGAAGAATGGGATAAAATCAGTGTGGATTACCTTCAAAAAAGTATTCATAATATGCCAAACCGTCTTTCTGAGGTTATAAAAAATAAGGGCTATCCAACCAAATATTAATTTCATTTCTTAAAATTCTTATTCAAATGATCACTTTATATATTAAAAGAAACTGAATATTAATGAAGTATGAATTTTTTCAGTTTTCAGTTATTTTGTTTTCTTAAAGTATTTTCTCAATGTTCCTTAATCTAAAATAAGTTTTTGTTTATATCAAAATATATATATGAAACAAACAAAAATTTAATGTGCATGTTTTTTCCTTTATTTCTTGATAAAATTAAGCTTTTTGTAACTCAAATAAAAAAATCGAATATTAATGACAGTCAGTGTATACAAATTTTAAAATTTATGAATCCAAATTTATGATCAGCAACTGCCTAAACCTCCTATAGAATAATATCTAACAATTTCAGCAAAATCAGAAATTAAAAATATATATATAAAAAAGTTGTTGCCATATTAAATCCGCCATTTTCAATTTTAAATTTTGGTTTCCATATTCGAAATCAGCGCTGCCATATCCTTTGCAAACAAAGTTCAATATATACAAATTTCAAAAATTGTGGCCGCCATTTTGAATTTTAATATTTGATTCCAGATTTGTGATCAGCGACTGCCTTAACCTCATACAAGATACACTAATAAACCGGTTTGGACCGGAGGGCCGGAGAAATGCGACGCAAACCGAAACACGTTTTTAAATACATTTGTACTGATTTTTAGTTAATTGATTCCATTACCCTTTATTGTAGCTGAAAAAATTACTTTTCGATAAAAAATTTATTTTTCAATAAAAAAAACGTTCTTTCAATAAAAAAATATAACTTTTTTATTATTTTTGGAAAAAAGCTTTTATTAATAAGAAAAACATAACATACAAAAATTAAAATAAAAATTTAAAATAAGGAATTAATCGAATTAAACTCTGAAGCGAAACGTTTATTTTTCTATCCTAAGCTTGATTAAATCGATTACCATTTCTACACTTTTATTTGAGAGTCTTGCTGATTTTTTATGAAATGATCTAAAGTTTGTGTATTGTTAGTTTTTTTTAAATATATTTCCTTGTAACAATTAATATCGTCGGCAATAACGTCGACATAACATTTCTCGACACTTTTTAACTCCGATCTTCGTCCGGATAATTATTTTGAAAAATGTCCATTGCTTGCGATTTGAATTGCATCGCTTCAGAGATATTATCAGTGGTAAGCTTTTTGAGTTCTGCTTCACATTGTTCGTGTTAAAAAAATGTGTTTTAACAAATATTTTTATATTAACGACGCAAGTCGCAGCCTTTGCGACGCAACGTCGTAAACATTCAACGCAAACTGAAACATAGACTACGCAATTTCAAAGTCACAGAAAATTTTAAACCAACGCAACTTCGAAAAGACGCAAATCGAAACGACTGAAACCGGTGAATGGTGTACTATCTAGATTTCTATCAAAATTCACGATTACTCCCAAAGTGCGCCGCCGTCAATTATTTTGGTCGGCTTTTTGACTGCTTCATAATACAACAACTTGGCACCTTCTACATATTTTAAAAATAGTATTGTAGTTTGCTCGTTTTGAACTATTCCTATTTTTTCTTTCAGTAGAAAACCATGCGTATTTTTTGTTGCGTATTTTCTTTTCTTTAACTTTAAACTTCAAATAAGTACTGTGTATTACATTGTAGAAAATCAATTTGTGCATCTACTGTAGACATATAGAAAATCTGGTTCCATTGAATGTTGGTAAGATCAGATTCCAGTGATATTCAATATTTTTAAAGTCTCTGTATGTTAGAGTTTGTGTTTCAATTTTACATTTGAAATCATAGGATAAAAAATTAAGACCGTGTTTTGAAAACAGAGGCCGAAAGCGGGTCATAACGCATTAAACGGGAAAATTATCAATGAAGCGAATATCTAGTAGGGTACTTGCAGTGGAAGTGAAATGGGTTTGGTATTAAGCAATTAACCGGCAGTAGTCCAATGGCACTCATATCTTCCATTAAGTAGATAGCCAAGTGGAAGTGTAGCCAGCACATCAAAGGGTTGATATCAATGTTATTATTAGGTCTGTAGACAATATCAAGTAAAACTTTTTGATTGTCGTTTAAAATATCCACGGAGAGATATTCTGGTTTACCAGAATTTGACATTTAATTTTCGCAATTTGAAATCTCTACCTCATTCATACTATTTGAAAACTCTTCACCATGATCAGAACACATGTCTGCGTCAGTAGAATTTTTACTTTTAAATTTAGATCTAATCGTCGTTTTTATGTACCACCGTAGAACCACCTATGTGAGTAGGTCTGTCTGAGCGAAAAAGTCGATAGACTCTTAGGTTATCATGAACTTTAACATGAAACCAAGATTCAGAAACACATATAATTTCAATGCCCGATTTTTCAAATATCAAACGAAATTCATCCATCTTACCCTGCGCATTTATGAAGCAGATATTAATAGCTGTAGTTCCTTTTGTCAGTACTCTGATCATATTAAAAAAAGCTTTTCCCCAGAAAAATACCTTCCTTTATTATTGTTCGGAAACACTATTAGTAAAAACATTTTTTATAGCAATGCAAGCTGAATTATAAGTTAAATCAATTGACACATAATATTAATAATATAATAGATGAGATAGTTATGTAATAAAAATATAATATTGGTGGAAAAACAATAAAAATTAAAAATGTTTTAATTTTTGTATTAAAAATACAAAAATTGTTTTTTCGGACTATTTATATTTTCATATATTTAGTTAGAATATTATTCTATATCAAGTGAAAAAATCTAATTTGATATTGTCATATTAGATTTTATTTGTTGCTTTTGAAAAAACTTGATAATTTTCATGATAAACAAAACAATTATTTCATTGGCATCACCCAAATATTCAGTTGTCAGCAATAGAAAAAGATAATTGGCTTAACTCAAACTAAGACATTACTTGCAACAGACAAAATAAACAGTATGAGAATCTTTTTGAAGAGCAACAAATAAAATCTAATATGACAATATCAAATTAGATTTTTTTACTTGAGGTAGAACAATATTCTAATGAAAATATAGAAAGTCCGAAAAAAAATATTTTTAATTTTTAATACAAAAATTAAAACATTTTTGAACAATTATCAGACCACGACTTTTCTCAACAAACACTTCATGATAGACAAAACAATTATTTCATTGGCATCGCCCAAATATTCAGTTGCCAGCAATAGAAAAAGATAATTGGCTTAACTCAAACCAAGACATTACTTGCAACAGACAAAATAAACAGTATGGGAATCTTTTAGAAGACCAACAAATAAAATCTAATATGACATTATCAAATTAGATTTTTTACTTGAGGTGGAAGAATATTCTAAATAAAATATAGAAAGTCCGAAAAAAAATATTTTGTACTTTTAATACAAAAATTAAAACATTTTTGAACAATTATCAGACCACGACTTTTCCCAACCAACACTTCTTGTTGGGATATGTTGTTTTTACAAATTGCAATATAACAAACGCACATACATGTACTGACATACAAAGTATATCGACATGTTAAATAGTTGTTTTTCAAATAGTTTGATTTTATAATTAGGGTTACCAGATCAGGCCGTTTATACACTAAGGCAGATAAAAAGATCCTTATAGAGTTTATTTTGTGTGTTGTTTGTAATGTCTCGGTTTTAGTTAAGCCAATTATCTTTTCTATTACAGACAACTGAAGATTAAGGTGATGCCAATGCAACAATGGTATTGTCTATCATGAAAATGATCAACAGTTTTTGAAGAGCAACAAATAAAATCAAATATGATAATATCAAATTAGGTTTTTGGACTTGAAGTAGAACAATTTTCTAACTAAATATATGGAAGCATAGAAAGTCCGAAAAACAATTTTTGTATTTTTAATACAAAAATTAAAACATTTTTGAAAAATTAGCATACCACGGCTCTTCTCAACAAACACTTTTTGTTGATATACATGTTGTTTTTACAAATTGTAATACAACAAACGCACATAAATATACTAACATGCAAAGTAAATCGACATGTTGCAGAAAACTGAAGATTTGGGCGATGACAATGAGACAATTGTATTGTGTATCATGAAAATTATCAAATTCTTTGAAGAGCAACAAATAAAATCTTATATGATAATATCAAATTAGATTTTTGGACTTGAGGTAGAACAATATTCTAACTAAATATATGAAGATACAAATTACAGCGTGAACAAGTTAAAAGAATTTGAATAAATAAACAAATTAAAAAATTATAAGATTTAGAATATTATTAGTTTGGTATCTTCATTTCATCATCATCATGTTGATTCAGTTTATTGATATCATCTATGCAAATCGGGTTTTGATTTCTATTTATTCTTATCTAAAAAATGCCACTGTTTATAAAAACAGATGAAATTTCTTTTTGTCTTTTGTCATCATGTTGATTCAGTTTATTGATATCACCTATGCAAATCGGGCTTTCATTTCTATTTATTCTAATCTAAAAAAATGCCACTGTTTATAAAAAAGATGAAATGTCTTTTTGTCTTTTGAGTCGGTGTGATTCCAGAAAAATACGATGATTTTAACACCAGAAAAGCATCGTATTTTTCATTAACACAGAACGAACTATCGTGTCCAGTGAAGCTCAAATGTAAAACAACTTGTGAAGCTTTGATATGCGTGCCCATTGATTTCTCACATGGACTTTCAAATTTGACTACAATTGATTCATTTCTTGATATTTTGTTTATTTTCATTGTTTTTATTTTTACGGTTTCTGTTAATATTTAACCCTCAAAAGTGCGCCAAATGAGGATATTATAATAAGATTTAATGCTAAGAAAGCGAGAAAGCGTTAAAATATTGTGTAATTTAAATAAATATTTTGAAATGAACACAGTTTTCAAAAATATTTTTAACATATTTATGTTGACAACGAACCGTTAATACTAAACACAAATTAAGACTGGGTCTTATACTTTAAAAAAAGCTATAATTTTCGTCCAAGGCCATGCAGTATTCCAAAGATACCTGTAAAGAACATCGTCTTAACTTGAAAACGGAGATTGGTTTAAGTTTTGTTAAAAGCAGACGTGTGTTACTTACTTTATTTTACTTTATAAAATTGAGTTGGCACCGAATATTTAAAGCTGCAAAGGTGACTGGAATAAATATTAAAGCTTTGACCAGCAGTGTTATTAATTTCAGACGGCGGTGTGCAGTTAATTTCATAAAATTTTGATTTTAAACTTTAAATTTTTTTTAAATTATTTATATATTTTAGTGGAAGTAAATAATTTTGTGATAACAGAAGTAAATAAAAGAATAAACATCAATCATCCGCTGGCTCTTTCTGCCAAAATATTGTTTTTATTTACTATTGTCAACAGTGCTGCCACATTGCTGTTTATTACAATCCGGTTCACAACCATTGCAACCTTTACCGAATTGTTATTAATATATCTATACCGAATTGTTATTAATATATCTATATCTTATTAATATATAAATAAAATATGGTTAATACACTGATAGACGCACAAAATCAAAAACGTAAATTATGTGAGACTTCACCTACAAATGTCCAAGTAGGAAATATGCAGTCGACTGATTTGTTAAATTTAATGTCGTCCCTATTAGGTGAAAAGTTAAAAAAAATGCGTACAAAAAGCGGTATGATTTAGGTAAAGGAGAACATTGATGAAGTTAAATTCGAAGTTAGTAGAAGATAAGCAGTTACAGGAAGAGGTTAAAAACTACAAGAAAATAGAGAAGAAGACCAGCGTCGAATGAAGCAACTTGAAGAAGATTTAGGAAAGAAAAAATAATAATAAGGGGCCTGCAAGCCAAAAATCAGCTTACGGAGCAGTCAAAAATGTATAAAGACGACCTGAAGATAAAACAAAAGGTTGACATTGAGCAAACGAAGAAAATATTTGAAAAAGATGAAAAAAATTACGATTTTGGTTGAATTAAAGTCTGTATCTATGGTATCAGAAATTTTTAAGCGTACGAAGAACGAAGAAGGAAAGTCCATATATATAGAGCGGGATCTTTGTGCGGATCGCAAAAGAAAAAAAAGGTAATGATGGAGCTTAAGAAGGATATTATTACGATTGATAAAGATAAACGTGTCTCAGTGAGGGATGACAAAATGGTAATAGAAGGAAACAAATTGTTCTGGAACAAAAACAACATACTGATGTGTGGAGAAAAGACTGGTAAAGATATTTTAAAAGAAATTAATGGTGAGAAGATTGTTATTATTAGTTTAGATTATAATCAAATTTTAGATAAAGTCAATTCAAAAAACTAATTAAAATCCAGAAGGAAAAAGAAATTCAGAAGAAAATGTAAACAGAATAGAAGTTAATGATTAAGTAAATATTAAATGTACATGGGTTTGAAAATAAGTACCATCGCCTCGATTTGTTTACGTAGGTAGAGCAAAAGGATATATTTGTGTTGTTAGAAACTCAATATAAATATAATACAATTTTTCAAAAATTTTCATACTATGTGGAAACCTGCCTCCAGAAATAGCATATATGGAAGAGGTTTTATTTTATTTTTTATTCTTTATTTAAACAATATTATAAAAGTAATACAGTTTAAGGTTGTACTACGACTAGTCTATATAGACTAACTAGTAGTTTATTTCTAATTGCTAAATTAACAATAATCATGTTCATAAAAAGTACAGATGTAAAAGTTTAGTTATTAAACTTAATCTGGTGCAAATCGACCAATTAGGTCATGTGGTTTATAGCGATTAAGCCTTCTAGGTAATCTCGAGATGTTTATTATATTCGGAATTCCTTCGTTGGGATGACTCAATATTCGAAGATTATGAGCCTCAGCGTTACGCCTTGTCTCTTCATTTATTGTACTTATTTTTAGGTCACGATGGGGGCATTAACAATATTTCTAAGGACTTTATTTTGGAATTTTTTAATTTGTTGTATTGTAGACTTTTTTGCGCATCCCCAGACTTGGATTCCATAAGTCCACACTGCCTTTAAAAGCTGTTTGTACAGCATAAGTTTGTTGTGTATAGAGAGTTTGGCTCTTCTTTCTAATAGCCAACTCATTTTTCTGTATTTTATTTCTAGTTAATTTTTTTTTTATTTTGACGTGTTTTTTTCCACTGAAGTTTTGTATCCATCTTCATACCTAAGTATTTAGCCGAGTTTGCAAATGGCCCTTCAATGCTGTTGATAAAAATTGGTAAATGAATTGTTTTTTTTGTAAGTAAAGTTGATATGGATGGATTTGGAACTATTTAATTGTATGCCTCATTTTTTTTGTCCACAGTTGTACATCATCAAGAGCTTTCTGTAGTTTTTCGGTTGCAATTATGTTGTTCGGGCCCTGTTGACAATATTACCGTGTCATCCGCAAAAGTGCCGACTACACAATTTCTGTTTACTGGCATATCATAGGTATACAAAAATACAAAATATGGCCCAGTATACTACACTCATAAAAAAAGTTTGTAAAGTCAGCAAAAAATTTTGCTGAGTCAGCAAAATTTAGTCAGGAGGATGCTAGCAAAAAAGTTGCTAATGTCAGCAAAATCTTTTGCTGAAAATCAGCGAGCTGATTTTTAGCAACAAAATTTGTAGATTCAGCAAAAGTTTTGCTAACACTTAGTAGATTAGAAATAAAAAAGCGTTGGTAAAAATTAATAAATTTTTTGCTGAATTTTAGTAGACTGAAAAAAACGCAAAAAATTTGTAGAAAAATTGTAATTTAGTTAATTTATTTGCTGAAAATCATAAAACATATTTTTGTGATTCTTTTAAAAATAATTTACTATAATAACGAAATATAACAATTTTAATTTTCCCACATTGACGACATGAATTAATTTAATATCTGAAAATATATAGAAATAAATATATATAACATAACAAAAATTTTCTTTCAACTACTTACATCAATGGTTGTCTTAATGATGCTATGACGAAACTGCCGAAGAAAATTCTAGAAACGAAACGAAAAAATAAACAAAACAAACGAAACGAAAAAAACAACCCTTTTTTGCAATAAGAAAAAGAAACCATACAAATCTACCTAAGATGTGTGTTTTTGTCTTTCTCTTTACTCTGTCTACATGTCTGTATATGTTTTTTCATGGTTGATTTTTTTACTTGTCTTGTTAGAGTTGTACTTTTTAATATCATTTTCCTCTTCTCTACTACATCTTGACATGCCGCGACATCTGCTTATCAGCACAATTTTTTTTAGCAAAATTAATTAGTAAAACATTAGTATATTAGTAAAGCATTAGTATAAAACTGTTAAGTGCTGAATAAGTATAACAAAAATTTTAGCTGAAAACACGATTTTAGCAAAAATATTTGCTAAAAAATAGTATACCTGATTTACAAGACGTTTTACTAACTTTTCTACTAACTTATTTTTTTGAGTGTACCCTGTGGTACGCCTGATCTAATAGGATAAAGATTTGAGTACTCGTCTTCTAGCTTTACTCGGAAAACTCTTTCTTCTAAATATGATTTTAATAATTCGGAGTAGTGCTTGGGTAAAAGTAAATTTAGCTTGTAAATCAATCCGTCATGGAATACACCATCGAACGCCTTTGCAA
This sequence comes from Delia radicum, assembly GCA_021234595.1. NCBI lineage: Eukaryota > Metazoa > Arthropoda > Insecta > Diptera > Anthomyiidae > Delia > Delia radicum. The sequence continues at coordinate 122,803,096 of CM037851.1, forward strand.
CATCTAAGATTTCAATCGAATTCTATGTATCTGTTCGATTGTCGAGTGTTTTTTGCGAAATCCGAATTGGTGATGAGGTATTAGACCTTTAGTGTACATTATTTCTTTAAATCTTTTGCAGATTAATTTCTCAAACAATTTACCAATTAATGGCAATAACGATATAGGTCAATAAGAGCTAACTTATTCTGGGTTTTTTTCCTGGCTTCTGTATCATTATGATCTCAGTCACTTTCCATATGCTTGGAAAATAACTTAGTTTTATAGCTGCATTAAATATTGTTGCAAGATTTGCAATTGCCTTAAGCGGTAAGTATTTCAGTAGATCTGCTATTATTAAATCATAACCGGGAGACTTTTTAGATTTAAGGGATTTGGTTTAATTTTTTACTTCTGTGACTGTTACATTTGAAATATTTTCACAGTCATTGTTTATTACCACACCTAGCTCTTGTTTATCAGCAAGGTCATTGGTAAAAATGCTACTTAGATAATCAGCAAACCTTTTGTAAATTCGTTCTTGCCCAAGTTCCATAGATTTGCCTAAGAGCTGAGTTTGTACGAGTTGATTGCTTAAGCTTTAAGCTACTTTGTGGCCTTCCAAAGAGAATAGTCAGTTTTGCTGTCATATGTTAACTCCGATAAATACTGATTAAGATTTTCGTTTTTGTAAACTTTTATTTGTCTTCTCAGTTTTTGAGTAGCATTATTAAGTACAGTTTTGTTACGGGGACATCTGGTCTGTTACCATTTTTTTTCGAAGTTTTCGTTTAATCGCTATAAGTTTGCGGATTTTTGGAGGGTAGGATATTTTATTTTGAAACCCTTTCATTTGAGGGTGCAATTCAATGCAGCCTCTTGAATTAGCGACGCAAAGTCTTGTACGTCTTTTTCTAAATCTTCTGATGTAGATATATGCGATAAGGTCTTAATATTTTCGTTTATTAATAATTTATAATAACTCCAATCAGTGTGCTTATTTGATAATGTTGGAATCGATGTTTTTACGAACTCCGCAGTATAGAGTTAAGAATATTGGTGAATGGTCTGAACTCAAGTCGAACCCTTCTTCTATATCTAGTGAAAGTTTAGATCTTTTTCTAGTTATAAAAAATCAATTAAATCTGGCCGCTTTTTTCTATCTGGTGGCCAATATGTATGAGAACCAGTCGAGATTCATTCACTACCTGTTGCTTGTAAGGCTTCAAACACACTTCTGCCTTTCGTTGTATTTAATCGGGATCCCCAATAAACATGTTAGGCATTAAATTAATTAAACAATACTTATGTTTGTTAATAAGTTCCATATACTGTTCGCAAGTAATATTATGTCTTGGAGGGCTGTAGACTGATGTGAATGATGTGTATGTGTTATTTGTTGTTATTGTTATTGTTACGGTTGTAGCTTGGAATTCATCTTTGCAAATTTTTTCTTCTTCATAATGAGATATATTGGATCTTACCAAGATTGCACTGCCACTACCTCTTGCATTATTGCTTGGGTGGATTGTATGATATACGTTATAGTTATCAACTCGTATATAACTTTCTTTTGTAAAATGAGTTTCGCTTTTAAGGCAAATGTCGACGTTTTGTTTTACAAGTATGGCTAAAAGTTCAGTTTTATATTTTTGAAGTCCGTTAGCATTCCACTCCATAACTCTGATTGAGGGTTTCATTAATAATTTATGTTTTGTTCTAATGCAATAAGGCGATCTTCAATACTTTTATTGAATGTTTCTAGGTGTTCTAATTTTAATAAAATCTTTTCCAGTATTTTGTGGTCATCAACGTGTTTTGTTTTATTACTTCCAATAAACTAACCGTATCTGAGTAAGATAGTTTTGTATTTGATTGAGTTTGTTTTGACTGCATATTCGGATTTCGTGAGTTGTTATTTATTTTAAAATTTTGACTTGGTTGCATATTTTGATTTGATTGGGAAAATCTATTTTTTGTGGGTTTGAGTTTGTCGGTTTGTGGTTGTTATCATTGTATCTCATTTTAGATTTGTTTCTAGTTTTATTTCTTAACTTTTGATGCTCTTTGGCTACAACACATCCTCTATAATTTGCAGGATGTTTTTCTCCACAATTGCAACATTTTGGATAGACAATTGCTGGTTTGTCGCAGTTTTTCGTTTCGTGTTTACCTGTGCACTTTAAACATATTGGGGGTTCAAAAGAAACACCATACAGTGTCTTCGAAAATGTTGAAACTTGGTCACGCTTTTTGAGTCCATGAATATATCTTATAATGTTACTATATAAGACTTTAAGTTTTTTCGTACTAGCGGAATCACAATAAGAAAACAACTCGCATCCGTATGTAAGGCTTGGAATCAAGTAAGCTTTAGCAAGAAGTATTCTTACATTCAACGGTGTAAAGTATATGTATGCCACAACATTTTGTTTTCATTGAAAATTTTGGTAATTTCTCGACAATCATCACTAGCAAAAGTGTTTATTTTATATGTGTTATTATTCATTACCTTAACGGAAAAATCATTTCTAACTGTCTTTTTAATAAGACTATAACGGTAACCATTACAGTACATTTCTTCGCTGTTTGATTTTCAACATTAGTTTGTATCATCTGCACCGGATGAGACTGAGTGACCATTTCTGGCGACGGCTTAGGGTTACTCTTTTTGTTAACTTTTTTATTCTTGATTACAATCCATTCAGTTTCTCGGGCCAGTTCCTCTTCATCTGTTTCATAGACGTGATGAGTTTGTGAGGTCGATTGCTCATTATTAATTCTCATTATCTTCTTCATTTTCATTTTAGTCTCCATTTTTAAAATTGGATTTTAATTTTTCATTCTCTGTTTTTAACCTAAAGTTATCTCCTTTAAGTTGAGAACAAAATTTTTCAAGTTGCTGTACTCTATCGAGAAGCTCTACATTTTTCCAATTCTTTCACCTTTGATACCCTAAAAAGACTTAAACTATTTCTAGGAGTATCAGTGTGATTATTTTCAGCTTTTATACCATTTGACTGATGACTTTTGTCGTAATTGTCCATCTTGGTTAAATTTCCAAGTGGGGTTTGTTTTTTTGTTGGTAGTAGTGTTGTATTAGCAACTTGTCGGTAAGCTAGTACACACTCGACAAATGATGTTTCAACCTTTTCTGCTTCTTCTTTTTACCAGTATTTGAAAGAGAGAAACAGCTGGTGATATAAAGTTTTTTGTGTTTTTTATATTATATTCACTGTCTCCATCAGTATAAAATTGCTTACTTGCAATTTTTTTTTTCAATTTTTAAGTTAATTTTGTGTATTAAAATGAAATATTTTATCATTTGAACTACACATTGATGAAGGACCATCAGCAACAGTACACGGGGTTATCCGTCACCGACACGGAGTATCAACAATATGAAGGGTTTGCATTTTGGCGAATAAAACAGAATTTACTTGGGAGCGACCGCACGTCACGTATGTATGTTTTCGATTCAGTCAAGATGTATGAATGTATATGGAAGAGGTATTGGCGGATATGTTTGTTGGGTTCGTAAAAATTTGACTAAAATTGGTGTGAAGTATATCTACAAAACTTACGGTAAAATAAATAATATATTAGTAAAATCCAACTCTTTTGAATTCACAATTATACCACAATATCTCAGAGAGGCGAACTATAGTCAAGAATTTGATACCTTAAAGGAATTTATGCAAACAAATAATATTGTTAACCCAATGATCATGGGTGACTTAAACATACGATTAGATGAAAATATTATTAGTTCGTTTGTATATTATTAGTTCGTTTGTATACAAAGCAAAAAACTAATATAACTGTAAAAAATATTACTTGAGCCAGAGTAAACACAAAATTTTTTTATATAAATAGAACATTTTTGGTCTTTAAAGTTTAGTAGGAAAAGACCCTAACCACGTGCTTGATTACTAAGAAGACAAGAATGGAGCAAAATTGATTGTTAATAGGTTTTTTGTTAAAGTTCTGTCTATTATGTAGGCTCTAGCTTTTCTAAAACTTCGGGTTCTGATGAGATCTTTAGCCAGATCCAAATATTAGTATCAACCTAGCTACTACGTTTGATTTGCTTTATTTTTTTTAATATACGGAGGTCGAAAGCTTGATATATATTGAAAATAACATAAAAATATTCTCGATGTATATAAAAACAAAAAACTAATATAACCGTAAAAAATATTACTTGAGCCAGAGTAAATACTAAAATTTTTTTTATATAAATAGAACATTTTTTGTCTTCAAAATTTAGTAACGTCATGATGCTTGTTAGGAAAAGACCCTAACCACGTGCTTGATTACTAAGAAGACAAGAATGGAGCAAAATTGATGATTAATAGGTTTTTTGTCAAAGTTCTGCTTATTATGGAGGTTCTAGCTTTTCTAAAACTTTGGGTTCTGATGAGATCTTTAGCCAGATCGAAATACTTGGTTTATTTTTGTAAATATACAGAGGTTGAAAGCTCGTTATAAATTGAAAAGAAAACAATATTAGTTCGTTTCCAGCTACGACAGAAAAAAGAAAATCATGTTGCAATCCTTGGTTTAAAGATTTTTGTTCGAAACGTCTTTGAAAGGGTATCCGTTCTTAGAAGTTCTTACATTTAGAATTTTTACAAATAAACAAAAATACTTTTTGCTACTTTATTATCAATATAAATTTTCTGTTCTAAAACGATTTCGTTTCAAATTGAATTATAGAATAACCCTCCTATTATCGTAACGTTTTTGGATGTTTTGTTTGTACAGTACGATTTTATTTGTGCTAAGTGGCAACGCTTTCAACTTTTAGGAAGAGTTCGGAAAGATAAAGCGACTGTCAAAACTTAGGACGAAGAAGATTTTTTTTTTTTTGAGAGAAAAGAAAAGAACAACGTGGAAGCGAAAATTTTTCATTAGTTTGTGTTAAAATAAAACAAGGAATAAAAAAAAAGACCATAAAAAGAAAACTCAATCCAAAATAAAGATTTTATTTGGATTGAATATATAATATAAAAATATATATATATAAATATTTAATTGCATTACTGATTTGGAGAAAAATAGCTGCTACCTCTTTCGCTGGAGTTTGCTTTTGGACGCGTGACGAAGCCCCCTTTGTTCGTCACCAAATTAAGGAGGGGCATTCATTAGATCGCCTTTGCAAAACAACATAACCCCACAATAGATTTTTATTTACAACAACAGCAACTGGGCCTTGCGATTATAGCTTTCAGCTTATTTCTAGATGTTGACTGGTGTCTCATCAATTTCATCTTTACTCCTAAACACAACAATTGTTGGAAATATTACAGACACCATTGCTGTTTGTTCCATATATTTAAAACTATTTTGCCCGTTTACCTCTATCTTAAAGAAAAAATAAAAAAAAAAAAAACAAATACATAACATTTATGCATAATGCTTATGCTGCATAATGCTTCGTATATATTAATGTTTTCCTTAATATGCTGTTGCACAAATTCTCTTTGCATATAGTTTTTTATCAAACGTGTAAAATTATATTTTATAAATTTCTTGCTGATCATATGTGTAAATTATTTTTTTTTTTCTTTTTGCAAGCCTTTACTCTTAATTTTCTTCCTAATATCTTATATTTAATGCTCTCTATAAGCAACCCATTTACTAAATTTTATCTCTATTTTTTTTTCTATTTTTTTTTAATTATTATCAGTACCCAAATCTCTTATTATTACTCCCTTATGATTATGATTTTTTTTAAAGAGTAATAACTATATAAAGAGTATATTATATTTTACACCAAAAAAAAAACAACAATGAATTAAAAAACAACGATTACACAACGTAAAAGAGTTCTTAATAAATAATAACTTAATATACACGTATATAAAGTTTATAAAGTAAAGCAAAAATAAAGGGAATAGTATTTGCCCTGAACTCTTTTAAATAATACCATTAGTATTTACTAAAAATTTTCTTTTTTTGACATAGCTAATCACCGATTAATGCTGGCGCCAACATTAAGTCTCAATAAATATAAAGAGTGGTGAGTTTAAGAATAAAATTAAAAGAACAAACATTAATGATAGTACCTAATAGTTGTTTGAAACAGTGATGCTTAATTTTTTTATTTTACATACCGCGTTTACACTAACCTTTTTTTGTAAAACTTAAATAATAGAAAAAAAGGAAAACTTAAAATTAATTAAATTGGTAAAAACCATAAATACAATATATATATATATATATATATATATATATATATATATATATATATATATATATATATATATATATATATATATATATATGTAAATTTAATATATGTATTATTACTCTTTAAAAGCGACCTTATTTTCATGTTAAATTTACACTTTTTTTTATAAAGATTTATATAATCATTCAATTACTACCTCATGAATTATATTGAATAAAAATTATGAGTGATTATAAAAATTATATTAAAAAAAATTGATTTAAATTATATTCTTGAGAGTTCTTTTACATAAACTATATTCTATTATTAAGTATATAAAAAAAAAAAAAAATGAAATTGTCTTGATGAAACCATACCATAAAAATAAAGGAATAATGAATATTGTTAAATTTTAAATATTTTCTATCGTTGGTTAATTTTTCAACATGAAAGTTTAGATAGTTTTTATAGGTGATGTTGAGGAATGTATAGTAGAATAGTAAGGAATGCTGACTTGACTATAGGGGTAGCTGACTGAGGACTAATTTTGTTTTTGGTTTTTGGGAACCGGTCTCGTGTAATTGGCCTTGGAGATGGTTCATGGCTGCGTTTGTTGATCGCAGAGGGGGAGGGAAGGTCAGACCAAAGACAGACGGACGTATAGACGGCTGGACTGAGAACGGCGGGACGGATTTGATTGTTTATGTTTGAATGATTTAGCGGTAAAGGGGGGTTAAATATTATGATTCTTGTATTTTCTTAAACTTTCCTGGACACGAGGAATTATGTTGTAGTTTGGTGAATATGGTCGTGGCTAAACCCAGCCCCTAAATCGACGAGCAGCACCGGGATTGTGCCACCGTGTCCAATGCCAATACAGGACCTTTTCACTACACCTTAAATTATAACATATGGCGCCCAACGAATGCGGAATTCTGATATTTATTTTTGTTTAATTTAGTTTTGAATGTGCGATTATCGGATTTGGGTTTCGATGGATAATGGTTTATAAGTTTTCATCATGAATTCAATTCAGTGTTTATTTTTATTTGTGAGGTACCATTTTCTGGAATTTCGATCTGGATATATGTGAGCTTTGCTTTTTATTGGGGTTTTTACTAATTGACTTGTGAACATTCGATGTTGTCGGTACTTTTGACTTCATCTGGGTCTTCATGGGACTTTTGGTTAGGGAGTTTTTGGCAAGCCTGGTACTTTTGGCCTCTTGTTATATTGATTTATGATAGTAGCTTGAGTGGTAGTTAGTATGTTAGGTTTGTATAGTGAGTATGGATTTGATTGGTGGGGGGTTAGCAGCATTTCCGGATATATTTTTCTTGTCATATACTCAACATCACCTAGTAATAGGTTTGATTTTTAGCAAATTAAAAGGTAGAACAAATTTTCTGTAGAAAATTTATAATTATTGTTAAAAGGTTTTTTTGTTTTTTTATATATTTTTTTTATTAATATTATCGATTTTATTTTGTGTATGGATAATCGTCTTAATAATCCGATAAGAAAGCTAATTGCGGTCGAGGATAGAAGGATAACACGAAGCCAAACTCGTGCATTAGAGAGTCAGGTAGTTGGTTCTATTTTAAACCAAATCGATACAGGGCTAGAACGACCCGTGGATTTTTTACCCTTTGATTATTTGAATAAGTGTGCAGACCTTATCTTTGGAAGGCTATCGTCCCAAGGTGCAACTGTTAGGATTACGGACGAAGTTTCTTTGGACTCTTTAGGGGATTCTTTGAGTTTTTCTCGGAAATTGCAGAGAATAAGCATGTCTGGTGACGAAGAGGAGGTTGCTAGTGGAGGTAATGATAGTGGGACACTAACACAAGCCGTCAATTCTGATCAACTCAGTCAAATGATGTCGTTGTTAATGAGGCAAACTGAGGAGATGTCTAAGTGCATGAGTGAGCTAAGGCAAATGCGCGGAGAGGTATTATCTCTCAGTAATAGAGTTGCAGATGTTGAATCTTCCGGTCGGGGAGAACAATTGCTTCCAACTGGACCAACATCTACCCCGGGTCGCGTTAATAGTAATCAATCAGGTTCCTCTAACAGAAATGAGGAAAATAGACCAGAAAGTCACCGAGAAAATACTGAAATACCTCAGGGGAATACCCATAATCTGCATAATATCAGACCATATGAAAGTTTGCAATTTAGCCAAGGGGAAATTAGTCGAAGAAAACCAATTAACCTCGACAATTGGCACATAAAGTTCGATGGAACCGGTCGTGATATGACAGTTGAGAGCTTCGTTTTCAGAATCGAAAGAATGAGGGAGCAATACGATATTACGTTTGACCAACTTTTCACAGACTTTCACTGTCTGGTGTCAGGAAGAGCTGCACTCTGGTAGTGGCGAATATTAGAGGACCACGCCGAAGACGTTGATTTTGGCTACTTTTCTCTAAAGCGTGAATTGATCGATCATTTCAAAACTGCTGATACTGATTATGAGGTTATTAGAGAAATTATTGATCGTAAGCAGCAGCCTGGCGAAACTTTCGAGGATTTTTATGCCGATGTTCATAATTTAACCTTCCGTTTAAAACAAAAGATACCGGAATCTGAAATAGTTACTATTATTCGTAGAAATTTGAGAAGTAATTTGGCAGCTCTAATGTTTTCATCTTCGATTTCTTCTGTAGCGGACTTGAGACGGGAGTGCAGAAGAGCAGAAAAATTGTTAAAAGAAAATAGAGCAAAAGGGAAAACTGTAAACGAGTTGTCTTTGTGGCATTCAGAGGAAGATACAGATATAACTCAGATTGGCGATGTGATGGTAGAAGCAATAGGGTTTCGAGGTAATAACACGGGTCCAGGTGGTCCAAAGTTTTCTAAAAATGACCGTATTCAGTTAGGAAGTTCAACTCCACCAGCCTTGCAATATCGTCAAAATACGCAAGGCTTTTGTTCATCACCTTTTCACCTAAATCTCTGTTTCACATGTGGTATGCCTGGAGATTTTTATAGAAAGTTATCACCAGATGAGATGAAGCCAGTAAACGTATGTCGATCAACATTTCATAATATGATATGTTTTGCTTGCGGTAAAGGAGATTCATATTGCAAACTAGATCCAAATGCGGGAAACATGAATGTGGCGGAGTCAACCGGGGACTCCAAAATGGCCAAGAGAATCCCGGAGTCGGAAAATCAGTAGTTATATTACAAAAAGACAGGGGATCGAAAGAGAAACTGGAGAAAAGTTCTTCCCCTGTTCGAAAATCATTACACCAACGTTTGTTAGAATACGAGGCCGCAAAAGCACGCATATTTGCAGATGAAATAAAGAAGGAGACTCGTAATTATAAGAAAATATCTAGTTTAAGAAGCAGGGATGCGCGGATCAAAAGGGTAAAGAAAATGATTGTAGAAACAGTAGTAGCGTCGGAAGAGGATATTAGGTTTTTTGCAAAGACGTTAGTGGGGGGTAAAGCGGTGTTAGCGTTGCTTGACTCTGGTTCAGGTGCCTGTTGTATAGGGAGGAACGCTATGGATTTTTTAGCTGGTATGGAAAAGGATATTCTCAAACTTAAAAATCAGTCGGTAGCGGTGGCAAATGGAGGAATGGCTAAAGTATATGGTGTTATAGATCTTCCAGTGCAATGGGAAGGCGCTACTAAACATTTGGAATTCCTGGTTGTACCAGACTTAAAGCAAGAATTTTACTTTGGTGCGGATTTTTGGAAAGTTTTTAATCTTCCAGTGGCTGGAAAGGCTCAGGCTGAAATTAGAGTTCTAGATGTAACTGTGTCCGAGTTGATGGAGTCGGGAGAAAAGTCTTTCGTTCCGTCCAACCAACATACTCTTACGGATGAGCAGATAGCCAGATTAGACTCGGCAAAACGTATGTTTCCTTCATTTGCTCTGCGCGGCCTAGGGAAAACTAACTTAGAGCAACATGTAATCGAGGTCGTGGACGAAAGTCTTCCGGTAAAACAGAGGCACTACCCCGGTTCAAAAATTGCTTTACGCCGAGCTCGATCGCATGTTAGATCTCGGAGTGATCGAAGTTAGCAACAGTAGTTGGAGCTCTCCGGTGACCCTTGTGAGAAAAGAGACCAAAAACCGACTGTGCTTAGACGCGCGGAAGGTGAATGCAAGAACCATTAAGGATGCCTACCCTCTTCCTCACATTGAAGGAATCTTGAGCCGTTTGCAAGACACCAGGTACATTTCCGCCATTGACTTAAAGGACGCGTTTTGGCAGATACCTCTAGAAGAGAAGTCAAGGGAAAAAACCGCCTTTACAGTCCCTGGGCGACCGTTGTATCAGTACACGGTCATGCCGTTTGGACTATGCAACGCAGCCCAGCGAATGTGCAGGTTAATGGATAAGGTAATCCCTGCGGTTATGAGATCCAATGTTTTCGTATACCTTGACGACCTTCTAGTGTGTTCTGCCAGCTTTGAGGAACATATGATTCTGTTGGCAGATGTTGCCAAATGTCTTGAAAGGGCAAATTTGACCATTAATGTGGAGAAGAGCAAGTTCTGCTACAAGAAGGTCAGATACTTGGGGTTTGTTGTTGGAGATGGATCGATTCGGACAGACGATCAAAAGCTGCAAGCTGTGGCCGAATTCCCAGAGCCTAAAACGCCACGACAACTTCGTCGGTTCTTGGGAATGACGGGCTCGTACCGTAGATTTGTGAAGGACTACGCCAGCATTGCAGCTCCCCTACACGAATGCCTTACCAAGGATCGTATTAGAAAATTTGAACTCTCTTCGGAGGCCAGACATGCGTTTGAATCATTAAAGCAGTGCCTAATTTCAGCACCAGTACTTGTAAATCCTAACTTCAATCGGAGGTTTTACATACAGTGCGATGCCTCAACGCAAGGTGTAGGTGGAGTCCTTTTTCAGATAGACGACGAAGATAATGAGCATCCAATTGCATACATGTCCGCCAAATTAAACAAAGCTCAAAGAAATTATAGCGTGACGGAGTTGGAATGTTATGCCGCAGTGCTTAGCGTGAAGAAATTTCGAGCTTACGTGGAGGGGCTTCCATTTACCATCATTACCGATCACGCCAGCTTACGTTGGCTGATGAATCAAAAGGAGCTTTCGGGCCGCTTGGCTCGTTGGAGTCTCAAACTCCAATCGTTCGACTTTGATATCCAGCACCGAAAAGGATCCCAAAACGTTGTCCCAGATGCGCTATCTCGTGCTTATATGGAAGAAATATTCAAGGACAGTAGGAACTTGGAAGTAGATTTGGAGTCAACAGCATTTAACTCAACCGAATATCAAGCCTTAAGAGAAAGTGTATATAGTGAAAAGCAAAAATTATTAGATGTTCGTGTTTCGGATGGATTCGTGTATAAGCGGACATGTTGTTACACCGGAGATGTCTTACAGGAAGACAGAGCCTGGAAGCTTTGGGTGCCCATAGAGTTAAGACAAAATTTGTTGTGGAATGCTCATCACTCATTATCTACTGGACATGGAGGAGTACAGAAAACGTTAGCTAGGTTGCAGGCTAAATATTACTGGCCTAAAATGATTTCTGACGTGCAGGTTTTAGTTCGTGATTGCGATGTATGTAACAAAAGCAAAGCGACCAACAACTTTCACAAACCACCAATGGGCAAACAGTTTGTAACAGAAAAACCCTTTCAGAGAATCTATATAGATTTTATGGGACCCTATCCAAGATCCCGGAATGGCAATGTGTTTTTGTTCGTGTGTCTTGATCACTTTACAAAGTATGTGTTTCTTGAGCCAATGAGTAGTGCCTCAGCTAAGAACGTTGTGCGATTTTTGGAGAACAGGGTGTTTCATACGTTCGGCGTACCGGAGTTTGTGCACTCCGATAACGGACGCCAGTTCATAGCGGATATATTTCAAGATTTTCTGCGCAAGTATGGAGTAACACACGTCAGGACTGCTTTCTACTCTCCCCAAGCAAATGCTTCAGAGAGAATAAATCGCTCAGTACTTCAGATGGTCAGATCATATATCGGAGAGCAACATAAACAATGGGATGATCATATTACGGATGTCGCATTCGCGTTAAGAAGTGCTTACCATAGCGCTATTGGCATGGAACCCTACTATGCGTTGTTTGGAGGGCATATGGTTCAGCATGCTGATGCATATAAACTGATGAGAAAGATAGGCAAGATCAAAGACGTTGAGTTATCTATAAACGACGCTTCGCATAAACAACAGCTTATACGGGATAGAATCTATGAAAATCTTACAAAAGCCCATGAACGGGGTATGAAAGTTTATAACACACGAAGTAAGGATGTAAAATTTGTGAAAGGGCAAATAGTATTCCGACGGAATTATAAACAGAGTAACAAAGCTGAAGGATATAATGCGAAACTAGGACCTCGCCATATTAAATGCATTGTGGGCGAGACAGTAGGAAATTCTCTTTACGAATTGTTTGGTTTAGACGGCAAGAAAATGGGCATATACCATGCAAAAGATATTTTTGTAGTTTAGATAGTAACAGGCCGGGCTTGTATTTAGTTCCGTGGGTCGAGGCCACACATTATAAATGGTTCTGTATAGGATTGTTTTTTTTTTTTTTTACGCACACGTTCCATACTATAAATAGCATCGACGGTTGCGAGCCTGTTGCAATCCTTGGTTTAAAGATTTTTGTTCGAAACGTCTTTGAAAGGGTATCCGTTCTTAGAAGTTCTTACATTTAGAATTTTTACAAATAAACAAAAATACTTTTTGCTACTTTATTATCAATATAAATTTTCTGTTCTAAAACGATTTCGTTTCAAATTGAATTATAGAATAACCCTCCTATTATCGTAACGTTTTTGGATGTTTTGTTTGTACAGTACGATTTTATTTGTGCTAAGTGGCAACGCTTTCAACTTTTAGGAAGAGTTCGGAAAGATAAAGCGACTGTCAAAACTTAGGACGAAGAAGATTTTTTTTTTTTTTGAGAGAAAAGAAAAGAACAACGTGGAAGCGAAAATTTTTCATTAGTTTGTGTTAAAATAAAACAAGGAATAAAAAAAAAGACCATAAAAAGAAAACTCAATCCAAAATAAAGATTTTATTTGGATTGAATATATAATATAAAAATATATATATATAAATATTTAATTGCATTACTGATTTGGAGAAAAATAGCTGCTACCTCTTTCGCTGGAGTTTGCTTTTGGACGCGTGACGAAGCCCCCTTTGTTCGTCACCAAATTAAGGAGGGGCATTCATTAGATCGCCTTTGCAAAACAACATAACCCCACAATAGATTTTTATTTACAACAACAGCAACTGGGCCTTGCGATTATAGCTTTCAGCTTATTTCTAGATGTTGACTGGTGTCTCATCAATTTCATCTTTACTCCTAAACACAACAATTGTTGGAAATATTACAGACACCATTGCTGTTTGTTCCATATATTTAAAACTATTTTGCCCGTTTACCTCTATCTTAAAGAAAAAATAAAAAAAAAAAAAACAAATACATAACATTTATGCATAATGCTTATGCTGCATAATGCTTCGTATATATTAATGTTTTCCTTAATATGCTGTTGCACAAATTCTCTTTGCATATAGTTTTTTATCAAACGTGTAAAATTATATTTTATAAATTTCTTGCTGATCATATGTGTAAATTATTTTTTTTTTCTTTTTGCAAGCCTTTACTCTTAATTTTCTTCCTAATATCTTATATTTAATGCTCTCTATAAGCATCCCATTTACTAAATTTTATCTCTATTTTTTTTTCTATTTTTTTTAATTATTATCAGTACCCAAATCTCTTATTATTACTCCCTTATGATTATGATTTTTTTTAAAGAGTAATAACTATATAAAGAGTATATTATATTTTACACCAAAAAAAAAAACAACAATGAATTAAAAAACAACGATTACACAACGTAAAAGAGTTCTTAATAAATAATAACTTAATATACACGTATATAAAGTTTATAAAGTAAAGCAAAAATAAAGGGAATAGTATTTGCCCTGAACTCTTTTAAATAATACCATTAGTATTTACTAAAAATTTTCTTTTTTTGACATAGCTAATCACCGATTAATGCTGGCGCCAACATTAAGTCTCAATAAATATAAAGAGTGGTGAGTTTAAGAATAAAATTAAAAGAACAAACATTAATGATAGTACCTAATAGTTGTTTGAAACAGTGATGCTTAATTTTTTTATTTTACATACCGCGTTTACACTAACCTTTTTTTGTAAAACTTAAATAATAGAAAAAAAGGAAAACTTAAAATTAATTAAATTGGTAAAAACCATAAATACAATATATATATATATATATATATATATATATATATATATATATGTAAATTTAATATATGTGTTATTACTCTTTAAAAGCGACCTTATTTTCATGTTAAATTTACACTTTTTTTTATAAAGATTTATATAATCATTCAATTACTACCTCATGAATTATATTGAATAACAATTATAAGTGATTATAAAAATTATATTAAAAAAAATTGATTTAAATTATATTCTTGAGAGTTCTTTTACATAAACTATATTCTATTATTAAGTATATAAAAAAAAAAAAAATGAAATTGTCTTGATGAAACCATACCATAAAAATAAAGGAATAATGAATATTGTTAAATTTTAAATATTTTCTATCGTTGGTTAATTTTTCAACATGAAAGTTTAGATAGTTTTTATAGGTGATGTTGAGGAATGTATAGTAGAATAGTAAGGAATGCTGACTTGACTATAGGGGTAGCTGACTGAGGACTAATTTTGTTTTTGGTTTTTGGGAACCGGTCTCGTGTAATTGGCCTTGGAGATGGTTCATGGCTGCGTTTGTTGATCGCAGAGGGGGAGGGAAGGTCAGACCAAAGACAGACGGACGTATAGACGGCTGGACTGAGAACGGCGGGACGGATTTGATTGTTTATGTTTGAATGATTTAGCGGTAAAGGGGGGGTTAAATATTATGATTCTTGTATTTTCTTAAACTTTCCTGGACACGAGGAATTATGTTGTAGTTTGGTGAATATGGTCGTGGCTAAACCCAGCCCCTAAATCGACGAGCAGCACCGGGATTGTGCCACCGTGTCCAATGCCAATACAGGACCTTTTCACTACACCTTAAATTATAACAATCAAAAGACGTCATTGTAGACGGAAATGGCAAACGTTTTTTGGAATTTTGTAATGATTATGGGTTGGTTATACTAAATGGTAGAACAAATGGGGATGAAGAAGGCGATTATACTTTTATTAGTGGAGCTGGTAGCTCATATAATGATTTTTGCGCAGTGGCTTTTGATCTATTAAATTTGGTATGCAGTTTCGTAGTTGACCCCAAAATATGATTAGATCATCTGCCTATATTGCGCAATATAGTAATTGACAAGACTTGTGGGAACACAAGTATAATAAATTTACTTCCTAAGCTAAAGTGGAATGATCGTAATGCTGAAAATTATAAAAATGCTATAAATAGTAGTTTAAGAACGTTAATGGAACAAAAATCAGAAGTTGATTTAAATGATCTAAAAAATATTATTATAAAAGCCTATATACCCCCAAAAAGTAATCCCAAATACCAAGAATATAAAAATAAATGGTTTGCTCGAAAAGGCCAAAAAGATAAAAACAAAACCATTTATTTATTGAAAATTTAACGGAACATAAAGGCAAATATAGCGAGCAACAAAACAGATACCACAACTTATATAAATCAAAACAAAAAGAGTATTACAAACAAATAGAAGCTAAACTTATTAGTAGTATTAACAACAGTAAAAAATGGTGGGCTTTAGCAAGAGAATTAAGACACAGCAATAGTCATATTGGAGGAAATATTACTGCAGAAGATTTAAGGTCTTATTTTAAAACCTTGTTAAGCCCAACAGTACATTCAGACGAGTTATATTATGCCGCTAATCTAAAAATGGCAGATGAATAAGGTACACCAATTACGATACTTGAGGTTAAAAGTCAACTGGCTAGATCAGGGATGTTAAATGGGGTTTTCAATTTTGTACCAACCTCCAAAAAAATTGTACTTTTTGGACCTTCGCGGTACCATTTTTTTTAATTTATTAAAACAACAAAAAAAGTACATAAAAAGTCACTTGTACAGAAAAAAAAACAAAACTTACCAATAATATACATTATATGTATGAATAAAATAAGGTACAAATCAGACCAAATCATGGAATTATTTGTTTAGTTAATAAATTATTTGAATTTGTCGATCTTAACCAATCCTTTGTCTGTATTAAACTTGATAATGTCGGCTAATGTAGTCTGTTTCTTTCCTTAGTTTTTATTATATTTTGAAAAGAAAAAACTCTTTCCACATTTGCAGTCGAGTGTGGAATGGATAAAATTCCAGCAACGAAAATTAGCTACTACCGACCAAAAACTACAAATGTTTTAATTTTTTAACGACTTCAGTTGCTCAACATCATCAGCTCTAAATTGATTATTTATTGAATCCAAATTTGCAATTTCATTCGGGAACATTTTTACTAGAAGAGGTACAATACTACTTGTTTTACCTGAAATAACATTTTCAGAAGTAATTTATGGAACCACATTATTAAAGTTGACTTTGGTTGCCAAAACTTCGCAAAATTTTATATAAGATTTATTACAGTTTAGTTTTAATTTGCTTTATTTTTGTAAATATACGGAGGTTGTAAGCTCGTAATAAATTAAAAATATATAAGATTGTTTGGCATTTTCTTTCATTTCTCTAACAATAATTTAATTTTCATTTCTTCAGAATTTTAATAAATTCAAAATAAATGTGAAGTTGGCTGCAAAAAGTGTCAATATATGTAAGAGCACTATACACCACAATACGAGTCGCATACAGAGCTGCAAGATAAATTTTGTAAAAAATCGTAAATAGTTAATCGATATTAAAAAAAAAAAATGCCAATTTTATGGTCGCATATATTTTAAGCGCTCATTACATAAAACGAATAAATGCAATGAAAAAGGACACAATAACAATTTGTTTGCAATACTAAAAATTCAAAAAGGGGAAAACTTAAAAATTTTTAAATTGTACCAAATGAGTCGTGGTAGTACCACGGTACTTTTGAAGTTCAAAATGTACCAAAAAAAGTACAATTGTACCAACTTTAACATCCGTGGGCTAGATCTAAACCTAATACAGCTCTAGGAGAAGATCGTATACCATACGAGTTTTTAATCAATGCCAGCAATGAGTTCCTGGAAGTTTTAACAAATGTTTATACTCAAATACTAGATGGTCGTAAATCAAATGAAGCTTTTCAGCATAGTATTATTTTTCCAATTTACAAAAAAGGTGACGTAAACCAACTTTGCAACTACAGACGCATTTGCAGAAAATAAGAAAGTATATGCGTTCTTTGTAGATTTTAAAGCCGCTTTCGATCGTGTGCCTAGAAATCTGTTGATTTATAAACTACATAAATTTGGTTTATCAACTAAGATTGTAAATTTCATTAAAAGGATCTACCAAAACACGAAATCTTCAGTTTGGACTTGTTCAGAGCTCTCAAATGAATTCGAAACATGTACTGGAGTAAAGCACGGTTGCTTAATTTCTCCTTTGTTATTCTCCTAATATTTAAACGATATTCATGACCATATTGGAGATGGTTTGTATATTGATGACATGAATATTCGTGTATTAATGTATGCTGATGATATTGTGATGTTAACAGAAAATACAAGTACCTTGCAAAAAATGAGTAACAAACTTGAGGAATATTGTCGAATATGGGGTATGGAAGTTAATTTAACTAAATCCGAAATAATGATTTTCAGAAAAGGAGGTAGAGTTGGTGCTCAAGAGAGCTGGACGTTTAATGGTAAACTTGTTAAAAAGTTGTGTCCGAATACAACTACTTGGGAATAACATTAACTCAAAAACTGTCGTACACAAAGCACGTTGTTGCAAAAAATGAAGCAGCAAAAGCAAGTTTAAATGCAACTTGAAAAACTTTATTGGAAGAAGAGAAGTCCCTTTAAAAGCGAAATGGGAACTGTTTTTAGCAGTCTGTAGATCAATACAGAGCTATGGAGCGCAAATATGGGGTTACTCATGGTTCGATGATGTAGATAAAATTCAAAGAATTTTAAGGCTTCCAAATTCTACACCCAACCATGTATTAGCTTTAGAAACAGGTCAAGAAGAAAGCCATTTCTTTACATATAGTTTGCATCTTCAGTACATATACACTTTTTGAGTATGCAAATAGTAGACTTCCCCACAAACTATCATTAAAGATTATATCCCAAAATATTTATTGGTACGTTTTTTTAAAAAACAAATTAATATAGCACACAACGATTTCGAGCAATGTAAATCAATATTGTCCCAGACCTGCATAAATTTACTTGAGGAAATGAAATTCAGAAAGCGTCAAGAGCATAAGTATATTAAATGCACAACGAAGTCAACATTGAGTTTTCAAGTACTTAGATTACAAGAAAGGGATAGCGTACTGTAATGAGACGTTTAATCAAGAAAAAATTTCGTACATAATGAAAGCAAGAGGTGGTCTTTTGTGGTTAAATGGAAATCAGCAAAGAGAAGAGAGTACCAGGTTATGTTCTATGTGTAATATGGGAGAAGAAGAAACAACAATTAATTTTGTAGGTAGATGTCCAATGCTAAACACAATTAGAATAACATATTTTGGGCAAAGAAGTTTAACACAAGAGGAAGTTATTTACTTATTGGCTTAACCTTTTTAATTTCATTAAGGAAGCTTTAAATATAGATGTTTTTTAATATCTGAATTTAATTAAAAATAAAAAAAAAAAAATGTTCAAAGTTAAAAAACCAGCAGACGGTTTAAACCATGCTGTATGTTATTTATTATCTAATAATTAAGTTATATAAATATGTAATATATTGTTAACAATTTTTGAAGAAAGAAAATAAATAATCAATCAATCTAAATCTAAATCTAACTTGAAAACGCATGGACGGATTTTAATGAAAATTGGCAAAAAGATAATATTAAATGATATTAGCAAAGCCTTGTAATTTCGAAAATCGACATGTCTTCTTAGGTAAAAGCACAAAAAGGGTAATTTCGGGACTGTAGTTATTTATGCCTGAAATTATTATTATTTTAAATTATTAGTTTTTGAGATTAGCTCAAAACCTATTTTGGCCCATATCGCATAATAGTCAACGAAAAAAATTTTGGTAGAAGAACGTATTGTTTAATTTTCGTACCGAACAAGTGCTATAAATTTCATTACCAAAATGCTGGGGGCCGGTTTACGGGTTAAGCGGAAAACTGCTTTCAAATTTGAAGGAGATATATTGAAAGCTTTTCAGATTTTTAAATATAAATCATAGATTTTCATCATTTTTGTTTGGAACATTAAAAATTCAATTGTCAAAAGCAACAATTGAGTTTTTTTGCTTTCGAGTACAACTTTTTAAGTTTGCAATTTCATTTTTTAAAAATTCAATTTCATTTCGTAACTCCATAATTTTGTTCGTATCTGTGATTTTTAAGCTATGCACAATTGCTTCTAAGTTCGCAACTCTCTGGTTACTATATTCCTATCACTTTATGTTAAGTTTAATCCTTTAGTAATCTCATTAAAGAGTCGATTATCACTTTCACGACACTTAGTTTCATCATTGTTTGTAGTTGATCAGTAAATTTTTCATAACGTTTGGCCATTGGAGAATCTGCGTTGGATAATCGAGCTGTTTTTGATACATTTTCGACAAGAGAATTTTGCGACAATAAAGCTTATCTTGCACGTTTTTGACTTTACTTCTAAGTTTGTACATTTATTTACTTTTGATTAAAAATTAACTGATAAAATACTCAATGGCTTTCAAACCGTTATGACTACTTATCACCACTTTTTCGCTCCAATCAGTACAAAATATGTATTATTAGATTAGCACGTATCTCCAAAAACAGGTGTGTTTGGTGTATTTCTAAAACTAGAAAAGTTAGAATCTCGAAATTTGTCACGCAACTCATCTAATGACTAAAACAAATGGTTATTCAAATGCTTAAGTGGTAAAAATTCGGACCAATTTAGATAAGAGTTTACCGGGTCATAAATCTTTTTATTTATAATTTAAAAACCCCTAAAAAGAATCTGAAGACAAAATAGAAATATTTCGACAAACAAAAAGTCGGTAGTGACAGGGTTAACGTATAAGGTACGTAGGTCTACAGCTTAGTCTCATAAATTTCATAAATCCTATTTTCCCACCCGTTTGTAAGATACGTATGCTCAAAAAACTTTTATTCATACCTTCTACATTTAAATACATGATTTTGTATGTAGATACATCCTTTTGAATTTGAAAATAAATTTGTTTGTAGATATGGAAAAAACTAAAATGACAAAAAAACTTAGCAAAAACTAGATATTTTGCTTGCAAACTGATACAGATGGTTTAACGTCAACGATGACTTTCCCATCATAAACTCATTTTGCTTAAAATTGCAGATACATGCTATTGTATATAGGCCCTCGATATACTGAAAAAATCATAAATCTTTTAATGTACATTTTTAAGCCTTCATTTGGTGGTACTTACCTGTGCTTGGGTAAACAGTACTCGCCGCTTTCTTCTCTGTGTCAATGGAAATTGAAGTGATTTTGTATCACTCACTGTACAAGTTGCTAATGTTCCCATATTTCCCATATGTCCCATAGATCCGGTGGCAGTGCTTCCCATAAGCCTCGATACTGTAATTAATACAAATGATATGCATTTACTTAATGGCCGGCTTTTTGTAAGGATTGGGTCTCAACACCTGTCTGCTGACAATATTCTGACCTTGGGTGACCTTAGTGGAATGAGCTAGAGGAGACTTAGGAATTTTGCCAACAGGACGGAGTTTCCGGACTAGATAGGTACGGGATCCACCGCGACATGAGAACGCACAAAAAGCCGACTTTCGGGCTTAGTTGTATGTCCTATATTTTGGACATAAGTCCGTTGTGAAGGGTATCTTCACTTCCGATTCCTATTTGTCCACCTAACCTTACTATTCTAAAATAAAACTTTATCTCAATACTGTGCTTCGGATTTTTTTTATTCATCCCTGTTACTAATATTCAAATACATATGACCATATATCAAGGGCGGGCACACGTTTAAATTAAGAATTTGACTATTTTAACACATGCTTTCTATGAAAATTTTTTTTTTATATAATTATTTTTAATTATTTTTTTCCAACAGGACGGAGTTTCCGGACTAGATAGGTACGGGATCCACCGCGACATGAGAACGCACAAAAAGCCGACTTTCGGGCAGTTGTATGTCCTATATTTTGGACATAAGTCCGTTGTGAAGGGTATCTTAACTTCCGATTCCTATTTGTCCACCTAACCTTACTATTCTAAAATAAAACTTTATCTCAATACTGTGCTTCGTATTTTTTTTATTCATCCCTTTTAATAATATTCAAATACTTATGACCATATATCAACTATATAAAGTCTGCTATAAGTTAACGGTAAAAAACTTTTTTGAGTAATAAATAAACATTGCAAGGTTTTTTGTTTAACAAAAAACAAATGATCTTGAACTTGAATAATCTTGTTCACATCATAATTTATGATAAAAGATCGAAAAATAAACTTTTGGTTTTAATTTTTTAAAATTTAAAAGTAAAACATTTAAAAAAAAAAATTGCAGAGTACGGCAAAACTGATTTATGGTCCTAATACTATAGTCAGAAAGTGTTGTTGTTTATTTAATAAACAATAAAAACACAGTGTATTATGACTAGAGATTCTAGCCTATACACGAATGCTTATTAGTTAAAAATGTGTTATTTTTGATTTGAATTAGTTCAATTCTTCCAATTTTGTTTTTTACTTCTCATCGGGTAAATAAAACAATACGGGTAAAGCGTTGATCTTTTTCCTTCAAAATTTGGGTAAAATATTCTACCCCTTCTACATTGGTTCTCTGATGATTTTCGGTGACGCGAAATGAAACATGTAAGGACCTGGCAGTAGATAAAGTCTGCTATAAGTTAGCGGGCAAAAACTTTTTTGAGTAATAAATAAACATTGCACGGTTTTTTGTTTAACAAAAAACAAATGATCTTGAACTTGAATAATCTTGCTAACGTCATAATTTATGATACAAGATCGAAAAAATAAACTTTTGGTTTTAATTTTTTAAAATTTAAAAGTAAAACATTTAAAAAATTGCAGAGTACGGCAAAACTGATTTATGGTCCTAATACTATAGTCAGAAAGTGTTGTTGTTTATTTAATAAACAATAAATACACAGTGTATTATGTCTAGAGATACTAGCCTATACACGAACAATGTTTATTAGTTAAAAATGTTTTATTTTTGATTTGAATTAGTTCAATTCTTCCAATTTTGTTTTTTACTTCTCATCGGGTAAATAAAACAATACGGGTAATCGAAAAATAAACTTTTGGTTTTAATTTTTTAAAATTTAAAAGTAAAGCACTTTAAAAGTATTATAAAAAATATATTTCCAGGAAGGTGAAAAATGAAAGCATTTTGATTAAAAAACGACACTTTTCTTGGGATGCAGCGTACCTTATACCTTCAGAAAAGTATACTGTCGTTCTATTGTCAAATATTTTTCAGCCTGACTCTTTAGGTATTAAAAGTACTAACATGTACTCGTGAGTGCTCCTCACTGCAGTTTCAAATTACATCATATTAAATAATTTAAAAAATTTAACTTTTGTTACTTTAAATATTTTTATAACCATCTTTAATATGTAGTTTTTATTTTTTAGTATAAAAATACTTTTTTTAAGTTGAAAAATAATTAAATTTATTATAATAATTTTTTTTTCTAGTGTTACATTCCACTTGTTCTTAATTGTTTAAAATAAAACATTTTAGTTTTTATAATAAATTTTTTTTAATAAGTTAAAAATTATTTTTAACGATAATAATTAAAGAAATAGAGAAAATCATGTTTATGTTACTATGTACTTAAAGTAGGGTAGGCAGGAGACCATTTTCCACTTTTTTGTTTTAAGCGCTGTCTTTCCCAAACCAATAAATTTTTTTAAAAGTTATTTTTAATCATAAGATTTACACATTCTGGCTTTCATTTGGATGCATAAAATTCTCATTATTCCTATGACTTAATATTTTTAATGTTTCTCAGAACAACATAAAACGGCTAAACTGTCTCACCTCGTGGGACACAATTCACAACTGAATTTACTCTAAAAGTGTCCATATTTGTTCAGGTTTTGGACATAATTACGTTATAGATATGAGTGTACATTATTTTAGAAATGACAGTGGAAATGAGAGGTAGTTTTAATCCAAGTTTGATTTGCACCAAAATTGTTCATTATGGAGAGTGTCCGTTATTGATACGTTTCACTGTATTTATTGTCTTTGGCGAACGTTTACCATTTGTACATCAACCTCATTGCTAATATTTAAAAAGAAACTGCTATGGCTGTAGGATGGTGAATGTACTTCAGGGGCAACCACTCCCACGAAACCATAACTTTTTTACGCTTTTCCAAAACTTTTTGCAAAAACCCCATCAGATTTTTTTATTGCAGTCAACTAAAAGATATATTTCATAATACTACAGTTGAAAAAATTATGAAAGAATGTACTTACTTTCCAGGATTATCAAAACTATTATCAAAATTTAAAAATCCGGAAAAATTGGACATTTTTAATAGTTTATTTATTTATAATTATTATGAATAAGTTCAAAAATAATAATTGGAGCATAACTATTGTCATCCAATTAATATTGTTTTTATTGATTTATAATAGTTATGAATAAGCATAACTATTATTTTTTAATGAATTTTTTAAAAATTGAATTTTAATAGTTAAATTATTTTTTTAAAAATAACTATTTTTTTTTTGTTAATATTGACATTTTTTTGCAATCAAGATTTTGACAAAAATCACTTCAGGATGTTGTTTTATTTTTGTTTTTTGTGCAAACGAAAATTAAAAATACGTAACAAAAGTTAAATTAATATTAGAGAGTGACTCATGAGTGCATTTTGACTTAAGTTTTTTTTTTATTACACTAGTTTACAAAATACCATTTTTTTTCATGTACATTTGATGAGAGATAAATTTCCTTATGTATTTTCTCCCGCTGAATTCGAAAATCAAGGTTAAATTATAATCAAGATTAAATTATAATCCAGGTTATAAGCAATTAGTGAATAAATCCAAATTTCATATTTTCCGAATATTTCATTTTTTCGACAATGTATGAGTTCAATCACCAAACTACTGCAAACCCTACGCAACTGTTCCCTCAGGGGTCTAACATTTTGTTTTGACAGCAGCTTTAAAACATAGTGTCGGGTGTTTGTATATTATAGGGACTCACAAATGTGATTGAAATTATATTTCATTGCGTCCACCAAAATGCCTAAAATAAAACGAGAATTTGAGGGCGTAAACACTCCAAATAATTTCTGTTACGTGTATGGCAATTTTGTCCCCCACCCAAATAGACGTAGATTCACCGATTCGTTACAACAGAATTATCTATAATATTTTGGAATAGAACCTGCAACTTTTCATGAGCAATGGACACCAAATAATGATGGCTTATCGTGCCATATAACACTTGGCACAGTAAGATTAAATTTATATATATAATTTAATTAATAATAAAGTGAATATTTATTCCAAATTAGACGAGACATGAAATTCGGTATACCGATGATATGAAGAGAGCCGCTTTGCCATTCGGTTGATTGTTACTTTTGCCTGAGCAAATCCACTGGTTTTGGAAAGATCTCCAAATAGGTTTATGCGATAGGAGCATTTGTTTCGCTCCCAGTTCCAAATTCAAGTGAATTTCCTCATCCTAAGTGCACCGATTCAACGATTGAATCTTTCGCATCATCACAGGAGTATCAATTGCAACATTTTACTCAGCCTGAACTGAATGATTTGGTGAGAGATCTCGAGCTGTCAAAGGAAAAAGCGGAGTTACTTGCATCTCGCCTGAAGCAACGGGACTGTTTGGCTCCGGGAGTGGGGTTTGTTTATTGACGGTAGTAAGCAGAGTTTGAATGCAGTCCTACTGCATATTGGAAATGAAAAATCTTCTATCCCCATAGGTCATGCCATCAACACTAAGGAATCATACGTCACAATGGCCAGTTTGCTAAAATACATTTAATATGAGCATCAGAACTGGAAAATATGTTCCGATCTCAAAGTCGTCGACATGTTGTGTGGAATGCAGGGTGGATATACAAAATATTGCTTCTTTCTTTGCCTCTGGGATGGTCGTGCTCGTGAACATCATTATAGAAGAAAGCACCCTCCAGAAAGGGAGAACGTCATATTCGGCAAAGACAATGTTAAGAGATATTTAGCAAATTCAGTTCTAACACATAAATTAGAACTGTGCTAATTTTTCTTTCTCTGTTGTAGATGAACTTCAAGCACTTGTAACTTGGAGTTCGGTGATCAATAAATTAAAGAATGTTCTTTTTATTACTGACAACATTAATGAATTTTATTCGATTATTTATACTAAAATTACTGTTTATTTTACTTAATTCTATTAACTTAAAATTTATGGCTTTTTAGCCAATAAGAGTCGAGAATGCTAAAACTTGCTGAGTTACCATTATTTGGTTTAAAATTGGTGTATAAAATTTACGTCTTCCCAACCAATGGTTGAAAGAATGCATTTAATGCCACCTGATATTCATGTGACAATTTTATTCACATAATGTGTAATCTGAAACACTTAGCATTAAGGTGGCTCACAAAATAAAAATTAATATTAGGGTAACTCAATTATCACAAGTTTGAACATTCTCCCCCGCGTTGAACGGACGTTCAACAATGTTGTTATATGCCAGCTAGGTATTCACTGTGAATCTGCGTGGCGCTGGTGACGGTGTTGGGTTGTTAGTGGTTGATCCACATGATGGAAATTCGATGGTCTCCGTGACACCTTCAATAGGCGGTTCCCGTTTGTTTTTGCATGTTACGTATCTAGTTAGCAGAATTATGAGTGCTACCAAACTGACTGTGAGTGCTAGGTACCCAATCGTATGGCTGTGCAGTTGATGGGACCTCAATTTGTTTGGTAGGTCCATGATTTCTTGTTCCTTCAATGATTGATGCAAGATTGTTAGTTCATCAATGTTTTTGGCAAACGCATTATTCAAGTTTGTAGATCGATTGTGGTTTATTAGGTGTGTGACATTCTCGTATCCCGCTAGGTCAAAGATTTTTCCAAGGCTTGTGAATGATGATTCTAATGTGCTTGATACAGTTTGTTGTCCAGTCATGGTGATAAATTCATTTTTAAGAATACATCCTGGATCAAGCGCCAGCAACCCCGATCCTTTTAACGAGATATTTATGATTTCTTTATCACAAACTGCAGTGGCCCGTGATGATGATGATGCGTAGATCCATTGATTTCTGCTGATGAGTGGGAACCATTTTGTAGTAGTGGTTTCGAGTATGCAGGTTGGTGATGTTTTGTTGTTGTACAAGTTTATTTCACACCCACACCTCTCTGACCCGTAGGTGTATCGGATTTGAACGTTGGAAAACAAGAACACACCGGGTTTAGTTATGTCGCATGAGTTCAACTCCGCCTGTGTGAAAATTGCGTATTGTTTATGGGATGCGCTTATACCTAGGAATCTTGAACATGGCTTGATGGCTACCAAGGTCTTGTTGATAATGTTAGGCACAGGAATCAAATGTACTAGTTTAAATGGTTCACGTTCAATTAACGGTAAAGTTACCTTGAACACTACATGACGTTGCGTAAGTCTACCTCGTACCTTCATTAGTCTGAATAATTGTAATATATCATCTTTGTCATCCACAGGGAGGATTACTGAGTTTGGTGAATGAAGCTTAATTTGATTCACTTCATTCTGTAATTGATCTGGAGTTAATAACAGCGGACTGATTTTTCCATGACGGGTGTCAATGAGACTGTTGATAATTGAAGCTTGTATTTTTTGGACGTTGTTTGCAATTGTGGTTAAGTCCAGGACTCCAGAATTAAATAGTTGAGTGAGGTGTACTTGGAATAACACGTTATTGATGTGTTCCATTTCGTCCGAAAGGGTTTTGATTGTTTGCTCCAACTGTTCAAATCTTGCCCTGGTCGCTATTTGGCCGTTTTGTATGACATTTAGAGTCGAATCCACAACTGATGTTTGATTTTTAAGCAACTTCAACAAATATGACTCATTTTCATTCACTTGTTGGATCGTATCAGATATCTGGTCAGCATATTCTGAATCCAATATGCCAAATAATGAGTGCGCAATAGTTCCTACGATATTTAGGGCTCCTCTTTTGCTTCGTAGTAGTTGATTTTCCAGCTGTAAGTCGCCTTCCATTTGTTTGAAGTGATCGATGATACTGAGACATGATTCTTTTAATTTTATCATTTCACAAATCTTCTGTAGCGATTTTGTTCCGTTAGTCAAAATTGATGTTTCAGACCAGTAAGCATTCAGATCATAATATACAAATATGTTCCATTCGATTGTTGAAATTGCTGCTGTCCCAACTTGCTCAAAATGGATTCCTATTTTTGATCCAAATTTTTTATTTTTCACCGGAGTTCCACATGTTATTGGCAACAGCAAAACTATGATAAGCAACGCTAGACTGAGATGGGATGACAGCGTTTTTTTTCTCTTGGCCCTAGGTTCTTCAGTGGTCTCAGGCACTTGGACCTTGGCTTCCTCATTATTCTCAACAGTGTCCAAAGATTCTGATTCCATAATCTGCTGGCACAATTGCGGTCGTGCCTTGGTACATTGAATGCATTTTTGTATAGTTGATCTTGCTGTTATTTTTCCTTTAACGGGCCAAAATTGTTGTCTCAAGGTATTCAGTAACGCCTGAGGTCCACAGTGTTTATTTTCCTTATGATACATCACGAATAGTAGTTTGACGATAGGATCGTTATATGGAAGTACCATTGGGTGTTTTGCCTCATACTGTAGTGCTGAGGCCTCTAGTCTACCCCCAACACGAATAATGGATTGGTCGTCAAGAAATGGGGACAAACTGCTAATAGAGCTGTTCTTTCCAACTTCGTTGCAGTTGCGAATTTGTTTTATCTCTTGTGAGAAATCGGAAGCCTGAATGGTTTTTACGATTACGGATAGTGCCTCGTTCAGTTCATCAGGTGATAGTGATTTATGTGTAGGACGAAGCTGCTTTGATATTCTTGCGTTCCTTATGAATCTGAGGGTATATCCAATAACCCTTTGCAGAGTCCTGAATGAGTTTTTGTGATTGATTTTGTATACAAATTCAAGATTGCTGGAAACAGTTACTGCCAAAATGGTGCGCAGTTTCTTTTTCTCGATGTTGTCTTCAATTTGTAACGTCCTTGAAAATCTAGGTGGCCATAGTTCTTCTCGTCCATGTAGAAATAGAGGTCCATAAAACCATAAATTACAGTCAGGCAGTTTATGCGCTGGTAATCCCCTGGATAATATGTCAGCCGGATTGTCTTTTGACCCGACATGGCGCCATTGTTCGGGCAGTGTTAATGATTGAATCTTAGCCACTCGATTAGCTACAAAAGTGTGGTACATAGACGATTGGGCATTTATCCAAGACAACACTATTTCAGAATCCGACCATAGAAAAACAGGTTGATTTTTTACTTGGAGATCAGTCCTGATTCTTTGCGCAAGTTGGGCAGCCAGAAGTGCTGCACATAACTCTAGGCGTGGTAGAGTTTGTTGCTTTAATGGAGCCACTCGAGTTTTTGCACAAAGTAGTTGTACAACTATGCTTCCCTCTTTAAGCCTTGCACGGATGTAAGCAACGGCACCAAAGGCCTTCTCAGATGCATCAGCAAATATATGTAGCTGAGTGTTTGTTGGAAGCTGCCCTTTAAAAATGTGTCGTGAAATCCTCAAATTGTTTAACTTGTCTAACTCGTTTCTGAATTTAACCCAAATTGCCCTTAGTTCTTCAGGCAATGGCTCATCCCAGTCTAATTTATGTTGCCATAATTGTTGGATAAACATTTTCGCTCGGATAACCACAGGTGCAACGAGTCCGAGAGGATCAAATAATTTTGCGATGTCCGAAGTTGCCGACCGTTTTGACACAATCTGAAGTGTATCAAGTTTGACCTTGACACAAAATTGGTCAGTTTTAGGTAACCATAGTAGTCCTAATGTTTTAACTGTATTATCGTTGTTACTGTTGAAGTCCAGATCGACTTCTTGATCACCGATTGGAATACTGTTAAGTAGTTTTGGGTGGTTGGCACACCATTTCCTTAAGTTGAAACCATGCCTTTTCAAGATAGTAATCAGTTGATCCTGTGTTGCAATTGCAGTGTTGAGGCTATCCGCACCACCAAGACCATCATCAACGTAAAAGTTGTGTTTAAGCATTTGAGAGCCCTCTGGATAAAGTGCTGCATTTTCATCAGCAATTTTCTGTAGACATCTTGTGGCAAGATATGGAGCCGCCCGTGTACCATATGTTACAGTGTTGAGTTTGTAGTATTGGATGGGTAACGACGGATTTTCTCGCCAAATAATCAACTGATATTGTTGGTCGTCCTGATGAATCAAAATTTGCCTGTACATCTTCTCGATGTCTGTAGTGAAAACAAATCTTGGTTGTCGAAAACGTAATAGGATTGAAAATAGTTCACCTTGAACAGTTGGCCCATTGTACATCAAGTCATTTAAGGAATATCCTGATGTTGTTTTTGCAGACGCATCAAAAACCACTCTGAGTTTCGTTGTGGAGCTTTCTGGTTTAAGTATGCTGTGGTGGGGTATAAAATATTTAGGACCGCACATGGTGTTGATATCCACCTTGTGCATGTGTCCTAGTTGTTCATATTGTTGCATGAATTCTATATACTGGCTTTGGATGGCCTTATTTTTCAGAAGTCTGCGCTCAAGGCTTAAAAATCTGTTGAATGCCATTGTGTGTGATTCCCCCAAGGCTTCTGGATTTTCTCGAAACGGAAGATTGACTATGAAGCGCCCATCGCTGTTGGTGTGTACATGTTGAGCAAAGTGTGCCTCACACTGTTTTTCTGCAGGAGAAAGGCATTTTTCAGCTAATTCTACCTCATCTAATTTCCATAGTTGTTCTATCGTTCTTCCAATATGTAGCCTTGTTAAATATTGCACATGTTAATGTACATGAGTTGCTATAGACCGAGTTCCTTTTGATAGGTCCACCCACAATCCAACCAAGTGACGTATTTCGGAGGATTGGGAGATCTTCAGCGAGTTTAATTGTGTCATTTTGTAATATGTTATAAAGGAATTCGCCGCCGAGTAGAATGTCGATTTTTTCTGGTTTGTTGAAGTGGGGATCTGCCAATTGGATATGTTTTGGAATGACCCAGGACGAAATTTCAATCTGTTGACTTGGTTGTGGTGGGATGATAGTTGGAAGTATATATGCTTCCAAGTTGGTTGCAAAACTGCTGTTTCGGGACTTCATGATGACATTAACTCTATGCGATGATCGTTTTTGGAGTTTTCCAACACCGTTTATGCATAACGAAGCTTCTGTTGGTGAGATTGCTAATTTCTTGATGAGACGTTCAGAAACTAGATTCACCTGTGAGCCTGAGTCTAACACTGCCCGGAAATCACCGGAGACACCATTCGGAGCCGTTATTACAACTCTCGCTGTCGCTAATAAGACAGAACCCTGGCGGACCGCAGCGTCACTTGATGCTGCCGTTGTGCTTGCTACTGCATTCGAAGTAGATGCAACGCTGTTCGTTGCTTGGGGTGATTTCTTCTTTTGGGAGCTATTTTGTTGTGGTAAATGTAGTAATGTGTTATGCGGTTTTGCGCATTTTTTACAGCTACCTAAAGTGCATGTTTTCGCCTTATGATCAGATCTGAAACAATTCACACATAGTTTTTGTTGTTGCACCCAGTGCAGCCGTTCTGCTTCTGAAAGTTGTTGAAATTTCTGGCAGTGGAAAAGCTTGTGGTTGCTCATGTTGCATAATTTACATGTTTCATTGTGTTTTTCGTTGGATGTTGCAACTGATGAAACAGCCTTGTGTGCTGATTTCTCTTTTTGACCAATTGCTTCCATCGATTGGAACTGGAGTTCCAAAAATGATAAAAACTCACCAATCCTCGGTACGTCCTTCGGGTTGGTCAATGACTGGATGTACCTGATGTGGGTATTCCTGTCAAGTTTCTTCATCAATAGTTGAATAAGAATTGCATCCCATGATGTTGTTTCAATTCCTAAATTATTTAAGGCCAATAAACACTCCCTGGTGGTGTCATGAAGGGCCTTAATTGATGGCGCTGATGACGTCACAGAAGGTTGATTAACTAATTTTTCTACCAGATTTGCCACAAGAATTCTTTTATTGTTGTAACGATCTTGTAGCGTTTGCCAGGCGGTGCCGTAATTTGTTTCTGACAGAGAAAACTGGCTTATTAAGTGTTCAGCTTCCCCGGACAAATTGTTTTTTAGGTACCACATTTTTTGAATGGCTGGAATTGGTTGTCTGTCTACCATTGCGGAGAACAAATCATGGAACTGACGCCATTTCAGATAATCTCCATTGAATTGGGGTATGGTCAATTTTGGCAGCTGTAATGAGTTCCCATTTAAACCATTATTATTATTTATTGATTCTGGAGTTTCGGTTTGCCTGCGCCTATCTTCGTGCTGAAGTTTGTCTGCTTCCACCGAAAGCCTCACAAGATTTTGATGCATTGAGTCATATACGGCGTTGTATTCATTCTGGTCTAGGCCATATGCGGCTGGGTTTGTCAATTGATCATGAGCTTCATCATGTAGCGTTTCAATTTGTTCCCATAGCTTCTTAATGGTGCTTATATTTAGTTCGAAATATTGTTTTGGTTGATCTTCCGTAATATCTAGTCCATTTAATAGCCGTTTAAGAGCTGTTAACCGAGCCATTAACCTTCGGATGGTACCAGACGTGTTATTGCAATCTTTATGAACATGTGTATTATTGTGTGTGTTTGAAGCTCCGCTGAGGTCTGTAGAATCCTCGTGATGGTCGTCATCAAGCAGTTTTAGACGATTAGCTTCATTGCTGAACAGTTCCATGTGCTGCTTTGCTATGTTACTGATTTTGTCATAGTAGCCTTTCGAAAAATAATCCAGTTTCAATGGTTCATCGCATTTATCCCGTATTTCTGAATCTGTTTCTTGAAACTGTTCCCAAGACTCCAGTAGACGCTGCAACCGTTCCTCGAAATAGGCTGATGTTGCTTTCCTGTCTGGTGAATCCTTTTTGAAGTTTCTGATGATTTTCTGGATAACTTCGCCGGTTTCATTTTGAAGTTCTAATAGTTTTTCCATTGTTGTCAACTACTGTATTTAAGAGAAGGAAATTGGGGCGCTGGATGGAAACCTCAAAATGCTGATGATCCGAATGTTGTGTGTTGAGACGGCCTTTAGGATGTTTCGAGTCCCTTACCGCTGGTGGGGGGAAACTCAAAATTACAAAACAAAAAACCGTTGGCAAAAAACCGTTGGCTGATTATCAGCAAGTTGCGTGTTTAAAGTGTTTTTAGGATGTTTCGAGTCCCTTACCGCTGGTGGGGGGAAACTCAAAATTACCAAAAAACGTCGGGGTCACCAAAATGTTAAGAGATATTTAGCAAATTCAGTTCTAACACATAAATTAGAACTGTGCTAATTTTTCTTTCTCTGTTGTAGATGAACTTCAAGCACTTGTAACTTGGAGTTCGGTGATCAATAAATTAAAGAATGTTCTTTTTATTACTGACAACATTAATGAATTTTATTCGATTATTTATACTAAAATTACTGTTTATTTTACTTAATTCTATTAACTTAAAATTTATGGCTTTTTAGCCAATAAGAGTCGAGAATGCTAAAACTTGCTGAGTTACCATTATTTGGTTTAAAATTGGTGTATAAAATTTACGTCTTCCCAACCAATGGTTGAAAGAATGCATTTAATGCCACCTGATATTCATGTGACAATTTTATTCACATAATGTGTAATCTGAAACACTTAGCATTAAGGTGGCTCACAAAATAAAAATTAATATTAGGGTAACTCAATTATCACAAGTTTGAACAGACAATATTAAATATGTGCATCTTGTCAAAAAAGAAAATATAATTTTTCCAGAGTTGTACATTAAACTTGGCCTCAAAATTTTGTGAAAGCCTTAGACAAGGAAGGCCAAGTATTTTCTTATTTAAAAAAACAATCAAGGAAGGCGTCATCGATGGTCCACACATAAAGAAATTGATAAAAAGCACAGCTTTTCCAAAATATTTGACACCCGTTGCAAACGAGGCGTGGAATTCATTTCAGCGGGTTGTTACCAATTTTCTTGGGAACAATAAAAGCCCAAACTACGAGGGAATTATTACCGATTTGCTGAAGAACTACAACAAGATGGGTACGGACGGAATGCCATTATTTAATTTCATTCCTGTTTTTTTCTATTGTATTGTTTTTACCATTTTATTTATTTCTTACAGGTGTTAATATGTCCATTCGTGTATTTGCATTTGAATTTCTTTCCGGACAATCTTGGTGACGTCAGTGAAGAACACGTTGAGAGATTTCACCAACAAATTGAGATCATTGAGCGGCGCTATCAAGGATTTTGGAATGAAGCAATGTCAAGAAAGTATTGCAAGCGTTTAAACCCACCTTGATTAGTTTAAAGAACAATTTCATTGAAACTCGTTAAATTAAACTTTAGTTGCGTTAAACGACTTTTATTGTGAAAACGAATTTTAGTTGTACCAACAGATGAAGTTGCAAATCGTAAAATTTTTTGTGTCCTGAATATTTGTTTCTAAAATCAAGAAAGATTTTAAAATATTCAATCTCTCGGACTTTAATCACTTCTTTATAACTAACCTTAGATTTAAAACGAGTGTACCACATAAACACTTTTGGTTTTGAAGATTTTTTACAGTTTCATCATATTTAAAAATCGGTAATAGAGAAAACACATCTGGCTTTAAATATTTCTCTTTTGGAAAATTCTAAATTTTGAAATCCTTATTATAAATAAATCAAAATCTTAGTTTTTCTCTATAAAAATTTTTTTTCGGAAAATATTAACAAGAAAATCAGCACAATCAGTACAAATTTTTAAAAATGAGTACACGCTTTTTGTATCAGTACACGTGACTAAAAATCAGTACATGTACTGATCAAATCAGTACGAATGGTCAGCCTGGGTTTATCATTCCGTTAATAAAGCATCGATATATAGGTCTAAGACCCCATAAAGTAAAGGGTGTTTTTTTTGGTATAGAACTTTGAAATGGAATAAAACAAAGGTGATTTTTTTAATTTGACATGAAATTTACTTTATTCGAAAGATAATCTGGCATAATAATTTATATATGACTTCTGGCATAAAACCGCCACGGCTGGCTCGGACGTAATCTAATCTTTCGATGACGGGCCTCCAGTTTGAAAAGTGTTGCCAACTTAAAGTTCTATACCTGTATAAAAAAACACCCCTTATATATGTTTATAATAATATTGCACTGTTTTTTTTTGGTTTTGGACTCGAATAATCGTGAGTCATAATTTATATATGTTGGCCCGCTACAATAAAAGTTATGTCTTAGCAATGTTAAACTAACAGCATTTGTTCTTATATAAAACACAGAAAGGGAACAACTCTTTCGAAAGCTGATAACTAAACACTTTTAATGAAAATTAACATTAAATCATGGGAAAAACGCAAAACTTATCATTAAATGGTTCACAAAAAAACTAACGAACGTTGTGATCTTTAAAAATAATTTAGATGATTATAAAATTTTTGTATTTAAATAGAGTTCAAGTTTAAAATGCAGAAAAAATGAGATTAAAAAATTTTTTCATCAAAAATGAATGTCTAATAAAAAAGCAACACAGCTTCTGATATACATGCAATCGATTGTTTATTCGATTTGAATTTTATTGTTTTTATTTTGTTTGGTTGCTATGATTATATCAACTTCTCAGAGAAAGCAAATCAAAATATACCGCATTTGATTGATATGTAGTTATTGTGCGTGTGCTCTCTCTTTTCGTGATTCTAACCTTTTGAAGCCACATTTTGCTTTTGTAATGGAATTAATAATTGATTCTGATATATCAATTGGTTCTTCTTCTGTTAATGATATTGCACTACGAAGTCACACGGAATCATAATTACTGCATATGCCAGATCTGAGTTTTAGTGCTTTTGTTTTGCAGAGAGATTTACACGAACTAAATTTGGCCAGTTGCCGCGATGTTATAAAATATTTCTTTTTCTGAGCGATCGGTCTAAAAATTAAAATAAAATGTTTTCATACGCATCATTTAGTCTACAAGTAGCGAATTAATTGATTGAAAGTTGGAACAACAATAAGCGCTTATTAAGGAATTTGTGGTCAAAGTCATGCTCAGTGTTATATTGACCGTGTAATCATAAACAAGAAAAAATTTAACGTGGAATTACAAACAAGAAAAAATTTGGCAGCTTTAAATTTATATAAAAATAAGCTTAATTTAATAATAAAAAAAATATTTAAATAAATTTTATATTTCATATATTATATAATTAAATATTGTTTTTCTCTTCTTTCAGCTCTTTAATAGTTTTGGTATTTCATCAATAATGAAATAATGAATAATGAAACAAACTATAATACATGTATCATGCACAGACAACAATGTTCCAGAAAAATTAAAATGATTGTTGAACTCAGCTCATTTACTTCGTTTGAATAAAATAGTATTTTTTGTTATATATTAATGATCTTATTTTAACTCAAGGAGAGTCTTTCTTATAATGCAAGTTCTCCTTGAACGAACTAATTTTCATTGGATACTATTGTAGCGCCATTTTTGTACATAATGTTTAGAAGTTAGTTGAAGAACCTTAAATTTAATTTTTATTATTATTTATATTTAGTCATCAAATAAACAAGAAGCTTTCAGTGTTGCACAAAAACCTTGGTTTTTATTACTCAAAAATATTACTTGGGAAGGGAGTCACCCGCCCAATCATTGGTCCTTAGAAAAAGTTCTAGCATATGCTAGGACACGAAGAATTAGTGACATAGTGTTCCACTAATTTTCTACAAAAGTGGCAGTTGTCTCCCCTAGCAGCAACTCCAACAACAACGAAGACAGACAAGGGAGCTTGTATTAATAAAAATGTACTAACATTTGGTAATTAGAAAAGTCCTAGATTATTCTAGGACAGAAAAGAACCAGTGACTTGGAGTCTACTAATTTCTAATCATCGGGTCTCCCAGCAGCAACTCAAACATTTACAACTAGCAGACAAAAAGTTTGTCTAACACAGAAGGTACTTCATTGTGCTTACGGCAGATAAGTTAAAAAAAAAAAAAAAAGGTGATACAACATTGAACTTCCCGTTCCAGTGAAAGCGGTCGTAATTATAAAAGCTTAGAAGTATGCATTTGATGTGCATATAAACTAACAACAAGAGGTCTTAGTACAACACAGCATGCACAGTAGACTTATTCAATTTAATAAGTGTTACGCAAGAAATTATAACCACAACCAATAATTAATACAAAAGTAACAAGAAGAAAAAGTGACATCTCAAGGTGAGATATTACTAAATTCATTTAAATACGAATAATTGCAATTATAAAAAATATCCATTGCAAAAGAATTTCTGTAAAAAGCTAATCTGGATAATTTAGCATATGTCTAACAACAAATTATTCTAATTGCCTTCCACTCTATACTTAAAACCGGCTTCTGTTTCAAACCCATTCGTCCCTATAGCAAAACTGTTTCAACTATACGCACAATCAAGAAGAAAGACAAACATTGATTGTCAAGTGCAGTGAATATTTAAACGTTTAATAGAAACACAAAGAACAAGACAAAAAGGTTTAAACATTTTATGAAAAAATGAATTTAAGTTATAAATTGTTTAAGACACTTCAAGTGTATAGTAGGTGGAAATATATAAAAATGATAAAATCGTACAGAATAAGTGTTTGAATAAGATAACAAGCAAACAAATTTTTATACAGACTAAGAACAAAAAAAAAATACACCAAACAAGTGATCCAAATTTTGTAAAGGGTTATAAAAATAACAAAAGAAGATAAAACAAATCTACATGATATTTTTTTTAATAATTTGGAAATAAAAGGAGAATCAAAAACCGTAATTCAATTTGTTTTGCGCAATATAAAAACAACCAAAAACAAAACTGAAATTGTGTGACTGCATTTTCAATAGCAACTACGTCATGAGAAAAAAACTAAATTTCAACGCGGAAATTTTTGTATATGAAAATTGGTGAGTGAATTAAATTTTGTCATTTTAAACATTCTGGTTTATAGTTGGACAAAAAATATTAGATTTTTACAAAAAATCATAAATTCTTTAAAGCATTGAAAAATAAATTATTTAAATCAAATTTTCAGGTGTCGTAAATTTGTAAATTACCAAAAAGTTTACTTGGAGAAAATTGTCCAAAAATTAGAGTGGTGTAAATTAAAGTTTATCAAAAAATTTTTCTTGGAGAAAATTTTTGAAAAATTAGAGTGGATCATATTTGCTTTCATCATAAAAAAATTTTTCTTGGAGAAAATTTTCGCAAAATTTCGTTAAAATTTTTTCAACAATTGAAGTTGTACTACAAATTTACTTTGAACAAAAAATTTTTCATCCAGAATATTTTCTCAATTACCTAAGAAGTAATTTACAAATTATCTAAAAAAAATATTATTGGATAAAATTTTCACAAATAAAAGTGGACCAAGTTTACAATAACCCTAAAAGTTTTTTGGAAAAACAAATTTCAAAGATTTACATATTCAAGTTTTTTGGAGAAAATGTTACCGAATTAGAGTGGTCCAAATTAACGTACCGATTCTGCAATATTAACAAATTCGAACCCAGTTCAACAGTTAGGGTTAAGATAACTATTGTCCAAAAAACCTCATTTATTTAGTTTGTATTATCTTTGAGTTTTTCTCTTAAAACAGTATTTTTTGTTATATGTTAATGATATTATTTCAACTCAACGAGAGTTTTTGTACATAATGTTTAGAAATTAGTTAAAGAACCTTGAATTCCATTTTATCTTTATACATATTTAGTCTTAAAAAACCATCAAATAAAACAAGAAGCTTCCAGTGTTGCACAAAAACCCTGATTTTTTTATTTCTCAAAAATATCACCTGGGAATGGAGTCCCCCCCCAATGATATTAAGAGTATATTTACATTCTTCCCCAAATGTGTATATATAAAATGAAAAATATTTATAATTTTTACAGTTTTATTAGTTTTTTGTTTTTATATACATCAAGATTATTTTTATGTTATTTTCAATTTATAACGAGCTTTCTACCTCTAGGCTAGGCTGATACTAGTATTTCGATCTGGCTAAAGATCTCATCAGAACTCAAAGTTTTACAAAAAAACCTATTAATCATCAATTTTGCTCCATTATTGTATTCTTAGTAATCAAACACGTGGTTAAGGCCTTTTCCTAACAAGCAGCATGACGTTACTAAACTTTGAAGACCCAAAATTGTTCTATTTATATAAAAAATTTTAGCTTTTACTCTGGCTCAAATAATATTTTTTACATTTTTATTAGTTTTTTGTTTCTTAATTTATAACGAGCTTTCAACCTCCGTATATTTACTAAAATAAAGCAAATCAGATCTTTAGCCAGATCGAAATACTATTATCAACCTAGCTAATATGTTTGCTGGTTTGGTAAATTTTTCAAAAAATACCGCTAGGCTCAAAATAGTTCAATTTCCCGCAATAACAGCAAAATTTCCCGTAGCCATTACAGACGAAAGCCATGTTGGTTTTTTCTCGCTCCCACTCATGTTGTAATAGATTGGGTGTAAAAAATAAGATTTGTAAAAAAACTGAACTTCTATTATCGCGCAAACAGGATATGCCGTTTTGACTTTTGACCTCAAAA
The DNA here is from genome assembly GCA_021234595.1 of Delia radicum. Classification (NCBI taxonomy): domain Eukaryota; kingdom Metazoa; phylum Arthropoda; class Insecta; order Diptera; family Anthomyiidae; genus Delia; species Delia radicum. The sequence goes on from CM037851.1 coordinate 122,842,196, forward strand.
ATGGGCTAAAAAAGGTTAAAATATTGTTTTAGTCAAACAGTTAATTAACCAATAATTAAATTTTGAAACCTACACTCAAAAAAATAAGTTAGTAAAACGTCTTGTAAATCAGGTATACTATTTGTTAGCAAATTTTTTGCTAAAATTCTGTTTTAAGCTAAAATTTTTTTATACTTATTCAGCACTTAACTGTTTTGAACTAATGTTTTACTAATATTATACTAATGTTTTACTAATTTATTTTGCTAAAAAAATTTGTGCTGATAAGCACATTAATAATGTGGACGACAACCAGATTGAAATATATGCGCAGAATGAAGCAGATGTCGCGGCATGTCAAGATGTAGCAGAGAAGAGGCAAATGATACTTAAAAGTACAACTCTAATAAGACATATACAAAATCAACCATGGAAGATTTTTGTATCTGTTTTTCATACATAAAACAAAATTGAGGATATTAAAGCAACTTCAATTATGCGTTGTCACCGGCTTGTGAAAATAATTGTCTATTAATTAAATAAAAGACAAAATAAAATATTTAAATTTAATATGTATTTCTAAACTTAATGTTTATAGATTAATAATCTAGTGTGGTCAAATTGCAAACAAACATATACAGACATGTAGACAGAGTAAAGCGAGAGACAAAGACACACATCTTAGGTAGATTTTTATGGTTCCTTTTTCTTATTGCAAGAAAGGGTTGTTTTTTTCGTTTCGTTTGTTTTTGTTTATTTTTTCGTTTTGTTTCTATAATTATCTTCGGCAGTTGCGTCCTTTTCATTTAGACAACCATTGATGTAAGTAGTTGAAAGAAAATGTTTGTTATGTTATATATACAGTACTTTTCGTTTACAGTCACATCGCTTATAGTCCATTTAGCGATATAGTCCATTTTTACACTTTTACTGTCATCTAAAATCAAATTGCATACAAAATATTTAGGATATAGTCCATTCACGATATAATCACATTTGGCTTATATGCCACTAAACTCTGGCTACTAAAGTAAATTTATATGCAAATAATTTAAGTTATAGTCACAATACAGAAAATTTCTAATATAATTGTGAAATCTTGAATTTTTTTCGGTTTAAAATTATTTAAAAATTTAAGAGGCTAAAACGAAAATTGGAACAAGGAAACTGAGCTGAATCGTTTCAAACATCGTTTTTATATTCCAAATTTTCCACCTGTTATAATAATAAATAAATTGCATATACAGTACTTTTCGTTTACAGTCACATCGCTTATAGTTCATTTAGCGATATAGTCCATTTTTACACTTTTACTGTCATCTAAAATCAAATTGCATACAAAATATTTAGGATATAGTCCATTCACGATATAATCACATTTGGCTTATATGCCACTAAGCTCTGGCTACTAAAATTTATATGCAAATAATTTAAGTTATAGTCACAATACAGAAAATTTCTAATATAATTGTGAAATATTGAATTTTTTTCGGTTTAAAATTATTTAAAAATTTAAGAGGCTAAAACGAAAATTGGAACAAGGAAACTGAGCTGAATCGTGTCAAACATCGTTTTTATATTCCAAATTTTCCACCTGTTATAATAATAAATAAATTGCATATAGTCACATTTTATGATGACTATATCACAATTTATTTATAGGCAACAAAATGGCATATAAAAAAACTAGCGATATAGTCCACAACTTGTGTGCAACTAAGAGATGTGACTATAAGCGAAAAGTACTGTATATATAACATAACAAACATTTTCTTTCAACTACTTACATCAATGGTTGTCTAAATTATTATTTTATATATTTTCAGATATTAAATTAATTCATGTCGTCAATGTGGGAAAATGAAAGTTTTTATATTTCGTAATTATTGTAAATTATTTTTAAAAGAATCACAAAAATATGTTTTATAATTTTCAGCAAATAAATTAACTAAATTACAATTTTTCTACAAATTTTTTGCGTTTTTTGGCAAGCACCCTCCTGACTAAAATTTTGCTGACTCATCAAAATTTTTTGCTGACTTTACAAACTTTTTTTTGAGTGTATATCTAACAAAAATATATCGTAGAATTTTATATTAATATTTAGAATCAATAAAAAATCGATGGCCATAAGATGACAACTCCTAAATGGTTTTTTAATGCAACCTATAATAAGAATTTCGTGTAACTTATACCATAAATTGAAGGGCTTAGTGCAAAAACTTGATAAGCCACGAAATTAAGATACTGAAGTAATCGCCTTCAAAGTTTAAAAAAAATGTAGAAAATAAGTCTCTAACTAAACTAGACTGTAAGCATACATAATAGGTGCTTAAGGAAGGGTTCCATTACATACCCGTTCACGGATGATAGAAAGCCATCGGAAACCGATATTTATCAAGTTATTGCATAAAGATAAGTAAAGAAGTTCATAGTCTGAAAAATTGTAGCAAATTGGATGGTCTTTCCTGATACTTGTAATAAGTGCAAAATGTGTCTTCTATTACATGTCCTTCTTCGGAAGACTATAAGACAGTAAAAACCATTTTATTAAGCCAATGTGGCTTATCAAGTTTTTGCAGAAATTTTATTTATAATTTTTTAATTTTGAAGAAATGATATCTGTATTTCAGGCATTTCGTGCTGTAGGAACTTGTAATAAATGCCAAGATATGTTAGCACTTATTACAAGTATCTGTTGCTCGAATATCCTGTAAAATAGCAACTATTTCCTCAAAATAAAAAAATACTAAAGAGAATTCCTGCAAAATGGGTTTCACTGCCTTATAATCTTAAAGCGATGGCCATAATGGAAGACACATATTGGCACTTATTTCCAAAAAGCTAGAGTATAAGAGACGTGCAAATAGCATTATTTTTTTTAAATAAGAAAATCTTAAATAAAATTTTTGAAAAAACATGATAAAACATGATAAAACAGAAAGTTTCATATCGTGGATTTTAAACGATCTGTACCAATTTTCCCGAGTGGTTTCCGATTGTGTTTGCTGTTTTCGAGTATGTAATAAAAATATAATTAGTCATTTAACTGTTTCTGAAGAGCTAGCACGTGGAGCGGTAAAAAAAATAAAATGATTATATTATAGTCAAAAATTTTAAGACCAAAAATTAATGTCTGTAGAATTTTATGTAATATAAATTATGTAAAATATTATGCTCATGGTATTACTTTTAGTCGTAATAATATAGACATGAAATATGATTTTACTGTAAGCCATGAAATCACAGCTTTTTATAAGCGCTAAAAATCAGCGCTTATTTTGCCCAAAAGTAATGCTTCCATGTGCGAATTCGCCATATAAAAATCATAGCATATGTAAGCAGGTTGGTAAGGGATTCTTTTGTACTTACTCCCTTACAAACCTGTTTGCATGTAAGCAGCATTTTTAACTGGGTAGTTCCTTTATTTTTAACGTTTCATATTTGTGCGCCAATAAACTTAAAATGTATTTATTAATCAGAAACCAAAGTTCTTTTTTTTTTGAAAATAACTGCGTTACAATAACATTAATAATACCTCATTACAAAATTAGTTGCTTACACTCTCCTATACAATCGATATTCAATTTTTCCTGATAATTTAGACATAATATCCCACTGTGCAACAAAAAATTACTTTTTTAAATATTTTTGTTTACAATAAAATTATACTGTAATAAACGTTTTTGTTAGAATCTCTGTCGCATGTAGACTTAAAATGTTTGTTAATAAAATTTTTTTACAGTCTTCTAGTATTTCATCGAAGGTGATGTAATATACGATACGGATTGTCACTTATTACCAGTATTTACGGCACGATAGCCTTGCACAACAGTTAAATTTTTTAAAAATAAAAATATCTTAAATAGAATGTCTGCAACAACTTGACAAGCCACACTGAATTAAATTGGCATTTAGTATCTAGAACACGAAAGTCCTGTAAAACAGCTACATTTTCATTAAAATTAAAAATGTTAGAAAAAATGTTTGCAATAAATTGATAAGCCACAATTTTAAAATAATGGTTTTCAGTGGCATCTAATCCTCCAGCTACGGTATCGTATCGTAAGTATGATAGTCCTAAGTCCAGCTTACCGTTTTCAAAATAGAGATATCTTTAATAAATTTCTGGATTAACTTGATAAGCCACAAAAGTTAAAATAAATCATACATCGATGGTTTCCTAAATGACTGGATCATATGTTGGCAAATAATCGTTATCCACCATACTTCCAATCAATATATTTACAAAAAACTTCAAGGTTGCTTTTATTTTCTTCAGAGTTAATCTTTTTGTTCAGAAGTGTATCTTATTGGTGTAGCATATCATGTTCTTGAGTAAAAAAATATTGAAATATAGTCGAATTGCAAAAAGTAACATTTGCTCTAGATCTAAAAGTATTTAGAATATAGCTTTAATCATTTAAGTGGATATTGATAATACGTTTTTTGAAAACGTGTGGCTTATCATGTTTTTGCACTAAGCCCTTCAATTGCAAAAACAGTTATTACTAACACTTCTGACTATCGGCATTAAACGCTGGTTATTGAAAAAAACTTTTGCTAAAAACTCTATTTGTAATGAAAAACTGAACTTTTTATAGAAATAAGATACAATTTCCTCAATTTGACTTCTGTATTCTATTTATATATTATGTATTATTTAAGATTTTCATAAGGTTTTTTTATAAGTATATCAATTACGAGTTTCTTATACTTTATAAATTTCTCTTCGAAATTTTTTTGACGGTACATTCTTATAATGCTGTTCCATAGCGTGGATAATGAACTGCTTCTGCTCTTCTTGGTAGCTTAGAACAGCATTAAATCGTGTAATTAGCGCTATTGTTAGCGAGACCTTGGAGGCACTAGGTCGAATTAGGACCGGCTATGTCTGACAGACTCTTCATTCGGGGTGTGACTCCCTCCCTTCGACCTAGCCCTAAAGGACCGTCACAATTAAAATTCAAAACAAAAAAAAAACGTTACTTTCAAAAAATATACCACTTGGAGTGGGAGGCAGATGTATTCCTATAGTCGCCCAACCCAACCATGGTCACCAGGTTATCCTTCAATTGATCAGTGACCCCACAAGCCCGCTCACACTCACCACTTACCCTTATTTACCAACCCCTGTAAAAATAAATTAGCCGATCATATTAAATTGCTATAAATTTTCAATACATAATTTTATTTAATAAATTAACTAAATCTAATAATAATTCTAATAATCTATGAATGGCTAAACTTTCAAAAAAAAAAATATATATAAACAAATTAATATGAAACTTACAAAAAAAACAACGAACAACATAAAACATACAAAGTGCCCTTAAAACGTTGAACATAAAACATAAGTACGAACTACGCGTCGATATGCGTTGCTTGACGTTATAAGTAAAATTTTTCAGGGATGGGTATGAGGTGTATTCACTATTGGCTTGGTATAAAAAACTAAATATAAATTATATTAAACTTTAAAGGCCTGAAGGAGCTCCCTAAAATCTGAATAAGCACAAATACTAATTTCCAATAAATTTTTTATTATTAATAAGTAGGGAATATAACCTCACTTTTTCCCTAAACTATTTTTCTTTTAACTCAAAATAATTTTTGTATTGGTCGTTTCAACGCTAATAATATTTGATATTCCTTCAAACGCGGGTATTTTTTTAATGGCACTTGATCAAAAAAAAATTTTAATAAAATTTTCACACTTAATACTAATATTACTTGCACAAAAAAAAAATATTCAAAAAAAACTAATATCACTAAGACTAATATGCAATTCATTTGGATTCTTCTTATTTTAACAGCCTTGACTGTCTAACGTTGCGCAATTCGGCCATTAATATTTATGTATAACTTTTGGATTAAATTTTTCTTTTACCGGTTACCTGAGTTTAGGACATTCAATTATTTTCTTCTCCTTATGGGTTTTCCTTCAGAGAACTTTTGGCGGGCGCTTCCCAGAAGCTTCTGGTCTCCACAAATACAAAAATCAAATTTATTCTGGCCCTGTTCCAGATGGAGGCCAGTCCCAAACTAATGATATGAAAAAAAAAACAATCTTACACCACTATATTTTTTCACCAAAAGAATTGCCAACTTACGTTCTCTTTTTGACCTCAATAATCTTTCAGGGAAAACCGTCAAACCCACAGATGTGTCCTAACCTCCAAATCTTTCGCTGGTTAACCTAATTAACACTTTATTAACCAAAATATTATTAACAAAAAAAAAAACAAATATTCACCTTTTCTAATAATCGCTTGCTGTCCTCACTTTAAACGGCTTAATCACCGATTATTATTTTTTTTATAAATTTTATTCTATTTCGCACCACCAAATTTATTATTTGGTTTTAAATTTAAAAATTTAGCGACAACACGTCTGATTCCAATGATTCACAATGGCCTCTATCAAAAATGGCCATCGATTTTTAAGTATCTATTGTTCCAACAGGCCATATTGTTTTCTAATTCCTTAATCAAACTACTAACTATCCCTTTCAATTCCTAATCCAACATTTTCTTCATCCACTTGTCCCTTTCTATTTTTCTTCATACAAAAATAATTTCCCTACTGTGAACCGTTTTACCTTCCTTGACTCAAAACAAAATTTCACATACATTCAAATTTTAACGATCAAAAATTGTTAAAAATGAAAAACAGCTTTGTACAACTGGGACATGTGAACCAAAACAAAACAGCAGAAGAAACAGACAACAAGGTAAGTAAAAAAAAAAGGTAATTTTGTTAAATAAAGTTGATTTTATTCAATTTTATTTACTTTAAATTAACTTTTTTTTAATATTCATAATTTTTAACTAATCCTCTTCATAATTTCCTTCTTCTCTTTTCAGCTCCCCGGGACCTCTGTGCACATGTGGATTTTCGTAAAAAGTATCGTTCCGATACTTATTTTAAAACTATTTTACTAATATTCTTTTTTTTCATTTCAGGCACACTGGACGGGAGCTTAACTGCGGCAAAAAGTAAGTCCGCACGATCCAGGTTTCCTCCCGTTCGCTGATGGTACCACTGCAGATTGGCCATCTGCAAAAGCAAGTGGTGGGCCATCCCAACATATGAGCCGGGAAGAGGTGGGGTTTAGTTATAAATATCGAAGCTCCCCCCATAGGCAATTAATAGGCTCCTTCCCATATACATTGTTAAAATTTTTGAAGGGTACAGCCGCCCACTGTTAATATAAAGGCCGGCGTTACGGATAGTACCCCAAAATATGTTTACCCTAAGGGCGCCCCACGAAAAAATTTTTTTCCGGGGTCGGACGTTGGTTGGCTAAGGGGCCACCGCAACAAAACACGGGTATTGGCTAAAACCTGACGACAAACCGGTGTGCGTGGACTAAGACTAGGCTTCCTAACGTGGGGAACTCCCACACCCTGAAGTTTCATCCATAACTTTGGCAGAAGAGTCTGGACAAAAAAAAAATGGTAAGTATAAAATGAAGAATATTGTTTACGATAAGGTGTGCAACATTATGTTGTTCAGCAAACGTCATCTACAGTAGAGAGCAGAATAGTAGCATGAAATACCGGTTACTAATTTGCATTTGGGTTGAACAGTTTTAAGAGAAGCAGACAAAAAACCAATAGTTTTGCAAAACAAAAAAAAAATATGTAAATTATTTAGACTTTTTAAAAAAAAATTAAAAAAAAAATACTATATAAATAGGAAAACATTTTTGACTCGTTTTCAGAATAAAAAAAAACTGAATCCTATTTTTTGCACGACTTCTTTACAGTGTTGGATAAAATCGTAGCAAAAATTTAATAGAAAATAATAGAAAGAAACGGAACAAATCGTACAATGAAGTTCGAAATAACAGCACACTTCAGAAATCTAAGTGATTCAAACTTGAATAATAGGAAAACATTTCACTCTTATTTCCTAATTAACCCTTTTCTGACCGACGTACGCTATACGAAACTTTTTCAGTTTCGAGTTCGACAAAAGCGATAGTTTTTAGATTTTCAAATCACTATCGGTTAAACATTTGACAAAATATTAGAATTATATTGCTTTCTTCATCTTTTAAACTCTTATAATATTTTTCTCTTTCAATTATAACAGATACAGGTGACTTTTCGGGTCTATAGACAGGAATCTAGAGAGGATATTAGGGAAGTATTAATTTTTATTCGCTATCATTAAGTTTTTACTTTGTGTTATTTCCTTTAATTTTTTCAGATTTTAAATAACGGACACATTTCCAACCAGTTTATAGACTACTATGTGATTTTTCTAGGAGTTTTAAATATTGCACGTGAAAACTACTGCACGATTGGTAAACATAATCTAAAGGTATGAGAACTATATAAATTTAAAAGTATGGTGTATATTTACGTACAACAAATCTACATAAAATCAGGTACTAAGTAAATATCACAGATTAAAAATCTTATAAATAAAAAAAAATCATGTGATTTCACATATATTAGGACAACACAACTTACGACTAAATTTGTAAATGTGTGCATAAATTGTGTTTCTTATATCCTAATATTGCACTATTTTGATTTTATCACAGATCTGAAATATCACTTTTATAATCTAAACCTTTATATCCTTGAGATGATATACTCCTATAGATTTGCGTTGCAAGTTCTCCAGTTCATACATGTTGCTTCCTACTGGTTTCAGGACTCTACATTTTAAAAATTTTCGATAAAACTTTGCGTTTTTGTTGTGGGCAACGTCATTTAAAACGTAATTGCGCCTATAGACTTCCTGACCAGGTAGACATTTTACATGACGAGCTCGTTTGTTGTACCTTTCGGCACTTCTCTCGCACGCTTCGTGCATATTTTTACGAATTCTCTCCCGTGTTAATTCAAATTTCTCATTACTTTTCAAATTATTCAATTCATGATCCGTTAAGGACATTAATTTTCGTGCCAATTTGTAATCACTGCCACTAGTGAACATGTGAAAGCCAAATAACGCAAAGAATGGCGAAACACCTATAGCTGACTGAACAGCACATTCTATTTCAGACAAATACATGTCCCATTCGCGGTGATCTTCATCAAGGTAGGCCCTAATTGCGCTTAAGACAGATTGGTTGACCCGCTCTGAAGCATTCGATTGACCCATTATCGCTGTGGATCACTTCCGGAACACCAAATTTATGAAAAATTTCTTTTACTAAAAGTTCTACTACATTATTTGTTGTGGCATCTTTCATTGCCTTCAAAAAGGTAAATTTCGTGAAGTGATCCACAACTATAAAGATGTAGCAATTTCCCCTCTTAGACCTAGGATATTTACCTAAAAAGTCAATATATAGTTTTTGAAAGGGGCGCTCTGTTACGACATCTTGTCCAATTTCTGGCATTAAGTTTTCGTTTGCTGGTTTTATTTCTTTACAAATCTGGCAAGATTTAATATATTCTTTTATTTGGATCGTCATTTTTGGCCAGTAAAAGAAACGTTTAACCCTTTCTAACGTTTAACCCTTTCTAACGTTTTTCGTATACCACCATGAGCAGCTGTGTTAACTGAGTGAGCATTTTCTATTATAGCTTGTGTAATATTGGCTGGTATCCATAATTTCCAAATATATTGCTCACCAAGATCACGATCAAAGTTGTTTTCTTAAAAACCATGCCATCTTCGACTTTTAAATCAAGCAAACGTTCTGCATTTTCGGTAATGTTTTTAATCAAGTCAAGATATTCATCACTCTCAAACTCCGTTGTTTCGAAATCCAATAGGTCATCTTTTTCGATTTCTTCTATGCTAATTTCTTGTGATATCCTCGACAGCATATCGGCTACAACATTTTCTGAACCTTTTCGGTGTTCAATTTCAGAATTATACGACTGTAAAAGTAAAGACCAACGGGCTAGTCTACCACTTAAATCTTTGAGACTCATTAGCCATTTGAGGCTAGCGTGATCTGTTATCACGGTAAATGGCATCATTTCCACATAAGGTCTAAATTTTTTTTAAAGCCATAACTGCCGCCAAACATTCTTTATCAGTGACACTATAGTTCTTCTGACATGAATTTAGTTTTTGAGAATAAAAAGCCACTGGATGTTCTTCTTTGTTGTTGTTCAACTGGTATAAACCCGCACTGTATATAAAAACGTTTTGAAAAATCGGTATGTTTTAAAACTGGTGCTGATGTTAACGCCTTTTTAAGTTTTTCCAATCCTTCAATAGCTTGTGGAGTCATTTCAAATTTCTTTGTTTTTTTCAATGTATCGGTAAGCGGTGCTGATATAGCAAAATCTTTGATAAATCTTCTATACCAGCCCGCTGTACCTAAGAAGCTCCTGACTTCTCTTGTAGTTTTTGGCAGACTGATATTTTTAATAGCTTGTACTTTTTCGGGATCTGTTTTTAATGATCCTCCTCCTATTACAAATCCAAGATATTTTAATTCCTGAAAGCAGAATTGGGATTTTTTGAAGCCAATTGTAAGGTTTGCGTCTCTCAAACATTTAGCTACTTCTTTCAAAAGTCGTAGGTGCTCTTCGAATGAACTATAAGGTGGCGCAAAAGTAATCCTCTTATCAGAAAATGCTATTCATAATAAATACATAATAAAAAAAAAACATCGGAAGGTTATTTTTGCGCCACCTTATAGAAATAACCAATAGTTTATCTAAGTAAATAAATATATTTTCCTTTAATTTTTGGGGTACTACTCGATCCATTAATCGGCATAATCGCTGCGCCGCGTTGCACAAGCCGAATGGCATTACGCAAAATTGATACAAAGGACGGCCTGCGACGGTAAATGCAGTATACGGCTTGCTCTCTTCATCCAGCTCGATTTGCCAGAAGGCATATTTTAAATCGACGCTGCTAATATAGTAAGTCTCGTCTATACGGTTGAGAATTCCGTCGATGTTTTGTAGCGGATATGCATCTTTAACAGTTAAATTGTTTAATTTTCTTGCATCTAAACAAAACCGATTTTTTGCCGGGTTTTCGCACAACTGTTGTCCTATTGCTCCATGGACTTTCGCTCTCCTCTATTACATTCAGTTTGAGCATATTATCGATTTCGTCATAAGTGATCTTTTGAACAGCCGGCGATATGGGATAATACCTATCTTTTACCGGGACAGCGCCTTCTATCAATTTAATTGTATGCTTTTCAAGTTTGGTACATCCTAAACCTTTCTCTTCAAAAGTATCAAAACATTTTACTACTTCATCTAACTTTTTTTGCTGTTCTACACTAAGTAAATGAGGTTTCATTCGATGCTCCCTATCACAATCTACAAAATCATTATGAATCTTCTCTATATTAATCTCACTAACATTCACTATTTCAGGTGCCAAGCCAAACATACGCCAAAAATCGATGCCTAAATAAAGAACTTGTTCCAAATCAGGACAAAGATACAACAACATTTTGTGTTCTTGATCTTTGTACTTTATGGATAATTTTGCTTTTCCTAATACTCTATGTTGATGACCACCGGCAGATTTCACATTGGTCAACATTGGTTTAATATTAAGATCTAATTCATCGACTAGTTCCCTACAACCTTTGCCCAAAATGCTCACCGAGGCTCCAGTATCTAAGAGTCCATTGATATTCTGGCCATTAACTTCCACATTAGCAAAAACTCTAGGGTCTGAACCCTTATAATTACTAGCTCTCTGAATAGCCTCTACTAAAAACAGTTTTTCCTGACGGCGTTCAGCAAATTTTCGACGAACTTTCATAATATGCTTTGAGATCGGTTTTGAAATGCAATCTGAATTAAAAATCCGAGCTCTGACCTTCTCATAATTCTCAATTCGGGTTTGAAGTGGCATATAGTGTCTCATTTGTGGTATGTATTTTGCATTTATAAAATTTGTGATTAATGTTGTTTTTGTATTTTCAGATGGCTTATCATTTTTCTTTAATTTTTTGATGACGCAGGGTTCTTCTTTTGACGTGGGACCCCTATCGATCCCACGCCAGTCTTTTTTTTTTTTCTAAAGACAAACTGGGCATTTTGGAGCGGCTACGTTTGGTTTACCACACCTATTGCAGAAAAGTGCTCTTTGATCTTATGGGCAATCTTTAAAAATGTGTCCAGTAGCTTGGCAATTCCAGCAAATTACGGAATGTTTTTGTTGTTGTTGTCCAAAGCGTAAAGCAGTTACTTCTTCAACATCTGGGTCTGCAGTTTCCGGGCTATACGGGTATTCAGGTGAATAAAAACAGACTTCGTTAACCTGTCTTGTTTGACGAGGAGGTGGTGCCATATATCTAAAATCTTTTCTGGGAAAGTTTCGTTCTGCTCCATTACATTCGATGCGGAGTTGTTCGACCGATGAAACTGCAATCGGATAAACAATGCGTCCCACAGTTATATTAGTTTTTTGTTTTTATATACATCGAGATTATTTTTATGTTATTTTCAATTTATAACGAGCTTTCAACCTCCGTATATTTACAAAAATAAAGCAAATCAAACATATTAGCTAGGTTGATACTAATATTTCGATCTGGCTAAATATCTCATCAGAACCCGAAGTTTTAGAAAAGTTAGAGCCTCCATAATAGGCAGAACTTTAACAAAAAACCTATTAATAATCAATTTTGCTCCATTCTTGTCTTCTTAGTAATCAAGCACGTGGTTAGGTCTTTTCCTAACAAGCATCATGACGTTACTAAACTTTGAAGACCAAAAATGTTCTATTTATATAAAAAATTTTTAGTTTGTACTCTGGCTCAAGTAATATTTTTTACATTTATATTAGTTTTTTGTTTTTATATACATCGAGATTATTTTTATGTTATTTTCAATTTATAACGAGCTTTCAACCTCCGTATATTTACAAAAATAAAGCAAATCAAACATATTAGCTAGGTTGATACTAGTATTTCGATCTGGCTAAAGATCTCATCAGAACCCGAAGTTTTAGAAAAGTTAGAGCCTCCATAATGGGCAGAACTTTAACAAAAAACCTATTAATAATCAATTTTGCTCCATTCTTGTCTTCTTAGTAATCAAGCACGTGGTTAACATTTCGTTTCATAATTTTGATCATATCAAACTCTTGTATAGGTTGTACTAATGTTGATCTTAATTTACTCATACTATGAAAATATGCATCTATTGATTCATTGTTTTGTTGTTTCCTTTCAACTAGGTCTCTTAAAACTTCGAAATTGGAACGAGCTTTTTGATAGCGGTTAAGCAACGCAAGACGAAGAGATGGCCAATCTTTTGCCGAACCCGCAACTAAAAGATGAAAATCTCTAACAACCTCACTCCAAGGTATATTGTAGTGAGACTGAGGATGTTCTAGCCGGAATATGAAATCTTCGATACACATTAACCTTTCATCAAACACTAAACCTAACTTATCGATTCTAATTCTCGTGAGATCAAACGTTTCATTCCTATCGGGCAAAATTAAATGACCACCCTGAGAGGAATTACTCGGAGTTTTTCCGGTTTGGTTTAATAAATTAAAACTGCGTGCAACAAGACCACCTAAAGCCATATTTGGAGCTGAATCAGAAGATGTACTGGGTAAGTGTTAATTTCCATTCTCAATAGCAACGTTGTCATTAACGTTATTGTTATTTCCATTAGGGTTGTTATTACCGTTGTTATTCAGAGTGTTATGGATTGCACTCTGTGGGGTACTAGCAGACACTAATCTCTGAATTGTTTCGGTTAAAGTTCCGATTGTTCTCCTAACCTCAACCATTTCATCCTGTACCATTTTCCGAACCTTATCTTCAAGAGATCGCTGAATTACTAAACTCTCATCTACAACTAATTCTCTAACACCTGGAGTTATCCCTTCATCATTATGCTGAATCTGGTTAGGAGGAAATTGAAATCCTGGATTTATTGTAGGGTTAGAAGTGTTCGCCGCTTGATTTCCTTGCATAATAGTATTCGCAAGGTCTATAAATTGCGAGCCTATTCCTGTGTTACTCGTATCTTGGGCCATTTTCGACTTATTGGGTTTGTAAATCCTTCTTTGTTTCGGTATGGTATGTATTGCCGATCTATTTAAATCAAATTCGGGCTGTAGACCTTTTTCCGATTTCTAGATTGATTTGTAAATCTGTTATTATCAAATTCTAAATCTCTATTTTTAGACTGAGATCTTGTTTCTCAACTCATTCCTCAACTACTAAAAATCTTCAAAAAAATTTTCCTGTATCGTGCCGACAGTAAACCGGATATGAAACCAGCAATAGTAGTTAAAATCTAATCGCAAGTAAAAAAATTGAGCATACGAAACACAAAACATAAAAAGATACGCCAATAAAATACATAAAAATATAAAATAAATCTAAAATAAATAAAAAATATTAAAATATGAAATAAATATAGATATAAATTGAAATGTATGAAAAGATATAAATTATTTAAGCCAACTTAAATATGTATATATAAAATAAAAGTAAAAGCATGCAATAAAAATAACTAATTTTGATTGTAAAAATAATATGATATACTTAAATTTTTTTTTTTTTTTGATAAATAATTAAAGTCGTTTTGGTTAGTATACATACTTAATATTGAAAAATTCTAAAAAAAAATAACTAAAATATTGTAATTTGTTATAAAGGAAATTTCTCGTATCAGATCAAAAATAAGCAAATACTTAATGCAATAATAATCAAATACTGAATTAAATTTGTTTGCTAATAAATAATTTAAACTTTAAAGTCAAAAAAATTTTCAAAAAATAAAAAAAAATGAAAAAAAAATTATTAAAAAAAAATCGTATTGAAAATCACTAAGAAAATGTTCTAAAAAAAATTCTGTAAATATTGTTAAAAATCTCAATGGTTCATAATTTAGGGGTGGTTTATAAGGATGGTGGTGTGTGCGGTATTAAATCAAAATGACTCTCCCATTTGAGAGCTACTCCAACGTGATAATAATCAATTTAAAAAAAAAAATGCCAAAAAATCCAAGTCTAGTTTTGTACATTGACAAGTTTCAATTACTCTATCAAAGGTCCCCATTGAAAAACGCCCGATACTTCTGATCTAAAAGCTCCTGTCTTGAGCGGCTAGCAGAAAGATATCCCATAGGATCACAAAACTAGATTCTCACTAAACTGAAACTAAAATTTAATAAAACAATTTGAAGACTAGTCGGTACGAATAAGGTCACCTTGTAGACTCCTATGAACCTAACTATCTCCCTAGTACTAAACGATATTAATTTCGAGTAAGCGGAAACGATTCCCACTAATATTTGTACAACAGACTTCTAGTTAAAAATCCAGAACGGCTACAATTACCGTAAAGAATTGTTTTTCCGGCCGCGCAAAATTAATTTCGATGGGCTATTGAAAATTTCACTCTATTGGGCTATATTACTGTGTATAGATCTTACCACAAAAAAAAAAAAAAACAAAAAAACTAAGATTCTTCTTCCATTTGGGCGCCATATTGTTAGCGAGACCTCGGAGGCACTAGGTCGAATTAGGACCGGCTATGTCTGACAAGACTCTTCATTCGGGGTGTGACTCCCTCCCTTCGACCTAGCCCTAAAGGACCGTCACAATTAAATTCAAAATAAAAAAACGTTACTTTCAAAAAAAATATACCACTTGGAGTGGGAGGCAGATGTATTCCTTCAGTCACCCAACCCAACCATGGTCACCAGGTTATCCTTCAATTGATCAGTGACCCCACAAGACCGCTCACACTCACCACTTACCCTTATTTACCAACCCCTGTAAAAATAAATTAACCAATCATATTAAATTGCTATAAATGTTCAATACATAATTTTATTTAATAAATTAACTAAATCTAATAATAATTCTAATAATCTATGAATGGCTAAACTTTCAAAAAAAATATATAAACAAATTAATATAAAACTTACAAAAAAAAAAAAAAACGAACAACATAAAACATACAAAATGCCCTTAAAACGTTGAACATAAAACATAAGTACGAACTACGCGTCGATATGCGTTGCTTGACGTTATAAGTAAAATTTTTCAGGGATGGGTATGAGGTGTATTCACTATTGGTTTGGTATAAAAAAAACTAAATATAAATTATATTAAACTTTAAAGGCCTGAAGTAGCTCCCTAAAACCTGAATAAGCACAAATACTAATTTCCAATAAATTTTTTTATTATTAATAAGTATAAGGAATATAACCTCACTTTTTCCCTAAACTATTTTTCTTTTAACTCAAAAATAATTTTTGTATTGGTCGTTTCAACGCTAATAATATTTGATATTCCTTCAAACGCGGGTATTTTTTTAATGGCACTTGAACAAAAAAAAATTTTAATAAAATTTTCACACTTAATACTAATATTACTTGAACAAAAAAAAAATATTCAAAAAAAACTAATATCACTAAGACTAATATGCAATTCATTTGGATTCTTCTTATTTTAACAGCCTTGGCTGTCTAACGTTGCGCAATTCGGCCATTAATATTTATGTATAACTTTTGGATTAAAATTTTCTTTTACCGGTTACCTGAGTTTAGGACATTCAATTATTTTCTTCTCCTTATGGGTTTTCCTAAAGAGAACTTTTGGCGGGCGCTTCCCAGAAGCTTCTGGTCTCCACAAATACAAAAATCAAATTTATTCTGGCCCTGTTCCAGATGGAGGCCAGTCCCAAACTAATGATATGAAAAAAAAACAATCTTACACCACTATATTTTTTCACCAAAAGAATTGCCAACTTACGTTCTCTTTTTGTCCTCAATAATCTTTCAGGGAAAACCGTCAAACCCACAGATGTGTCCTAACCTCCAAATCTTTCTCTGGTTAACCTAATTAACACTTTATTAACCAAAATATTATTAACAAAAAAAAACAAATATTCACCTTTTCTAATAATCGCTTGCTGTCCTCACTTTAAACGGCTTAATCACCGATTATTATTTTTATTATAAATTTTATCTATTTCGCACCACCAAATTTATTATTTGGTTTTAAATTTAAAAATTTAGCGACAACACGTCTGATTCCAATGATTCACAATGGCCTCTATCAAAAATGGCCATCGATTTTTAAGTATCTATTGTTCCAACAGGCCATATTGTTTTCTAATTCCTTAATCAAACTACTAACTATCCCTTTCAATTCCTAATCCAACATTTTCTTCATCCACTTGTCCCTTTCTATTTTTCTTCATACAAAAATAATTTCCCTACTGTGAACCGTTTTACCTTCCTTGACTCAAAACAAAATTTCACATACATTCAAATTTTAACGATCAAAAATTGTTAAAAATGAAAAACAGCTTTTCATTCATAAAGCCATACCACTATGAACTAGTAACTTTACACTAACAAAAACAAACACTCGTACCCTGCCAAACAGCAACCCTAAAGCAAAAAGTACATGTTTGTACAACTGGGACATGTGAAACCAAAACAAAACAGCAGAAGAAACAGACAACAAGTTAAGTAAAAAAAAGGTAATTTTGTTAAATAAAGTTGATTTTATTCAATTTTATTTACTTTAAATTAACTTTTTTTTAATATTCATAATTTTTAACTAATCCTCTTCATAATTTCCTTCTTCTCTTTTCAGCTCAGAAAAGTGAAAAAAAGTACATTGATGAAAAAAAAACAGTACTTTTCAAAAAAAAAACAGTACATTTCTGTATTTATTGTTAACATAACTGTTACTTCAATACATCACATATTTACTTAGAATAAGTTAATACACTGAACCAAATAGAGTAGGTAAAATCAACAAAAAAAAAATTGTAGATCTTTAACGAAATGTTGTCAATTTTTTTTTTAAGATTTAACAAATTTTATTCAAATCAACAAAATTTCGTCAAGTTTACATCCTCTGAAGAAGTAAAATTGCCTAAATTTCATCAAATTGACTAAATTTCGTCAAATTGGCTAAAATTATTAGTTTGGACGCCATTACTTTTTGCATTGGGCAGTCGTGAAAAAAATTGTGTTTTGCTAAAATTTATTTATTTTTTCATGCAATTTTATGCAATTGCTAAGGCTTTTAAGTTTTTGCCATGTTTTTTTTTGCATTATAAAAGCGTCTTCAAATTCTACAAAACTTCATGTGAAAATGAAACTTTATGTAAGTAATGATATATGTATATAATAATTAAATTTATAAACTAATTTTTATTTTTATTAATGTTTTTAGGTATTCTACACATTACATTGACAAAGGTTTAGGCAAAGATAAATAAGTTTCCGTCCGGAATTTAAATTAACACATTGGAAATATGAACACACGGCAGCAGTTTCTTCATCTTTAATAAATTCATTCCCTTTTTGTAAGTTTATATATAAATTATTTTTTGTACCTATTATTATAATTTTTTTAGTTATTTTTTATTTTGTAATTTTTTTGTTTATTATAGTTAACATTTTTTAAGTTTTTAAAATATTAACATATTCTTTTTAATAAAAAAATTAATATAATTTCAAAAATAAAAATAATTTTTATGGATATTTTATTTTTTGAAAGGGTAGAAAAATTTAGTAAAATTGATAAAATATCGTGGAATCGACGAAAATTATTTTGTTAAATTGATGATATTTATTCAAATTGAATAAACTATTTTATTCAAATTGACGAAAATAATTCTGTTAATTTGACAAAATTTCGTCAAATTTATCTCAAATATAAATTAACGAAAATTTTATTCAAATCAACACCCCTGTTTTGTTAGCTGTATAATGATTGTTCTTTCGTCAAATTAACATGCTTTTTCGTAAATATTACTGCCGTATTTGGTTCGGTGTAGAAAACATAAAAACGTTTTAAAACTATGAGAACATAACGGTGACATAACATTTAATTCAATAACATAACTTTTACTTCAATACATCACATTTTTATTTAAAAAAAAGTTAATAAAAACATAAAAACAACTATAAGAACATAACGGTGACATAACATTTAATTCTATATATCACATATTTTTTAAAAATAAGTTAATAAAAACATAAAACACATATAAAAAACTATGAAAACGTAACGAAAAATATTGAATTTGTTTCAAAAGGCAATCATATATAGATCTAGTTGAATAAATAGTATTTTAAGTTACTAATTAGATCAAAAACACAAATTCAACGTCGTTTTTCAAATAATATTAATCTTAGTTTGAATAAACGAATTACCAATGCTACACCATATTTAACTTTCGTTTAAGAACTACCCACTATATTTTCAAACTAAATTTTGATTTTGAACTAACAAATTTTAAAAGTTAGTAATTTAATTTCAAAAATTGTGAAAAGAATTTCCAATTTGGTAATTAAATTTAAAAAATTACGAGTTGAATTTTAAAATTATTATTATTATTATTGTACACCCAAAAAAAAACATGGTTAAAAAAATACATATTCTTTGTACACGCAAAAAAACTTGTTTATATAAAAATATGTAAAATATACAAAAAAAAAAACAGTACAAAAACAGTACAAATCCAAAAAAACAGTACTTTTGCGTACTGTTTTAGGTGTTGTGAATAAAACAGTACATTTTTCAAAAAACAGTACATGTACTGTTTAAAACAGTACGAATGGCAACCCTATCCCCGGGACCTCTGGAACATGTGTACTGGAGTTTTTATGAATTCCGGTGCACATGTGGATTTTCGAAAAAAGTATCGTTCCGATACTTATTTTAAAACTATTTTACTAATATTCTTTTTTTTTCATTTCAGGCACACATCACGGGAGCTTAACTGCGGCAAAAAGTAAGTCCGCACGATCCAGGTTTCCTCCCGTTCGCTGATGGTACCACTGCAGATTGGCCATCCCAACATATGAGCCGGGAAGGGGTGGGGTTTAATTATAAATATCGAGGCTCCCCCATAGGCAATTAATAAGCCCCTTCCCATATACATTGTTAAAATTTTTGAAGGGTACAGCCGCCCACTGTTAATATAAAGGCCGGCGTTACGGATAGTACCCAAAAATATGTTTACCCTAAGGGCGCCCCACGAAAAAAATTTTTCGGGGTAGGACGTTGGTTGGCTAAGGGGCCACCGCAACACTATTCGACGTTCATTTACAACTAATTGGTTTTTTTAAATTGTTTTTGCAGCAATAAAACTTTTATTAATTAACCAAATGCACGAATCGCTCATCAAAAACTGTTTATCTATACTTGCAAAATCTTGATTTAAGATTGTATCAAAAAATGTGAAGTGTTACTGGTAACGAAATCGCATAATATAATAGACATGAAATTTTTCTTTTAGGTTCTCCAAAATAACTATCTCTTGTTAAATTAGTTATCATTTGCCTCTCCATTTCAATATCTACATTATCATCATAGAAGGCAATTGGTTTAATCATATTAAGTTTAGAGTTTCTTATTTGCAGGAAATCATATATTTACATTATACATTTTATATAAGGATGCTTTTTGACGTTACAACAATTTTGTTTGCTCAATAAAATGTAAAGTCCTTAGAATTTTTTGACGCCTTTCCGATTTTAGTAGTTAGCTCATTAAAAGTTGTTATTTGATGTAAGCTTTTATCAAAATTGATACAGCGCTTTAGTTGTCACAAATCGAAATGTTTTTGGAAAAACTGCCACTGTAGCCGCTATGAATAAAAAAATTTAATTTGTGGACATTATCATTTAAGTCTTTACTCTGGCCACCTACCCAGGCAGAAAAATACAATCGGCACAGTGTTGGCGTCGGTCTATTATGCGTTGTCAGGACGTGGAATTAACAATATTGACAGTATTGTCCTGGTACTCGATTGACAAAATTTAATGAATTGAACTAATTCAAATCCAAAATAAAATATTTTTAACTAAAAAACATTGTTCGTGTTCAGGCTAGAATCTCTAGTCATAATACACTATGTTGTGTTAGTGTTTATTAAATAATTTATTTAATTAAATAAATTAATTTATTAAATAAACAATAACACTCACTTTCTGACTATAGCATTAGGACCATAAGTCTGCAATTTTCAAACATTTTACTTCCTTTACAGTTTTGTTAGTTTTTTGTTTTTATATACATCGAGATTATTTTTATGTTATTTTTAATTTATAACGAGCTTCCAACCTCCGTATATTTACAAAAATAAAGCTAATCAAACATATTAGCAAAGGTTCATCAGAACCCGAAGTTTTAGAAAAGTTAGAGCCTCCATAATAGAATAATAGCAGAACTTTAACAAAAAACCTATTAATCATTAATTTTGCTCCATTCTTGTCTTCTTAGTAATCAAGCACGTGGTTAGGGTATTTTCCTAACAAGCATCATGACGTTACTTAACCCTGAAGACCAAAAATGTTCTATTTATATAAAAAAAATTTAGTTTTTACTTTGGCTCAAGTAATATTTTTACAGTTTTGTTAGCTTTTTGTTTTTATATACATGGAGATTATTTTTATGTTTTTTTTTTTAATTTATAACGAGCTTCCAACCTCCGTATATTTACAAAAATAAATCAAACATATTAGCTAGGTTGATACTAGTATTTCGGTCTGGCTAAATATCTCATCAGAACCCGAAGTTTTAGAAAAGTTAGAGCCTCCATAATAGGCAGAACTTTAACAAAAAACCTATTAATTATTAATTTTGCTCCATTCTTGTTTTCTTAGTAACCAAACACGTGGTTAGGGTCTTTTCCTAACAAGCATCATGACGTTACTGAACTTTGAAGACCAAAAATGTTCTATTTATATAAAAAAATTTTGTGTTTACTCTGGCTCAAGTAATATTTTTTACAGTTTTGTTAGTTTTTTGTTTTTATATACATCGAGATTATTTTTATGTTATTTTTAATTTATAACGAGCTTCCAACCTCCGTATATTTACAAAAATAAAGCAAATCAAACATATTAGCTAGGTTGATACTAGTATTTCGATCTGGCTAAAGATCTCATCAGAACCCGAAGTTTTAGAAAAGTTAGAGCCTCCATAATAAACTTTGAAGACCAAAAATGTTCTATTCCTTGTTAAACTTAAAACCGTGCAATGTTTATTTATTAATTAAGAATGTCTTCATCCGTTAATTTAATGCAGACTTTATCTACTAACAGGTCCTAACATATTTCATTTCGCGTCACCGAAAATCTTCAAAGGACCAATGTGAAAAATTATAATTTCCATAAATCTTCTAACGTTTCCACATTGGTTCTCCGAAGATTTTTGGTGAAGCGAAATGAAACTGCACTCGCACATGTGGTTGTGTGAAATTTCTTTGCACTCGCACGTCAAAATGTGCATGTGCGAATACCATTTCCATATTCACATGTGTAAATTAAAAAAAAAAAAAATTCGCACATGCACATGTGCGAGCGTAAGTGGCACTTGGATCAGTGCATAAAGAAATATTAAAATTCAACATCGTTAAACTCGAAAAAAATCGACAACCTCAGAAAACATCGCTTAAAATTGAAAGAAATCGCCAAAATTGAAAAAAATCGTCGAAATTGATAGAATTCACCAAAATTTAAAATATAGTCGCAATTCAATTTCAAAATTCCCAAAAATTTAAAAATCGCCAAAATTGAAAAAAAATCGCCAAAATTAAAAAAATTGACATAACTAAAAAAAATCGTAAAAATTTAAAAAAATTGAGAAAATTTTACAAAATCGTAAAAATAAAATAAATCGCCAAAAATTAAAAACATCGCCAAAATTTAAAAAAATTTACAAAAATTAAAAAAGTTGCCGAAATTGGAAAAAAGTCGCCAAAATTAAAATTGTTGTTAAATTGAAAAAAGTGTTCGAAAAATCGCTAAAATTTAAAATAAACAAAATTTGAAAACTGTTTCCTTGGGCTTTCATTTATTTAAGATACTGGCGATGTTCCAACCAAATGCTATTTTTTCTCTACCATGCTTAGTTTCCGAGAAAAATGCGATCTAGGACATCCCCCCCTCGCCATCCAAACCAAAAAGAAAAAAGAGGAAATGGAAAATTTTATTCAGGAGGGTGCTTGCAAAAAAAAAATCCTAAGGTTAGCTCGCTGATTTTCAGCAACAAAATTAGTAGATTCAGCTAAAATTAGGCTAACACTTAGTTGATTAAAAACATAAAGTCCTGAAAACTGAAAAAAATTCAAAAAATTTGTAGAAAAATTATATTTTAGTTAATTTATTTGCTGGAAATCTTAAAAACTATTTTGTGATTATTTTAATAATAATTTACAATACGTTCAAAATTTTAAACTGTTTATACTCCCAAATTGGTAACGTGAATTCATTTAATATCTGAAAATATATAGAAATAATTATATTAAAATCTGCTAACATAAATAAAATTATCTTTCAACTACTTACATCAACTGGTTGTCCAAATATACCACCCTTTTTGCAATAAGAAAAGGAATCCTTGTCTTTCGCTTTAGTCTGTCTTCCTGAACGTATATTGTAGACAACGATATATTTTTTATGTAGCATTTGAAAAATTTTTCCGAATTTTCAGCATAATACAAAATCAATGCATCTAAAAATCGCCCAAATTTTATTTTTTTATGTATTAAAAAAGGTTAAAAGGATGAGAAACATCGATCCAGAAAGTTTCATCGTGTAACTCGTATTAGTTTTACAGAAAATATTCATTGAATATTGACCTTCATATATACGCCGGAAAAGTTTTAGAACCCGTTCTAAAATTGCTAGTTCCAGATCTACTTCTTAGGGAGTTGTATCAGGTTCTTTAATAGCATTTCTTAGAACTAGTGATGGTACAACTCGAACTCATGCAAGAAAATGTTATTGTGCATTTTAACAACACCTGTAGAATCATCTGCCTACATCGAGCGAAAGAATAAAAACACAACCTTGTGCGTTGATGGTTTGTTCGTAACAACAACTTTATTTATAAGTTTATAATTCTTATATACAAAAAATATAACTAAATATCTTTCAGCCAAGAACTCTGCTTAGATATGGTCTGTTATCTACAGGCTGCATTTTTTATCATACAAAAGAACAGGCGTGACCTCACGCAGTTTCTATGTACAAAAAGAAATGAACTGCAAACAAGTTTTTTAAAAACTTTGATATTTTTTACACAATTTTTGAAACTTGAATTTAAATAAATCTTAGAATAAATGATATCTGGTGGCGGCACAAATGTCAGATTTATGTTTATTCTTTGCGTCGCCAATGTATCGCACGGTGCACTGTGGGGTGAAATTCTTCAAAATTGGCGATTAATTCAAAAGATGAACTTTAACTTTCAAACCCGTATATGGTACCATATGAAAGTAGATAAAATTCTACATCACTAATTGCAAAAATAAATGTTCTAAGTTGTTTACTTTATTTGCAGTGTGTGTTTAAAGTTCAATAATTTTATTTATTTTTGGGCGCATTGATTAAAATAGAAAATTTTGATATTTCAAGTGATTGTATTTTTTATTAAAGTTGTAAAAGTTTTATAATGGAACCGTGAACTTTAGGAATATGAGCATATAAAAAATTATATTTTGCTTAGATAAATGTTTTAGAAATATTTAAAAAAAAATCAAATTGCTCTAAAAATGTCTTATTTTTGATATATACATTGAGTTTCAACAACTTTGTGGATGAGTGCAGGAAAAAATGCTTTTATGCTCTTAAAATATGAGATTTTAGCTAATAAATCCCAGAATGCCTAATTGAGCATTTGTGTGATTTTTGAGTTATGAAGGTTTTTGTGAGAGAACTCCAGTTGCTAAAAATCAATGTGATAAAAACAAAAAACAAGTTGTTTTTATTATCTTTTGTTGTTGTTGTTATTGTAGCTAATAAGTGTAATGAGTGTTATGTTTATTAGAGGTGGGTGCGTGAGTAGCTGTAAATCATGCACACTCACAAAAATAAATAGTTGAATTTGTTAGGTAATGAAGAACTGTCTAAAATTACTTTATACTCTAAGTGGGGCTTTGACGGAAGTTCAGGACATAGTTCATATAAACAGGGCTTTCATGACATTAACGCCTCAGACTCTACAGTATTTATAACATCGATTGTACCACTGAAACTAGTTTGTGAAAAAAAACTATTTGGCAAAATCCTCTACCGTCTTCCACTATTTTTTGCTGGCCCCTGAAAATTGAATTTTTGAAGGAAACGACCGACAATATTAAACTCGAAAAAGAAAGTGTGGAGACTGAAAAAAGGCTCTTGTCGATTCCGTAGTATTACTTGGAGAGAGATTAGTAAAAGTTAATCACGAACTAATTCTAGTGATGATTGACGGTAAAGTTTGTAACGCTATTACAGACACAAAGTCCACACAAATGTGCTATATATGTGGCGCCAAAAGGAAAGAGTTCAACAATATTGATAAAAATGATTTATTTAAACAAAAAAAAAATATTTTTTCTAAAAGCACATAAAGTATGCTCTAATTTACATTTTAATTTACTAATTTATCGTTTTTCACAGAGTACGCATATGAAACCACGAACAGTTCATTTTTGGTTTTTCTTGTATCAACGCAGAATAAAGATAAAACAAAAAATGTTTTCATTCCATGTGTTTCCATTTGAAAATAAACCTTGCATCTCATTCTCATGCGTATGATATGATCGTTTTATTTACTTGTTTCTCTTTCATAGAATGAAAAGGGAATCGTAAATAATTTGGTGAGGTTTTATCATTGAAAAAAAAAATATTTTCCTTTCTTGAAAACGAAGGGTGAACAAAAAAAATGTGAATGCGTTTCACAATGTTTTTTATGTTGTTGATGATACTGAATATGATACTTATTTGTTCTATTTCACAATTCTGCAAAATTAATAAAATGGATAAAGACTTTAAAAATTGTATTATTGTTAATTGGAATTTAAAAATATACAGTGACCAACAATACACGCTCAATATTATTGATAAATATTTTTTTGTCAATAAATTATTTCAAAATAAAATATTGTACCCTATATTGGTAGTTTATCATATAAAGAGGAATACAGACGTTAAATAGTATTGATAAGTTGAGGGTTATTTACAAACAAAATGAATTGGTGTTTCCCTATATTGAAAGTTAATCAATTAAATTAAAAACTTCAAAAAAAAATTTTTAATTTGTTTTTTCAGTGACATATTGGAATGTGTATGGGCAATATTAATATATTTGTTTTTTCAAAATTTGTTGTAATTTTGATGTATAAAAATTAATAAATTAAATTAAAAATGCATATATATTATTGCGATATAAAAAATATTCATGCAATACGGCATTCACACTAGATAGCAAAACATATGTTTTGCCAAAACACGTATTAAAGCTCTTTATTCCATTTCAATACTTCTTTATTCTTTTCCACTTGTTTTGGCAAAACAAGTGTTTTGCTATCTAGTGTAAATGAAATATAAAATGTGCTTAATTTTTTAAATCTTTTGACAAAATTAAAGTATTGATCAATTTTAATTCACCGAAATAAAAATTTTAAAAAAGCTATACCATTAATGACATGTTTCCTCTAATAAAACCGGTTTAATTTTTGAAGTTTACCTGTTTGATTGCTTTTCTCTGTTTGAGTACTTGTCTCTGAGTTTGTACAGTTATTTTATACAAATTTTTGGACTCATTAGTGAAACATAGTTTGTTTCATAAGTAAATAGGAACATAGGTTTAGACAATAGGAACATAGTGCCAATTAAATTTCAATTGCCAATTAAATTTCAAACAATATCAAATGTTATTCAAAAAATAAAAAATGCAATTCAAAACATTTAAAGATAATTAAAAAAATAGCAAGGATAATTTAAAATATTAGTCTAGTTTTATTTTTCTTGAATTCACTTGGTATTTTCGAATTGGCATTTTTGCTTTTCATTTTGTATATTTTGAATTTTAATTGTGTTTTTTATAACGGGTTTTGTTTTTGATTTGTAATTGCTATTTTCTGTTAATGTTTTTTTTTTTTTAATTTTAAATGGTATTTTTTTTTTAATTTTAAATGATACTTAAATACTTTACATAACAAAGGGAAATGGTGCAAAGATTCCATAAATTGAAATTCATGGCAATTGATGTTTTTCTAAATAACAGTGTCTGCGTAGTTTTTTTATATATTTTTTTTTTTTGTGATAATAATTTTGAACTCATTGAATTATAATAAATATATAGTTTTTATAAATGTTTTTCGCAATATGCATTGTTCTTTTCTGAATGGCAATTGATGTTTTTCTAAATTGAAGTATCTGCATAGTATTATATACTTATTTTTTATTTGTTTGTGATAATAACTTTTTAATTCATTGAAGTATAATAAATATGTGATTTTTTTTAATATTACCTAGTTTTTTATTTAAAATGTTGTTAGTGTTTAACACGGTCTACATCAAAAGAGATATGATATTATATTTGAGATATAAATTTTTTGACCGGGAATTTACCACGACCACATCAATGCCGATATGATAGTTTTGAAATTACGATTCCAATGGTGGCATATGCCTTCTGATATAACAGGGCTTTTTTTAAAAAACTTCCCATTACATCAACAAAATAACGTTATACATCTTCGTTTAGGTATTTTAGCGTTATTTTGACTTTGGTTCAAGAAATTTTAAAATCAAACGTGTAAACTAGCAAAATTAAACCGGTTTTATTAGAGTAAACATTGGAAACGTGTCATTAATGAAATAGCAAATTAAAAATAATTTTTAATTTTTTAATTTAATTGATTAACTTCCAATATAGGGAACACCAATTCATTTTGCTTGTAAATAACCCTAAACTTATCAATAATATTTAACGTCTGTATTCCTATTTATATGATAAACTACCAATATAGGATACAATATTTTATTTTGAAATAATTTATTGACAAAAAAATATTTATCAATAATATTGAACGTGTATTGTTGGTCACTGTATATTTTTAAATTCCAATTAACAATAATACAATTTTTAAAGTCTTTATCAATTTTATTAATTTTGCAGAATTGTGAAATAGAACAAATAAGTATCATATATCATTACACTCATTGTAAAACACATTTATATTTTTTTTTTTCACCCTTCGTTTTCAAGAAAGGAAAATATTTTTTTTTTTTCAATGATAAAACCTCACCAAATTATTTACGATTCCCTTTTCATTCTATGAAAGAGAAACAAGTAAATAAAACGATCATATCATACGCATGAGAATGAGATGCAAGGTTTATTTTCGAATGGAAACACATGGAATGAAAACATTTTTTGTTTTGTCTTTCGTGTGTATGCAAAAACTAAAACAGAAAACATATAACATTGTACGTGGAGATGAAATGAAAAGGAACAGCAAATACGTACTCTGGTTTTTCATTCCAAAGTTACAGCAGAAATAGTCAAATAAGACCATTTTTTCCAAAATACAAAAAAGCCCATAAAAGGTTAAAAAAATGATTTTTCAAAAATTTTTTTTTATGCTGGTTTTTTATCTATTTATAAATATATATTAATAAAAAATAACATTTTAAAATTCGACTTCTATGAATTAATCCCCACTTTCTATGCCATCCCCCCACTGTGCGGTGGTGAGAATAAAATTATAAATAAAAACCATTAAAGCAGACAGAAACTATTATGGAACTAGTATAATTTGCCGCTGCTGCGGGATAAATGATATCAATTACATTTAATGAACTGGTCCCCTGACCTATGAAAATCAGATATACCACTTAACAAGCACTGTCAGCCTTATTTTATCTGAGCAATGTTTTTAAAACAGGGTTCGTAAATACACGCATGCGAGTGCACATGTGCTCACGTTTTGCACTGGCACATATGCATTTGCGAATTCGCCTTTTCAGTTTGCACTTGTGCATGTGCGAATAATTTTTTAATTTTGTACTTGCACATGTGCGATTTTTATTTTCAATTTTGCACTTGTGCAAAAATCGCCAAAATGAAATAAAATCGCCAAAAATGAAAAAAGTGGCCAATATTTGAAAATAAAATATGTTAAAAAAAATCGTCAAAATTTAAAAAAAAATTGTCAAAATGTAAAAAAAAATTGTCAAAATTTGAATTTTTGCTCAAAATCGCGAAATTCAAAAAAAATCTTCAACATTGAAAAAATTGCTACAATTTAAAAAAATCACCGAAAGTGAAAAAAAATCGACAAAATTAAAGAAAACTGCTTCCTTGGGCTGTCATTTATTTAAGATACAGGAGAAGGTTCAAATAAATAATCTTTTTGATCTGCGACGCTTAGTTTTAGAGAAAAACTCGATCTAAGAATCTATCCAATCAAGTCGAAATTTAGGACCGGTATATGTATGGATAATCTGATTGAGTTTTGAACAACAGTGCTCTTATAGTTTTCGAGTTAGTTGATTTTTTAAGAAAAAAATTTCTCAAATGGAAAAAAAGTTTTGTTGTTCAACATTTTTTTACTTCAACATATTTTTTTGCATATGTCAAGAATATTTGGTCTTTATTCAGTACCCTGCATAATCGGCTGGCTTCTTATATTTGTCAAGCTGTTACAAAGAGACAATTTTAGTTTTCAAAAAATAATGAACATTGTCAGTAAGCCAATGTAAACGAAAATTGTCTTAAAATTAATGAAAAGCTACATATTTCTTATGAAACTAGCTTTTTAATTAATCTTCTTCATTTAGCGATTGAAACTATCATGAGTTCCATTTATATCATGGAGAAAATTCTCTCAGTGTTTGGCCAAAAAACATGTTTGATCTTTTTTTTGGCATGTGGATGCATCATATTTCAAATTACCGGGGATTCAAGGGATTTCAAAAATATATATTAAGGTTTTCATTGTAAAAGCTTATTTTTCTTAGAAAAAACCAAAATATATTTAAATTTAACGAGCATTGTTAATTCAGGAATCGTTTAAACATTTATTTCACTAAACAACTCTAAATGTACCCATACACTACGCAATAATTTTGTGCAACTTTTGCTATTGTGCAAAATATTACCAGTGTGTGTGCCATATTGAAAGGTTGTACAATATATTGGATAAAATCAAAAAGGTTTTGATTCTTATTGCGCAACTAAGAAATTTGAAAAATATTTTATAGTGTGTTGACGATATTGTTCAATTTTTATATCCCTCCACAACAGAACAAAACAGTGGTGAGCAAAAGCATTGTAGGACAAAATGTCAATAATACTGGCAATAATATTTGCAATATTATTACATAGTGTATGAGTTCCTTAAGCCTCATTTTCACAATGTCCCGTTAGCTACTAACTGGGCCTTTAGCTGACACATTTGTTGTTATTTCCCACACTGAGAGAATTCTCTGCATGATATCAATGTTTTTGCATTAGATCTATGAAATGTCACTAAAACTTGTACATTGAAACTTTGCATTAAATTAATGCAGTTTTTATGGAATTTAATGGAAAATTTCATTTTATTTATTAAAAATATCAGTTAATGAAAAAGTTTCATTGAAAATAGTTTCATTAAAACTATAAAGCTTCTTCATTAAGTTTAAGAAATTTTTCATTTACATTGTGAGGAAAACATCATCAGTTCTTTTTTCAATTTATTTTTATTTCAGTCATATAATATTTACATTTTCATCTTAAAATTATTTATAAATTGTTCAAGTTTTTGTACTTTTTCTTCTTAATAATTAATAGTTATTTACAAAATTTTATACATATACATTAATAGTTTTATTGGAGGCAAAATTTAAAAAAAAAAAACCTTTTTGAATATTTTAAATATTTTAATAAAACCACTTACACTACTACCTAGTAGCTACCTAAGCTGAAGTTATCTCATTAATATGGGGATATTCGGATCCAGAACATCTGTTAAAAAAATTCGTGGATAGTTTATTTAATCTAGAAGCAACAAGCTCTATATTCGAAATAGTATGAAGCCTGTTTTACGTCTAGTAATATCATACCAGTTGATTTTTGAAGTTTAAAGTTCTCTTTTACCAAATTTCTAATTCGAACCAAGGATTGAACGGTATTATGTTACTTACGGAAGCCGAATTGATGACGAGGAAAGATGCCTCTTGATTCAATAAAAAATATCAATTTTTGATTTATAATTTTCTCAAGAATTTTACTAGTAGAGGATAGCAGACTTATCGGACGATACGAAGACGGACTATCTGGAGGTTTATTGGGCTTACGAATCGGAATAACTTTTGCAGTCTTAAATTCACGAGGAAAGTAACCTTGTCTCAGACATGCATTATAAATAGCCGTTAAAAATTTGAGAGATTTTTTTGGAAGATACTTAAATCATTTATTCCCAATTCCATCAATTCCAGGTGACTTTTTTCGATTTTTTTTTTTTTATAATATCGCTTATTTGAGATCTAGTTATTAGCATATCATCCGAGACGTTGGGAGCGTTTGATCTAAAAGATTGAAGCGTTTCACTAACTTGCGAGTTGATTTCAGTATCGCCTAAATTAGAAGAAATTGAATGGTTTGATGCAAAAGTCTGAGCCATAATTACACTGAGCCATATTACACTTTTCAACATTAGTATTGAATCGAGAGTTATTGTGTTTCAATATAGGTATTGAGTTACCCTTTTTCCTCGTTATCTTTGTCAGATTCTAAAACGGAGCAGAACCTTTATCTAACGTTGCAAGTAAGTTAGTCCAATACTTATTTTTAAGTTTTTCTAATTCATCGCCTATTTTTCTACTGAGAATTTTCATTTCATAGAAATCGGACAAGTTGCGATATCGTTGCCAATTTCGTCGACAGTCATTTCTTTGCTGTATGCACATTTTCAAATAAGTCGGCAGGGGTCTTTGTTAAAAAGAAGGAGTAGTCCTAGGAACACACGAGTTAATGTCCTCATTTATAAGGTTTCTAAATTATATAATCGCTGAATCAATTTGTTCATTAGAAGCAATATTCATCGTATCTGTTATGACTGTATTTCTCGAAAGGTATCTTTGAAAAGATAGCCAATTCGCATTTTTATAGTCAAAGCAAAGTAAATTAGCTCTGTTAAGTTCACTAGTTAGTTTCACCTGAACTGGTAGGTGATCAGAACTAAGGTTATTTAAAACGACTGCATGAGAAATTATATCGGGAACATTGGACAAAAAAAAAATTATGAGTAGAACCTTGTCTATTGGAACTAGCGGGCACATGTGTATGATCACACGGATAAATTATATTAATGTTATAAGATATAAGTTTCTCAACTAAAATGCTTCCCCAGCAGTTTGCTCTTAAGCTGCCCCAATTTCGATGTCTACTATTAAAATCACCTCCAAGAATAAATCTTTCACTTGTACTACTTAGCCTACGGATATCTGAAGCAAAGAGTTGTTTTTTATTATTTTCAACATCAGCAGAACCTCCTGGAAAATAACACGAAAAAATATTAACACTGCCACTGTTAGTAAAAACCTTGATTCCAATATTTTCAATAAGGTGAGTATTAATGATTGGTAACAAATTGTGATGAATGTTCTTTTTGATAATAATAGCAACTCCGCCACCTCCTCTATTGAGTTCTCTATCATTTCTATAAACAAACAAATCTGTATGTCTTATTGAAATATTTGATTTCAGCCATGTTCCGTCACTAAACATACATCCACGTTGTGATTTTTTAAGAACTGGAACAGTTCTAGACTTTTGTTGCGAATGCCACTAGCATTCCAAGTAATTATTTTTAGTACATTAGCCATTATGAAAGAAATTTGCATGCAAGGTTTGTTATTACCTCAAATTGATCGGCCTTACTCCTATAGTTGCGAAGGTTAGTAATAAGCTCTAGAGTTAAGCTTTTTATTTCTTGTAACGTGAACAAATCATTGTTACTATTAATATTCTTGTTTTGTTGTTTTAATATACAGGTCTTTTAATTTTGCGTTAAACACTTGTAATAACGAGAATAAACACGTCTTTGCACTTTGAGAGCAGTAGCAGAACTGACATCATCAGTTTATTGAAAAAATATCATTAAAACTCATCCAAGAAATTCTATCTGTGCATATAAATTTTCAATTTAACTGTTTGCTAAATTTTAGCTGGACATTCAGTAATCGGGCCTAAATATGTTTTTTTTTTTTTACTTTTATAAACTCGTTTTTGTATAGTAGAATAATCTATGTGCTTATATACCTAAGTTTATTGTATAGAATACAATATACCTAAGTTTATTGTATAGAATACAATACACCTAAGTTTATTGTATAGAATACAACAATTTTTTCGACAAGATATACAAACAACTACCTTAGGTTTCATTACTTCTGTTTTTATTTTTAAAAAAGTCTTAATTTTTAACGGAAAATTTTTATAATTATGAGTTTTCTTTACCAAATCCATTTTATCTTTGAAAAAATCGGTTAAAACAAAACCTTTTTCTGAATACATTGTCCGTAAGCTCTCCTGCAGAAAAGAAAACTAAAATTTTTTAGCTCTTATTGGGTTTATCTCTTGAAAAATTACATAACACAGTGCAACATTTTTCAACACATGATTTTGGGAATTGCACGTGAAAGTAGCCCCAAAAATAAGAACTTCAGCTTCATTCGTTTTGTCAAGTTGGCTAGAGTAATAATTTAATGGCCATACGAATTTTTTGGCTCAAGGCGGATTTTGAGCACATTTTCTATATTTTAACACGGCGTTATATTATTTAACACGGTTATATACACTCAAAACAAGGTAATAAAACCTAAAACACTCAAAAGTCGTTGCCAAGTGATTAGGAGCATTTCAACTAATAAAGTTTATTCACAAACTAGTAGCATTTTACCAAGTTTTTTATAGTTTATACTTAATTATTTAAACAACATTTTTTTTATTTAAGCAACAAGTTTTTTGTGTGTCCATTTGTTTTATTTTTATTTTTCGACTTTCAAATTCCAAACAAATTTAAACTTATGACTTACACAGGGATCTAATAAAATCTGTAAAAGAAGTAATCATTTATTACATATATTGTACAAAAATATGCAAATAAACTACAAACTCTTATCGTAATGAGATATAGACAGAGCCAAGAATGCAAAGAATATTAAGGAGACCAATTCCAATGGA
This sequence comes from Delia radicum, assembly GCA_021234595.1. Classification (NCBI taxonomy): domain Eukaryota; kingdom Metazoa; phylum Arthropoda; class Insecta; order Diptera; family Anthomyiidae; genus Delia; species Delia radicum. Next base: position 122,876,090 of record CM037851.1, read on the forward strand.
TCTTGCGATCCCCTGATCAATCAGCTTACACGGCATACATGTTCATGCACTCTCATAAATGAATTAATGTATGATTCCATATGTTTGATGTATGAACAAACATGCGATATACGAAAGCATACATGGGTTCATACAATCAGAAGAAGAGCAGGTATATGACAATACATGCAATCAGTTTGGGCGATTTTTTTTAATTTTTAACGTTTTTTTCGATTTTAGCGATTTTTTCAGTTTTGACCATTTTTTCAATTTTGGGGTTTTTTATATTTAAGCGATTTTTTTTTTAATTTTTGACAATTTTTTTTAAATTTTAGCGATTTTTTTTTTTGCCAACTGTTTTAAATTCTTAACTATGACCCTATAACCCTGATTTTTTTTAAGTATTTTCTTTGAATTGTTCAAAAATACAATAAGTTTTTTTTTATCTACCCAAACCCAAAATATATAAAAACTGGTATGAATAGATATAACTGTGCACGTGTTTAATAAGAACTTGTAAAAAAATTATTTACTTACCATAGCTGAAGAGTTTTCCTTATGTTTAGGACCGCTTGGATAATTAATTATAAGTTTTTTTTTATCAGAATTAACAATGTTATTTAATTTTTGCAAATAATCTTTATTGCTCATTATGACGTATTTATATTTTTTATTAATTTTTGACAGACTATAAATTACATAGATATTAAATAGTGTTGTCGACATGAATGAGCAATAAAATCGCTGTATCAATATACGCAAAATATATTGTATAATGCACTCTAAAAAATGATTGTCAATTTACTACTATAAAATGAGTAAAGTTTTATGTATTATTAAGCAAATTCGGTAAATTTAAACACAAAATGCGTAAAACTATTTGTGCACACTTTTATATACAATAACACGCACTTACAATATTTTTTCCCATTTTGTGTTTACAATTAAACACATTATGTCTAAAAGTAGTTTTATTTTGTTAAATAAAATTTTTACGCACAAAGTTTATAAATATACTAACTTATAATAGTAATAAATATTTTGACATTTTAAAAGTGAAAAAAATAAAACAAACTAAAAAAAGCTAGCAAAAAATTTTAATTTACTGAGAATTTTTTTGAATTAATAAACAAATTGAAATGCATATATGTAATATTTGTGATAGTAAATTAAAAAACTTCCTAATGCACCAAAAACATTTATCTATAACTATATAAGAGTGAGTGATTCAACATCGCCCAGCCAAGAACTCTGGACCTAGGAACTTGAAATTTAGTACATATGTTCCTCCTCCGACTTAGACATCCACTAAGAAGCGATTTTTGGATATTCCAACTGACAATATTTCATTTTATTATATTTTAACGAAAAAGTTCCTTTTCCAAAAAAAAGTACCAAAAAATTTACCCTTCTCAGTAAAAAGTACCAAAAATATTTCATTTTCTAAAAAAGTGCCAATTTCAAAACAGTGCTTTTTCCCTAAAGAAAAGTACCTCTTTCAAAATAAGTATCTTTTTACAAAAAAAAATATTTAATTTTTCAAAAAAGTAACTAAAAGTATTGGAAAAAAGTACCAAAAAAAATGTATTTTTCTAAAAAAAAGTATTAATACCAAAAAAGCTCTTTTTCCAAAAATAATATCTTTTCCAAAAAAAGGTTACCTTTTCCAAAAAAGTATTTTTCCAAAAAAAAGTACTTTTTCCAAAAAAAAAAGAAGCACAAAAAAAATTAATTTTTCTAAAAAGTCGCAATTTTAAATATGTACGCTTTCCAAAAAAATTTTCCAAACAAAAAGTAGCAAAAAATTTAATTTTTCTAAAAATGTACCAATTTCAAAAAATTACTTCTTTCAAAAAAAAAACACCTTTTCCAAAAAAAAGGTAGAAATGGTACCAAAAAATAAGAAAATAAATTTTCTAAAAAAATACCAATTTCAAACAAAAAGTACTTTTTCCACAAAATTAAATTTACCAAAAACAGTAATTTTTCCGAAAAAAAAATACTAATTGCTAAAAAAATTTTCATTTCTCAACTACGTATCTTCCACAAAAATGAAGTTTTCTAAAAATATACCAATGTCAAAAAGCACTTTTTCCAAAAAACTAACCTTTTCCTGAAAAAGATAACATTTCAAAAAAAAAAAAAAAAATCTAAAAAAGTATCAATTTCAAAAATGTTCGTTTTGCAAGAAAAAGTACTTTCTAAAAAAATTTCCATTTAACAAAAAAAAAACGTACCAAAATAATTACTTTTTCCAAAAAAAAGTACTGAAAACATTTAATTTTTCTAAAAAAATAACAATTTTAAAACAGTACTTTTTCCGGAAAAATTTTTCAAAAAAAAAAAAAATTTTGCGTAAAAAGTGAATTCTCCAAAAAAAGTACCAACAAAAAATTAACTTTTGTTAAAAAGCTACCAATTTTCAAAAAAATACCGAAAAAATTTATTTTTTTAAACATATAATTACAATTTGAAAAAAATATTTTTTCCAAAAAAATTAAAATTTATTATTAATAAAAATATATAAATTTAAAAAATATAAATAATAATTGCATAGTTTAACAAACAAAAAACTTACGAATATCTCGATTTAACGAACAACCTGGACGTCCTGTAACTCGTTTAAACTGAATTCTGCTAAATTTTCTACAAATATAGTTTTGTTATAATTAAGCTCTAATTTGCTACACTTTTTGCCGTTAAAACTTTATTTTAGTGGTTTTTAACACTTATCTTAATCTATAAAAAGAGGCTAAAATATTTTCGTTTATCTAAAAAAAAATGTTTTTCATATTAATCTATATAAATAATAATACAGTTTGCTCCTGGAAAGGAGAACTCGAATACAACGGACTTTTTTGATATTCCAACGGACACGGCCAAAAAGTATCTTATTAAAAAATATCTTTTTCACAAAAAATTATATTTTCAATAGAAGTACTTAAAAAAAAAAAACTTTTTTTTTCAAAAAAATTGATAAAAAAAAATGCTTTTAATAAAATAAGTACATTTGCCAAAAAAAAATTAATTTATCAACAAAGTAACTTTTTCAAAAAAGTATTATTTAAAAAAAGGACTTTTTCCAAAAAGCAAATTATCCATGGAAAAGCACATTTTTAAAACAAAAAAATAATGCTTTTTCCAAAAAAAAGTAATTTTTCAAAAAGTTGCAAATCAAAGTATTTGTTCCAAAAAATACTTTTTCCCAACGAAAATATCTTTTTCGAAATAGTGCGTATTCCACAAAAAATTATTTTATTTAAAAAATCCAACACTGAACGCAAATGATAACAAATTTTTATAATTATGAGTTTTCTTTACCAAATCCATTTTATCTTTGAAAAAATCGGTTAAAACAAAACCTTTTTCTGAATACATTGTCCGTAAGCTCTCCTGCAGAAAAGAAAACTAAAATTTTTTAGCTCTTATTGGGTTTATCTCTTGAAAAATTACATAACACAGTGCAACATTTTTCAACACATGATTTTGGGAATTGCACGTGAAAGTAGCCCCAAAAATAAGAACTTCAGCTTCATTCGTTTTGTCAAGTTGGCTAGAGTAATAATTTAATGGCCATACGAATTTTTTGGCTCAAGGCGGATTTTTAGCACTTTTTCTATATTTTAACACGGCGTTATATTATTTAACACGGTTATATACACTCAAAACAAGGTAATAAAACCTAAAACACTCAAAAGTCGTTGCCAAGTGATTAGGAGCATTTCAACTAATAAAGTTTATTCACAAACTAGTAGCATTTTACCAAGTTTTTTATAGTTTATACTTAATTATTTAAACAACATTTTTTTTATTTAAGCAACAAGTTTTTTGTGTGTCCATTTGTTTTATTTTTATTTTTCGACTTTCAAATTCCAAACAAATTTAAACTTATGACTTACACAGGGATCTAATAAAATCTGTAAAAGAAGTAATCATTTATTACATATATTGTACAAAAATATGCAAATAAACTACAAACTCTTATCGTAATGAGATATAGACAGAGCCAAGAATGCAAAGAATATTAAGGAGACCAATTCCAATGGATCTTGCGATCCCCTGATCAATCAGCTTACACGGCATACATGTTCATGCACTCTCATAAATGAATTAATGTATGATTCCATATGTTTGATGTATGAACAAACATGCGATATACGAAAGCATACATGGGTTCATACAATCAGAAGAAGAGCAGGTATATGACAATACATGCAATCAGTTTGGGCGTTTTTTTTTAATTGTTAACGTTTTTTTCGATTTTAGCGATTTTTTTCAGTTTTGGCCATTTTTTCAATTTTGGGGTTTTTTATATTTAAGCGATTTTTTTTTAATTTTTGACAATTTTTTTTAAATTTTAGCGATTTTTTTTTTGCCAACTGTTTTAAATTCTTAACTATGACCCTATAACCCTGATTTTTTTAAGTATTTTCTTTGAATTGTTCAAAAATACAATAAGTTTTTTTTTATCTACCCAAACCCAAAATATATAAAAACTGGTATGAATAGATATAACTGTGCACGTGTTTAATAAGAACTTGTAAAAAAATTATTTACTTACCATAGCTGAAGAGTTTTCCTTATGTTTAGGACCGCTTGGATAATTAATTATAAGTTTTTTTTTATCAGAATTAACAATGTTATTTAATTTTTGCAAATAATCTTTATTGCTCATTATGACGTATTTATATTTTTTATTAATTTTTGACAGACTATAAATTACATAGATATTAAATAGTGTTGTCGACATGAATGAGCAATAAAATCGCTGTATCAATATACGCAAAATATATTGTATAATGCACTCTAAAAAATGATTGTCAATTTACTACTATAAAATGAGTAAAGTTTTATGTATTATTAAGCAAATTCGGTAAATTTAAACACAAAATGCGTAAAACTATTTGTGCACACTTTTATATACAATAACACGCACTTACAATATTTTTTCCCATTTTGTGTTTACAATTAAACACATTATGTCTAAAAGTAGTTTTATTTTGTTAAATAAAATTTTTACGCACAAAGTTTATAAATATACTAACTTATAATAGTAATAAATATTTTGACATTTTAAAAGTGAAAAAAATAAAACAAACTAAAAAAAGCTAGCAAAAAATTTTAATTTACTGAGAATTTTTTTGAATTAATAAACAAATTGAAATGCATATATGTAATATTTGTGATAGTAAATTAAAAAACTTCCTAATGCACCAAAAACATTTATCTATAACTATATAAGAGTGAGTGATTCAACATCGCCCAGCCAAGAACTCTGGACCTAGGAACTTGAAATTTAGTACATATGTTCCTCCTCCGACTTAGACATCCACTAAGAAGCGATTTTTGGATATTCCAACTGACAATATTTCATTTTATTATATTTTAACGAAAAAGTTCCTTTTCCAAAAAAAAGTACCAAAAAATTTACCCTTCTCAGTAAAAAGTACCAAAAATATTTCATTTTCTAAAAATGTGCCAATTTCAAAACAGTGCTTTTTCCCTAAAGAAAAGTACCTCTTTCAAAATAAGTATCTTTTTACAAAAAAAAATATTTAATTTTTCAAAAAAGTAACTAAAAGTATTGGAAAAAAGTACCAAAAAAAATGTATTTTTCTAAAAAAAAGTATTAATACCAAAAAAGCTCTTTTTCCAAAAATAATATCTTTTCCAAAAAAAGGTTACCTTTTCCAAAAAAGTATTTTTCCAAAAAAAAGTACTTTTTCCAAAAAAAAAAGAAGCACAAAAAAAATTAATTTTTCTAAAAAGTCGCAATTTTAAATATGTACGCTTTCCAAAAAAATTTTCCAAACAAAAAGTAGCAAAAAATTTAATTTTTCTAAAAATGTACCAATTTCAAAAAATTACTTCTTTCAAAAAAAAAACACCTTTTCCAAAAAAAAGGTAGAAATGGTACCAAAAAATAAGAAAATAAATTTTCTAAAAAAATACTAATTTCAAACAAAAAGTACTTTTTCCACAAAATTAAATTTACCAAAAACAGTAATTTTTCCGAAAAAAAAATACTAATTGCTAAAAAAATTTTCATTTCTCAACTACGTATCTTCCACAAAAATGAAGTTTTCTAAAAATATACCAATGTCAAAAAGCACTTTTTCCAAAAAACTAACCTTTTCCTGAAAAAGATAACATTTCAAAAAAAAAAAAAAAATCTAAAAAAGTATCAATTTCAAAAATGTTCTTTTTGCAAGAAAAAGTACTTTCTAAAAAAAATTTCCATTTAACAAAAAAAAAACGTACCAAAATAATTACTTTTTCCAAAAAAAAGTACTGAAAACATTTAATTTTTCTAAAAAAATAACAATTTTAAAACAGTACTTTTTCCGGAAAAATTTTTCAAAAAAAAAAAAAATTTTGCGTAAAAAGTGAATTCTCCAAAAAAAGTACCAACAAAAAATTAACTTTTGTTAAAAAGCTACCAATTTTCAAAAAAATACCGAAAAAATTTATTTTTTTAAACATATAATTACAATTTGAAAAAAAATATTTTTTCCAAAAAAATTAAAATTTATTATTAATAAAAATATATAAATTTAAAAAATATAAATAATAATTGCAAAGTTTAACAAACAAAAAACTTACGAATATCTCGATTTAACGAACAACCTGGACGTCCTGTAACTCGTTTAAACTGAATTCTGCTAAATTTTCTACAAATATAGTTTTGTTATAATTAAGCTCTAATTTGCTACACTTTTTGCCGTTAAAACTTTATTTTAGTGGTTTTTAACACTTATCTTAATCTATAAAAAGAGGCTAAAATATTTTCGTTTATCTAAAAAAAAATGTTTTTCATATTAATCTATATAAATAATAATACAGTTTGCTCCTGGAAAGGAGAACTCCAATACAACGGACTTTTTTGATATTCCAACGGACACGGCCAAAAAGTATCTTATTAAAAAATATCTTTTTCACAAAAAATTATATTTTCAATAGAAGTACTTAAAAAAAAAAAACTTTTTTTTTCAAAAAAATTGATAAAAAAAAATGCTTTTAATAAAATAAGTACATTTGCCAAAAAAAAATTAATTTATCAACAAAGTAACTTTTTCAAAAAAAGTATTATTTAAAAAAAGGACTTTTTCCAAAAAGCAAATTATCCATGGAAAAGCACATTTTTAAAACAAAAAAATAATGCATTTATAGTAATTAAATGTGCTAAAGTCCCAAAACTTATTTAACAAATTGTGAAAAACAATCTGATGTAGGCGTGTCCCTATCCGGATTTCATTCCTGCCTAAGGAAATCTTCAGGGGACTTTGTTATTATAATTTCTAGAGATATGTTTTTTCCAAAAAAAAGTAATTTTTCAAAAAGTTGCAAATCAAAGTATTTGTTCCAAAAAATACTTTTTCCCAACGAAAATATCTTTTTCGAAATAGTGCGTATTCCACAAAAAATTATTTTATTTAAAAAATCCAACACTGAACGCAAATGATAACAAATTTTCAAAAAATCTAAAAAACTGGAAGTTCGTAAAAATTTGAAGAATACTATAACAAGTTTCATGTTATAGTAATTTTCATGATCATGACACGATGGGTAATTTCAAAAAAGTTATTCCAACCAAAAAGTACTTACTACCCTGCGGGAAATGGACCAGTCATTGGTATGGTCACGTGACTAGAACTTTGTGTGTATGAACCAGTCCAAGTTTCGGTTCTGTTATATGAAAGTGCCCGGTACTTTTAACATGGGCTCGTCATAGGAGGTTACAATTGCTACCTGTGGAGCACTGTGTGACGTGGTGAATAACTTGACCGAGGTAACCTATCACCGTACCGACTGAAATGAATATGCTACTGGACAAATTAGAAGTAGGTAGTGTCAAAGTATGACCTTTTTAGGATTTATGTGATATGCAACACAACCAGTGGGAAAAAAATGATCACGTGACTGGTGTAGGTGTACGTATCTTAGAACTGGAGAACAATTTTTGAAGGAAAACTAGTCACACATTAAGCGCAATGTGTTCTGTAATAGGGGTAGTTTGACTGAAATAGTTTTGAGACGTACCACTGGTCTAAGGGGTACATGTCGCCGGGCATGCGAAAAGTAATTAGCAAGTAACCTGTCACTTTTTATACAGCGTATTTCATATTATGCACGAGTTGCTAAATAGCCCGTCCGGAACCAATCACTGCACTTTTCCAAAACAGTGTGTCTTACCCAATGTTTAAAAAAACCTTTAAAAAGGCACAACAAAAATCAATTTTATAATTAGCTAATTTTGTCCATACCCAACAAAAAACTAAGTTTACGATCGCGACATTTGCCGAGAAATCGCCATATCTGGCAACCCTTGTTACAGTTCTGTGTTCAGTTCTTTTAAACCAGTGGAGTGCTACGTCTTCATTTAAACTGTCATATAGTCGGTACAGATAAAATTCCTTCAGTGTTATGTCTGCTGTGTAGCAGTCAAGTGACTGAATCCTTTGGCACTAATTGCCATATTTTCATCCACTGCTAACGGTTTTGACGCAGTACAATGACCAGTAATAACTTCAACTGCAACGGCTTTAGTTGCTTCAGTACACTTTGATGTTATGTTACTTTTTCTCCAGTTACATGATATATCTGGTAGCAACCAGTGAATGTTTTGTCACCATAACTATAGTCACGTGATTGGTCATTTCACCAAAACTAACACTTTTCGTTGCACCACAATTTTGGTTTCACCAGTTTCGTGACGTTCCCCCAAATCATATATCACAGATTTGTCACTTTGGATCAATCGACCCTTCGTTTCCCGCAGGGTAAATAAACATCGCCCAAATGTAGACCTCCACTACAACATGATCTTTAATATATTAATGGAAGACGTAGAATAAAATTTTCCTTAGTCCCATTTTACGACCATTGGCTAAAAAGCTGAAATATAGGTTTTCTGCGATGTGAGCTAATACATTTAAAAAGCACTTATTGAATTTTCCACTGAAAACTGCCTGTCTTAAACCCTGTTCCTTCGAGTTTGAATTTAAGTTCTTTCTTGCAATGAGTAAATGAAATGTAAAAAAAATCGCAGAAGGTGTGGTAAGTCCACCTACGTTAAAAACAACCGCTTAAAACAATTAAATGTTTGCCGTTAAGACATCAAAAAAGTTTTTGTATAAATTGATAGCATTTTTTCACAAAAATATTATATTTAAATTTTAATTTTCCCAGTAGTTCCAAAATAATAGTCTTTTGAACTCAAAAACTTCATTCATATTGTATGTGTTTTATAATTTTCATTAACATTTTTCTCAAACTTTACTTTTCGTAAAGCAATTTTAATCCATATTGAAAAAAAAAAAAAAACAAAAATTATACTTTTCGAAAAACAGGTTAAGGACAATTTTATTCAAATTTAAAACCACATAAAACTTTACTGAAGTTTTTGAGTTCAAACCCCTACACTCAAAACAATTTTTTTTTTTTTTATTAATTAATAATCATAGTGTTGGCAACCCTTTACTTGTGTCAGTCGTGAAATAATTTGTGCTCTTGATAATTTTTATTTTAATATTATTTTAACTGGATTTTATCCCGTATTTATTGTTTTAATTAGTTTTCATAACTTCCGTGAAGTGAGATTTATAAAGTGTATTAATGTTCATAGTGTTTTATGATTTCTTTGGTTTGAAATTTATTTAAAACAATTGATCTTTATTTGTTTTATTGATTGTGCTTTGCTTTCTGTTTTTCTTATAAGGCTTTGCTCAACTGTTGTTGTTGGTACATTTTTTATTTATTGGAGTTTATTTTAAAACTGGTTTGAGTTTATTTTTAATTATTAGATTTTTTATAGCATACCTTTGGGCTTATTCATTTATATATTTACTTACACTCAGAAAATGTCGTGCTTATTTGCTGACTGTAAGGTTAAAAATGAACATCGTTTTTTAACATGCTGGCTATGTGATAACCTTGCTCACTACCAGTGTGCTGGGTTTAATGGTAGGGATTTTGATATAACAACTGATTCGTCTAAAGGTCTTCGGTGGTCTTGTGTAAACTGTAGGTCATTGGACATAAATTTTTATAAACTTTTTAAGGATGGTAAATTAGGGTTTACTGAGATTGGCAACGAGTTGCATAATCTAACTGAGAAATTTAGAAAATTTGAGAATCTGTTTATTGATTTTGAGCTCTCAAGCGGATTGGGTGCTTGTAGAGGCGCTACCAGCCTTTTATTTACGATTTTATTTTTTTTGCTACTGGAAGATTTTTTTTTGATAATAAAGTATTAGAATTTGGTCATGGCGTGGAAAAAATATTCTGACAAAATATATTTATTTTAGAATAATTTCTTTTTAGTGTTTTTGTACTTTTGTGCCAATTTTGGTACCCGTTGTTCATTATTTTGAAATTTTTTTTGCACCTTTCGCTCAAAACTTACAGCTAAATTCACCACTTTCTACAAACTGGTGTCTATTGGTATATTAAATTGTAAATGTAATTGTAAAAATCACGCCACTAAAAATTCAGCTATTTGATTCATTTAGTATCATTGCATTTAAAAGATCTGAACGACCTTTATAACCTTCTATTTTACTCTTGAACGCTGAAGACTACACTCTGGTTTAAATATATTTTTGGTAAAATTATTTTTAAAGTCACGTGGAAAAAAAACCTGTTCCAACAAACAGAAGGAAAACTAAAGGAAAGCCACATTCATTTGGTCTATTGGCTCAAAAAATTCCTTAATAAAAACAAAAATATATATTTTCTTGGAATTTTTATTTTCATTAAACGAAAATTTTAAATTTTTTCATTCAAATAAAAAGGTGAAAAAGTTTGCATACATTTATTTTAATATTTTTGGTGCCATATTAATTGCGGGTAAGAATTAATTGCTTTTTTTTTTATTTTTTTAAATCACATTATTGAGAAAAGAAAAAATATATATCTCTCACAGATCTGGCACCAAATTCTTATTAAAACCCCTTTGTATAGTGGAGTGTGATTTCAACGTGCTTTTAAAATTCTTAGTACAGTTTCTGTCTTCTGTGGAGTAACTTCTTCAACTTAAGTATATTGGAAGAGGCAACAAATATATTAAACTGGCAGCCAAATTCATCGAAAAGCCATAAAATACAGTGAAAAAGTGTTTAACTAATGTAGAAAGTGTCGCAAGGTTTAAAATTCTAAGGAAAAGTGTAAAATAGATCTTAGTTTTTTTTTGTGATCTTGAAGAATTATTTCTATAGAATTTTTTTTAAAAAGTGAGTGCTGAGAAAAAGAAGAAACTAGAGAAAAAACTTATCAAATAGTGAGAAATACGTGTTAATAAAATAACGGGTTTGCTAAACTACAATTAATTGAGAAAAAATTTAATTGAGATAATCCCTAAAGCTCTCTTATACCATGTTCGCACGACAGCGTTTTTTCGTAATTCACTCTCTCATTCGTAATCCACAGCCTAATTATGATCCAAATTACATAATTCGTCATACAAAATTTTGAGAGCGGATTATCTCATTTGTACGTAATTCAATTTTTATTACCCTGTGGATTACTTTAAAATCAATGTGATCTCTAATTTTTATCGGTTTTTTCCCATCAACAGCTGTCAAAGCACTTAAAAAACAAACAAAATATAACATAAACAAAAAAGTAAACAAAAGCAAAGAAATTAATTTTATATTATAAAACTTAATGAAATCCAAAAAAGGGATGGAAGCAAAAAAAGAAATTATAAAAAAATATTGGTAAGAAGAAGGCTATTCGCAAAATTGGCTTAGGACACCAATATGGTTATGGGCAACCTGTTGAATGTACAGGAAATGTATTTGCAGCTTTTGAAAGAGCTGCAAGTTCTTCATATTATTAAAATATTAATAAGCCCTGAAAAATTGATTTGGCAAAAAGTAAGTTCTTTATTAAAACTATGTTATAAAAGTTATTTAAAATCCAAATAATATTTATTTTTAGGAACGAACTCGAACACTTGTACATCATTAAAAAGGTCCCAATCTGAAGGTGAACCGCCTGTTGTACCAATTTTCTGCTTTTCTCTTCTGTACATAAAAACTTTTTTATTATTATGTTCAATATACATATTTTTATAAAACCTTGCCGATACCGCGCGGTCACATTGTGCATCTTTGTTTTCAGCTCGAGTACTGTGTACTTATACCCTTGGGCTTCAAGCTCATAAACCATTTCCTGCAGTATATGGCTATTTTTCCGGCAACCACGTAGCTCACTCATTTTTTCTCGCCATATCTCCAACAATGCCCGCTCGCTACATTGAGTCCATTTGCTAACAGCTTTTCTATTTACTGGGAAAATAAATATTTTATATCTATGTATTTCTTTGAAATAATATTTTTTACTTACTTTTTCTTTCCATTTCAACCGCAAACAAACAATTAAATTTAGCAATAAACAAAATTAATAAAAAAAACAAGAAGAAGAAGAACTGTCAAAACCGATTAAGAAAATGCCGTGCGAACATGGTAATTCAAATAAGTAATTAAAACAGAGAGCGAAGTAATCCAAAGCACCGTGCGAACATGGCATTAAAGTTGAATTCGAGTCCCAAATAATTTTAAAATTTGAACAGTAAACGTTAAATTTGTCTATAAAACGCGAATAATATAATTAAGAAAATCAAAAAAAAAATAATCAAATCCATTTGATACGAAAAAGCATTAAAAGTCCTTATTTCATATACAAGTGTTAGTGTAAATATTAGTTCTTGATGATATGAGTGTCGATTAGCAGATTAACTATTTAAAACTATCAACATTGGCTGCTAGACTAGCCCAACTAAATGTTGCTAGCCTAACAAAATTAAATGTTGCTAGACTATCATAACTAAATGTTTTAAAGGCATGCTGCTAGGAAAGTGTTGCGCGAATAAGGTTGAAAAATAACAAAAAAAAAATAAATTTTAACATCATGTGGTAGGGTTGGGGTTATTAATGAAAATACACTACTAATAATACAACAACAAGAAAATAACATTATAACTAATCTACTCTAACGCATCAAAACCCTTTGCTGAATGTACATTCAACGTGGGAGCAGCTTTTCGATCAAAGTAAGTTGGTATTCTTTTAGTAAATAACCCGCAAACCTGCAAGCATCACCATTAAACATTTTTTTTCTTAAAAAAAAAAAACTGAACAAAACGTAATATTTAGTGGAAAAAAAAACATGAAAACGAAATAAAGAAAAGTTTGAAAAAAGATAATAAATAAAATGTTGAAATGCCCATAAGGGAGTAAAAATTAATAAATTGTAAATTTTTAATAAACTATAGTTTATAAATAACTATAACTAAATAACTATAGTTAAAATTTAAAGGTACTAAACTGGTGATGTTTACAGTTTTTTTTTATTTTGTATTAACAAAATTTTGTGAAGGAATGCGAAGGAGTGAGAAATAAACAATAAGTCCAATTAAAAAAAAAATAGTAAAAAAAGTTATTAGTAAATACAGTCAAAATATTTTTTTGTTTTGCTTATTTTTTATTATAAAAATAAAATGCTATAAACATATATAATAAACTCACTAAATTAAGTATTTAATCGAAAACTAAAACATTTAATTTACTTCGGTTAATTCTTGCTTATTTATTTTCTCCCTCTTTCACTTTCAAATTTGAAGTAAAAAAATAGTTAACACTAACAACTAACAAAACACTGAAAATATTAACAGAATTGATTTTAAAAGCGCCAAATTACCTTTTTATGCAACGAACCTAATAGTTAATTAAATTAGAACCTTCATTAGTCCACGCTCATTTTTACTTTTATCAATTTTGAACAAATTAAATTCCCATCGTGAATCCCAACTCATTTGAATTACTTATTCCCCCTTGGCAACCCTATTATTTTTTTTTTGCCCTCTTTAGTTACTATTTTTTTTTTAAGAGTTCATTGAACTTTGTTAAAATTAAGGTTTTTATAAAGAAGAACTAACATCTTTTTGCAATTAAAGTTTACATCAATCTGTTTTGTATCTTTTGCGGATACTAAAGTCATCGTAGGTTGTTAGTTAATTTTTTTTTGTATAGTGTAGTATATATAGGACCTACAATTTATTAGGATAATATTTTTCTTCGATAAATATATACATACGATTTTTTTTATGGATTATTTTATAAACGAAATCAAACTTGAAGTTAAATTTGATATACGCTGATAGCGTTAGGTAATAAGAATTTATTGTATATTTCATATTTTTACCTTTTAATAAACCAATGTTTATAATGAATTTCTAATTCACTTTAGTATTGATTTCTTTTGGTAATTTCGTGTAAGTAGTGGGGGTTGTGAGGGATCATCGCAAAGTACTTATGGGCCTTTTATGATGATCATGGATGGGTGGGCTTCGTGTTGCTACTATTACATCAACAAGCAACAAACATGGCTACTGTGAATTTTTGTAATAGTATATGTTAGTTTTTTTTATTTTCTACTCTAATGCCTACTTTTCTACCGTTTTCCCTTGTCATTTTATTAGTTTTAGTTATTAAAGCCTAATTTTAGGCTATTTCCGGTTCCTCTTGTTTTACTTATTTAGAATCCATTTTTTTCTTTTGCATGCATCTCAATTAAATATGAAATTTCTATGTGGTAGTGATATAGCATTGTCAAGATCAAGATCTCACCCCGATAGCGGCGAGCCAGAGCCGGAGCAATGCATGCCTGATCGTGATGAAGCTTACAAACCAAATTTGAATATATACGTTATATGCTACATGCTTCACCGAAACGAAAAAAGTCCTCGGGAAGGTTAGAGGTTGGGGATATTCCCTCAAATATTTCACCAACTTCGCCCGGTGTTTCCCAACTTTTTTCGTCTCATTCGCTTGGTACCAGGACTTTGGGACCGTCCAGTGGAACCATCGTGGATCCACCGCTTATTTCTGTAACGGCGGCTGGGGATCAAGCTGCTAAGGAAGTAGGGGTAGTAGGTGGGGGTATTGAGGTAGATGGTTTTGGGAATAATGCTGCTCCTGTGGATGGGGACAATGTCGGGCCATCATCGAGTTCATCTGTTTCACCTGTGGTGAGTAAGGAGACGTCCGGTGATAATGGTCCTGTTAAAATGTGTGGATTAGTTGTTGTTCCACCTCGTAGGACTGTTTTTGTGTCGAGATTCGCTCCGGATACAACTGTTGATGACTTAAGGAATTTTATAGGGAAAAATTGTTCAGGTATAAATGGGTCTGATTTTAATGTTATTAAGTTTAAATGTTCGCAGCCTAGAGATATTTCTTCCTTTAGGATAATTGTGCCGTTGAATCTGTTTGATATTCTCAATGATAAATCGTTTTGGCCGCAGGGTGTGCTTGTCCGTGAATTTATCTATAGGGATAAACCGAGAATGGTCAGACCCGCTGTTCTGCCAAAAAAACTAAGTGGTGTTAACAGGTCGTTGTCGATTTTGTGTCAGAATGTGAGGGGTCTAAATACAAAATTGCATGAGGTTTGTAGGAATAGTGTTGGATGTTGCTATAGTATTATTGCTTTTACTGAGACTTGGCTGAATCCTGATATTTTTGATAGTGAGATTTTTGTAGTGATTATCATATTTATAGATGTGATCGTTATGGTAATGATCGAAATGATCTGAATTGCGGTCGGAGGAGAATGGGAGGTGGTGTTTTGATTTCTGTGCACTGCTCAATATCTTCGGATCGCGTTGATTTTCCCAGTGTTAGAGATGTTGAATTTTTATGTGTTCGTTTGTCTTTTGACAATAAATATGTTTATATTACCTGTTCATATATTCCACCTAGATCTAGTTTGCAAGTTTATCTGGATCATGCTAATTTGATACGCGAAGTTGTTAGCAGACTTGGTGAAAACGATATTATCATCGTTTTGGGTGATTTTAATTTGCCTAAGGTGTCTTGGTCATTGTGTCCTGATCTTTGTCGATTAGCACCGTTGTGTTCTTAAAACGATATGGATAAATTTTTCGATATCTTGTTTGATTCGTGTCTTACTCAGTTTAACAATATATCTAATATAGGTGACAAGTTTCTGGATCTTGTTTTCTCGAATTGTCCTGACATTTCTCGTTCGAGATCGTTACCGTGTGTTTGTCCTGAGGATAATTATCATCCAACACTCTTCATTGTGGTTGATATTATTGATTTTTCTAGGGCTCCCTGTTCTGAAGTTGTTTCCCTTAATCAGTTTAATTTTAGTAGGACGAATTAAGATTTACTAAAATGCTTTTTAAGAGAAAAATCATGGCCTTGTTTGAATAATGGACTGGATAATTGCATATCCACATTTTATGATATTTTGTTTTCTGGGTTTTCGAGTTCAGTCCCTATCCGTAATAATAAATTTGTTACAACTGGTCCTGTTTGGTTTACGAGTGAGTTGAGAAGATTAAGGAATGTTAAGAGTAGACTGTTTGAAAACATAAGGAGAAGGGTTCTTCCATTAGTTACATGAATTATTCAATTGCTAGGAATAGATATAATGCATTAAATCAGAGATGTTATTCGGATTATTTGGTTAAAATGAAGGCTAGGTTTCGGACCGATCCAAAGAGTTTTTATAGTTTTGTAAATTCCAAAAGGAAGATTAGTGGTTTTCCCGCATCTATGAATTTTGATGGCAAAGAGTCTTCAAATGTTGTTGAAATATCTGATTTATTTGCAAAATTTTTTCAGAATACTTATTCTGCTGTTCCTGTATCAACAACTATTTACCCGTTCAATCTTAATGTTTTTAATATTGTTTCTGATTTTATCATTACTGAGGATGAAGTTTTAAAAGGTTTAAAGAGTCTTAAACTTTCTAACTCACCTGGTCCGGATGGTGTGCCTTCATCTATCTTGGTAAATTGTGCTAGTGAATTGTTTATTCCGCTTACTAAGATTTTTAATTATTCACTGAAAATTGGCTACTTTCCTTCTTTTTGGAGGGAGAGTTTTATTATTCCCCTTCACAAAATTGGCAATCGACGTTGTATTGACAATTATAGAGGAATTGCGAAATTGAGTGCTTTGCCTAAGTTATTTGAAAAGATTGTCACTGATAGATTGATTCATATGGTTGGAAATTTGATATCTCCATACCAGCATGGTTTTGTTAAGGGTAGATCTACAACAACAAATTTAATGGAATTAACCTGCCATGTCTTTAATGCTTTTTCGTCTGGTTCTCAGACTGATGTTATCTATACAGATTTTAGTAAGGCTTTTGATACGGTCAGTCATAATCTTTTAGTACACAAATTAATTACCTTTGGTTTTCCTCCGAGGCTTTTAAATTGGATATCGTCATACTTGAAGGATCGAACTCAACGGGTTATGTTCAGAAATCAAGTATCTAGGAAGATATTTGTCACGTCTGGTGTGCCGCAGGGTAGTCATCTTGGTCCTATTTTATTTGTTTTATATTTAAACGACCTTCCGTCTATTATTAATAACTCTAGAATCTTGATGTATGCAGACGATGTTAAGCTATTTTTATCCTTGAATAGTAAATCAGACTGCATTTTGTTACAGAATGATCTTACAAAACTTTCTGAATGGTGTAATTTTAATGGGATGTCTCTTAATTTAAAAAAGTGCAAGAAATTGTCTTTTTACAGGTCATGCCCAATTCAGTTTGATTACTTCATTGGAACTTATGGGTTGGAAAATGTTGTTTCGTTTTTGGATTTAGGTGTCTTACTTGATCATAAGTTAAGCTTTAATTTACATGTTAATTCATGCGTTAATAAGGCAAAATCATTGCTAGGTTTTATGAAAAGGTGGTCTAGGGAATTTGATGATCCTTATGTTACAAAAAATTTATACATTAGTCTTGTTAGGCCTATTCTAGAATATGCATCTGTCGTATGGTCCCCAAATTATGGTTGTTATATTGATAGTATAGAATCGGTTCAGAAACAATTTTTGTTATTTGCTTTACGCGGATTAGGTTGGAGTGTGACTCAAAATCTGCCACCCTATGAACATCGTTTACAGCTTATTGATCTCCCTACACTTTGGAAGAGAAGATTAATGCTATGCGTAACGTTTATGGTTAAATTAATTAATGGTGAAATTGATTCGCGGTTCTTACTTGGGAACATAGATTTTAATGTTCCAGTTCGGGTAACAAGGAATTATGTTCCTATACAAACGTCGTTTTGCAGATATAATTATGAGGAATTTAATCCATTTCGATGTCTATGTACAAATTTTAATGAGTTTTACAACTTATTTTCCGTGACCGATCCCATTCATAAAATAAAACGGTTATTATTACGCGAGATTTAACTTTAACTTTAAATTTTTATTTTCGCTGTTGCCAACTACTGTATCTGTAGCGATGTGTCGGATTATTCTTTTGTGTGTGAGAATATTCCGACTGCCTCCAGTTTAATTCCTGCCTGCTCTGTCTGTTCCTGTTTATGCTCATGTGATGGGTGTCTGACTATTTATCCATTGTTCCGGTTTAATTCCTGCCTACTCTGTCTGTTCCTGTTTATGCTCATGTGATGGTTGTCTGCCTATTTATCCATTGTTCCAGTTTAATTCCTGCCTGCTCTGTCTGTTCCTGTTTATGCTCATGTGATGGTTGTCTGCCTATTTATCCATTGTTCCAGTTTAATTCCTGCCTGCTCTGTCTGTTCCTGTTTATGCTCATGTGATGGTTGTCTGCCTATTTATCCATTGTTCCAGTTTAATTCCTGCCTGCTCTGTCTGATCCTGTTTATGCTCATGTGATGGTTGTCTGCCTATTTATCCATTGTTCCAGTTTAATTCCTGCCTGCTCTGTCTGTTCCTGTTTATGCTCATGTGATGGTTGTCTGCCTATTTATCCATTGTTCCAGTTTAATTCCTGCCTGCTCTGTCTGTTCCTGTTTATGCTCATGTGATGGTTGTCTGCCTATTTATCCATTGTTCCAGTTTAATTCCTGCCTGCTCTGTCTTTCCTGTTTATGCTCATGCGATGGTTGTCTGCCTATTTATCCATTGTTCCAGTTTAATTTATTAAATTCCTGCCTGTCTGTTCCTGTTTTTTCTCCTGTGCTGTTTCTGCTGTGGGTTCCTGTGCTTGTTGTGTGTCTATTTTGATGTGTTCCAGTTTTTGCACCTGTCTGTTTGTCGGCTCCTTATCGTCAATAACTCATCATTAATTTATTTATTTTATTTGTGTTATTTTATTTCTTATATGTAAATATTGTTTGTTTTGTTATTGTCTGTGTTGTTTTTATGTTGTTCTTCTATTTGACTTGTAATCTTGTGTTTGTCCTTTATTGTCTATATATTTTTTTTTTTTTTTTTTTTTTTTATTTTTCCATTCTTTTTTTTCATTTTTATTTTTTTTTAATTTTTAATTTATGTTTTTTATATATACAAAATTTGTACTTTTGCCTAAAATTATTTTTTTCTTATTTTTATTTGTTGTGTATGTTTTTAATTACTTATTTCATTACATATTAAGCAATTACTTCATATATTTATATTATATTATTATTATTATTATTATATTATTCTGTATTTTTCGAAATTTGGTTTTCCAGCTGATGTATTTTATACTGTAGCTGATGTAAATAAATAAAATATAATGACAAATTATATACTATTACCCTAACCGAGCACTAGCTACTATGGCCTTCGGTGCGTTGTAGCGAAAACAGGCCAGTGCCTCTGGTGGGAATCGAACCTACGACCCCCGCACAGATAAGCCAGCACGCTACCAACTAGCCTACCGGGGCGCACAACAAAATAATATATCTGTTCGCTAAACACAAAAATTTATTACATTTAACAAAATTTATTCCTGTTTTTTTTTTTTTGGTGCAGAACCAGTATTTTTGTTAATTTGTACAATTCTTAATTAAAGTACAAAATAGTCTTATTTCCACTCTACAGTCTTATTTCCACTCTTACAAAGTATTTTATTCACGTTCTTTAACCGGTTAACCGGTTAACTGGTTTAGCTGGATCTTTACAAACAATTTTTATTCAAACCAAAATCAATGCTAAATTGATGCGATATATAATAATAAAATTTGGTCTTTAGATTTTAGTTTTGGGCTCTTTGTTCAAAACCAGGGGATGTCATTTGTTCAAAACCTAGGGATGTCATAATCACTAGCGTATGGTGAAGCTAGGAGTAATAAAAATTTTCGTAAATTTTGCTTTAACTTTCTCGGTTTTTAAGCTATAAGTCATATTCTAAAATTAAAAAAGGAGAAAATAGCTCTGTCTTTAAAACTTTGAATAAGCTCATATAATCATATTTTAACAATAAATTTAAAAATGTAAAACTAACACTTAAAATTTGTTAAATCACTGTGAATTATTAGTATTTTGTTAAATAAGGATAACTTAAATATATGCTTAAGTCAGTGTTTAAATAAATGTGTTGAAAAATAGTCATATTTATTAGATTTTTATGTTTATTGTTTTTTAAATACATGGAATTTCGTTCTGAAATTTTAGTATAACAGCTTTTGTGGAAAAGTTTCTACTATCGATTTACGCAAAAAAACCTCGAAAGCTTGTAGTCTCATAATGAGGATGTAATCTTAAAATTGAAAAGTAAAAAATTTTAAAAATAAATTTAGGATCGGGAGATTAAAATAGTCTAGGAACAAATTTTGTTTACAGGTTCCAAATTTCGTGCTTTTGTGTTCATTGATTGTCCACGAAAAAATATTTTTTTACAGGTTCCCAATTTCATGCTTTTGCGTTCATTTGTTTAAAAGAGTAAATAATTTTGCTGCAGTTGAAACCTACAAATTTTGTATGCCAAGTTTTTAACTTCGTATTTAAATATGCAATTAGTTAATTCCCAGTTAAATTTAAGTTGTATTTAAATACAGTTTCAGTTTTTCAGTCTTAAATGATAATTGTTATTTATTTGCGACAAAAGTATGGTAGCATCATGAAATGTCAAAAAATTAATGATAATTTTTCATAAAACAGCTGTTTAAAGAATAGCAAAAAACAGAAAATAACAGAAAATATAAAATATATAAATAAAATATATATTATTAAATTATAATTAAATTAATAAAATAAAAATGAAGAGAAGTGAAAATTTCTGTGCAACCGAAGTTGAATTTTTATTAACTGCTGTAATTTAATTTATTTTTTATTGTTTGTTGTACCACTCGAAAAAAAATAAACTGTCAAAATCATATGTTATATTTGTGCAATTTAAATAGACTTTAAATGACCAATGTTGGTCACTTAAATGTGATTTAAATTTGAAGTTAAAAACTGACGTTTTTAACTCAAAGTCCAAATGGCTTTTAAATACGAAGTGAAAAACTGGGCATTAGAGAATACGCAAAATTTTTTTAAGTTGTAAATAGTACAATTTACCACCTTTTACTCTTTTTTATACCCTGATCGTCAGAATAGCCAAAATCTTTTATAACTTAATTTTTATTATCACTCGACTAGCTTAAAACCTGAGATGCTGTTACCGGTAATTTTTAATATCGGAATATATTATGATTTCGTCTTTTAATAATTAAACATTAAAATTGCTTACCTTATTTCAAGGTCCCAGCTCCAGTGGTTTGAACTTAGTGATTATTGACTATTTATCCCTTTTGAGACCTGTTTTACCATGTTTTTATGGTAAATTTCAAAAAGTTTTTCTTTAGTGAATTACCTGAGGGCCTTTGGAAACTTAAAACTTTTCAACGTAAAAAATTCCAAAAATTTCATCTTAGTGAATGTTTAAGTGCGGGGATAAACCTAGATGCCAAATTTCAAGTTCCTAGCTCCCGCGGCTGTGTTAGGGTGATTAAGAGCACATTTGTTTCTTTGTACCACATTTTCATTGAGTTTTTATTGGGAATTCCAAAAAGTATATTTTAAGTGCATTGGCCATTACTCTATTTGAAATTCATATTTTTAGCAGAAGGAGTTTAGCATAAAGATAAGAGAAATAAAAAAATTCCAAAAATCGTCTACGATGAAGGATAAGCCTATATGCTAAATTTCATGTTCCTAGTTCAGCGGTTTCGGCTGGGTGATTAATGGTTCACATTTTTCTTTGTACCACATTTTTATTAAGTTTTTGTTTCAAAATCCAAAAAGTATATTTTCATTTCATTAGCCCATACTCTACACACAGCAAACATACTAGTTCGTGGCTACCGTTTTAGTTGGGGCAAACGAAATTCTAATGTCGTGTCAGAATGTCTGTTGCCTCAATCGAATGATTGTTATCACAATCAAAAGATTCGGTCGCTGAAGCAACAGTCATTCTGACACGACAATAAAACTTCGATGGCTTGAACAGAAATTTGGTGATAACTACCAAAAAATTCGATAGCTACTACCCAAATACGGTTACTACGACCGAATCTATTTGGTTTATGTATTTAAAATTCCAGATTTCTGGCGAAGAGGTTTAAGCAGAACGTTAAGCAAATCACTTTTTATCTCTTTGTGCAACGAAAATTGTGTCTACCCCGAACTGTAAGGCGGGACCGTCCGTAAAAAAATATTTAGAAATTTTTTAATTTGTAATTAAAATACATCTTGAAAATCGGTATATTACAAATCGTAGCAATCATGTTATGATTCTCAATGACTATAAAACGCCTTCGGTAATCATGATATGATCATCTAGAATCATGTATATCATAATTAGAATCATAATATGATAATTTTGTGTCCACAATCATGTTCAATCATATTTTTTCTCTGCGTGTAGGTGCACTCCGGGCAAGACCGGCTTTAGCCGGCATGTATATTCATAAATAGAATCGGAATTTCCTAGTTTTTGCAGCCTAATTGTGGAAAAATATTTTCAGAATATAATATATGTACAGAGCTTTAAAGAATTAAATTCCTTATTCGATTTATTCAATCACTGGATTTAATAGTTGGGAATTCAGTCGGTTTTTACTCAATCGATTTAAAAAAATCGCTGAAATTGAAAATATCAGCAAAAATTAAAAAATCGCTAAAATTTAAGAAGTCTTTAAACTCGAAAAAAATTGCCAAAAACGAAAAAAACGTTATAATTAAAAAAATATCGCTAAAATTTAAAAAAAATCGCCGAAAGTGAAAAAAGCCAAAAATTAGAAAATTTGCTAAATTTTAAAAACAAACAATAAAAATTAAACAAAACTAAAAAAAATCGCTAAAATTTAAAAAATCGCAAAATTCTTAATGTGTGAGATTTTATTTGTTCGGTTTGAGATCATGACAAATTGTTCTCTAAATTAACAGAAAAATTAAAATTTTTATATGATAATTTACTTTGACTATTAGAAAAAACACAGAAAAAGTTATCAGACACTAGCATGAATGGAATGCATTTTCTGACCCACTATGGTCATCATCAACATTCTTCGTGCCATTTAGTGTTAATCGTAAATATCTTCTATTTAACTCACACGTTGAAGAAATTGGGTAACGTTAAATCCCACATTACTCTGTGTGTTGAGTTAGAACGAAATTTACCACGAACGATTTATATTTATAGTGTGTTTGTTTTTCTCTAGTCATTATCATAATTGCCAGTTTAACTTTCAGTTAAAACTCTTATGGCAATTCTTTTCTCTAATGTCATCATACACTATCCTTCTACATAAGCAAAGCATATCAACAAACATTAAAGATTTTTTTGTTAATACATATGTCGAGCATATACATTAAACGATTTCTACACTGAACCTGGTGAGTGGTTTAATAGTGAATTTTATCGTTGATCTATAAGTTTATGTGTGAGATTTTATTTGTTCGGTTTGAGATCATGACAAATTTTTCTCTAAATTAACAGAAAAATTAAAATTTTTATATGATAATTTACTTTGACTATTAGAAAGAACACAGAAAAAGTTATTAGACACTAGCATGAATGGAATGCATTTTCTGCCCCACTACGGTCTTCATCAACATTCTTCGTGCCATTTAGTGTTAATCGTAAATATCTTCTATTTAACTCACACGTTAAAAGAATTGGGTGACATATGTATTAACAAAAACATCTTTAATGTTTGTTGATATGCTTTGCTTATGTAGAAGGAGAGTATATGATGACATTAGAGAAAATAATTGCCATAAAAGTTTTAACTGAAAGTTAAACTGGCAATTATGATAATGACTAGAGAAAATTTAAAGTCACCCAATTCCATTAACGTGTGAGTTAAATAGAAGATATTGACGATTAACACTAAATGGCACGAAGAATGTTGATGAAGACCGTAGTGGGTCAGAAAATGTATTCCATTCATGCTAGTGTCTAATAACTTTTTCTGTGTTTTTTCTAATAGTCAAAGTAAATTATCATATAAAAATTTTAATTTTTCTGTTAATTTAGAGAAAAATTTGTCATGATCTCAAACCGAACAAATGAAATCTCACACATAAACTTATAGATCAACGATAAAATTCACTATTAAAAATTCTTAATAATAAAAAAAATCGTTCAAAATGGAAAAAAGCTAAAATTGAAAAAACGAAAAAAATTTACGAGAAATTGAATATAGTTGTCTGTGTACATTTATCGACTTGATTGGCTAGATTTCTCGTTTTTCAATTATGGTGTTTTTTTTAAATTATAGCAATTTTTTAATTTCGGGTTTTCTTCAATTTTAAAGATTTTTCATTTTGGCGATTTTTTCAGTAGCAATTTTTCTCATTTTTGGCAATTTTTTTCAATTTTGACAATTTTTTTTTTTTAATTTTAGTGTTTTTTTAATTTGTGAGATTTTTTTTAAGTTTCAGCGATTTTTTACATTTTGGTGATTTTTCACAATTTTGGTAATTGTTTTCAATTTTGGGGAATTTTTCATGTTAGCGGTATTTTGTTCAATTTTAGTGATTTTTTTTAAATTTTGGCGATGTGATTAAGTAAAAATCGATTGAGTTCCCAATAATTAAATTACCATCAATTGAATTCACAATGATTGAATTCAATGATTGATAAATCGAATGAACTAAATTGATTAAATTCCCCACTAGTGAATTCCAAAGAAGTAATTCTCTGCGATTGATTAAGAAAAAATTAATTCGATTTAAAAAAATTCGATTTGATTTTTAAGGAATTCGATTAAAATAGAATTCAATCTTCGAAGCTCTGTATGTGTACAACTACTTATATTGATTGTTAATTTTTTTATCATACAACACATTAATAAAACTCTTTCCAAAATAATTTTTTTGTTTTATTTGAAACATTTTTGGCTTTTTTTCTTTCTTACCGCAAGGTAAATATACGCATTTTTTTGGGGTTTTTACGAATATAAAAATGTAGTTTTACGCATTTTATCCGTATATTTACACGTAATACAAGTTTTTTTACTCAAAAATTCAGTAAAATTATTCAGTTATTTCTAAATTTAATTACATTTTTACGCACTGACAGAGTAAATTTGCACACTTTTTGCTCACCAACTTTCACGAGTGTGTATTTTTTTTTTCATTTACTCACATAGAGTAAATTTACCCAACTTATAGTAGGAGTACAGCTTCCTTTTATAAGTTGGGTAAATTTCAACAGCGTGGTACACTTAATTTTTAGCGAATCAATTTTCGTTAATCTTCGATTCGATACACACCCGCATCAAAGAAATCTAATTAAATTTTTGTAATTAAATAAGCAGTCTTAACGTACCATTACACTACGCAATATTCTTGTGGAACTTACGCTATTTTGCAAAACATTACCAGTGTGTATGTCATATTTTAAAGTTGCACAATATTGAAAAAAATCAAAAAGGTTTTGATTCTTATTACGTAACCAAGAAACTAATATAATTGTAAAAAATATTACTTGAGCCAGACAGAGTAAACACAAAATTTTTTTTATATAAATAGAACATTTTTGGTCTTCAAAGTTTAGTAAAGTCATGATGCTTCTTAGGAAAATACCCTAACCACGTGCTTGATTACTAAGAAGACAATAATGGAGCAAAATTGATGATTAATGGGTTTTTTGTTAAAGTTCAGGCTATTATGGAGGCTCTAGCTTTTCTAAAACTTCGGGTTCTGATGAGATCTTTAGCCAGATCGAAATACTAGTATCAACCTAGCGAATATGTTTAATTTGCTTTATTTTTGTAAATATACGGAGGTTGAAAGCTCGTTATAAATTGAAAATAACATAAAAATAATCTCGATGCATATACAAACAAAAAAACTACTATAACTGTATTTTATAGTGTGTTGACTACATTGCGCAATTTTTATATCTCTAAAAAAGAGAACAAAAAAATGGTGCAAAAGTATTGTACATCTTATTGCACTGTGTAGGGAAAATGACAGTAATACTGGCAATAATATTTGCAATAATATTGTAAAGTGTATGGGTACCTTTACTCTCGACTTCGTCAAACAAAAACAAGTAACTAATGCTGACGCCAAGTCTATACATTACACAGACAAAAAAATAGAAAATCAAATAGAAACAATATTCAATCAAATAAAGCTTTGAAATCAAACAACGTTTGTTTTCAATTTAGTTTAAATATGTTTCTTATTATTTTTAAAATGCGGAAATGACATATATAATGTTGAAATATTAATTTAAATAAGAAAAAGTTTACTCGTTTTGTGTTTAATTAAGCTAATTAGACCTATCTTCTTTTAGTGTAATTAAAAATGCATTTAAATTACAATTTTCTCCGACGTTTCGTAGATTTTTTGTCTACTTTTTCAAGGAGTTGTCTATTTAATAAAATAAAACATTAATTATTACAATATTCCTACATCAAAACAATTTTTAACTTACAATGTTTACGTTTTTCACATTAAACTAAAATATTTTTACATTTAACATAAAACATAAAAACAAAAACACAGATTTTACATTTAAACACATCTTAGCTTAGTATCACAGTCTATTTTATTTTAACTACAATAATATATGTATATTTCAATAAGAAATATAGTTAATTCTAATATATTCCTAAAAAAATAGATATATGAAATATTAATTGATTAACTATGCTCTTATCTTCTATGTTCATGGAAGATTTTGCTGGGGAACCAAAACAATTTTTATTTTGAAAATTGATAAATTGTACTGGCAACGTTGTTCAATTTTCATTTTGGGCTGTCTAGCTTTGTGTATATTTTAGGTTATGTTGAAATTAAATATTGAACCAAATATTTTGGTTATATTTTGTAACAAATATATTGCAATTTATTGTATGACCAGTGAAAAACGACAAAAGTGCGGTGCCATTATATTGGACATATACTGTCCATTATATTGGACATATACTGATTGGACATATACTGATACGTTGCAGAAAAAAATGCTAAAATTGGCATATTTTGTGCTAAATATTAGTACGATAAGAACGGCAAAATTAAATCTATAGAAATATTTAGTTCTATTCTGCTAAATTTTAGTTAATTGAAAGTTACAAATTAATCTGCTAAAATCATTAAAAAATTTGATAAAAATTAGTATATTTAAAAAACATAAAAACTGTAAAATTTTTAAAGTTTTTTTTTAGATTTTATTTAATGCAAATAAAAATTACGCAACAATCTGAATAGCATTAATTGTTACTTGTTAAAAGTAGATCGAATTTTGTTCAAAAAAATAAAGTTTTCCTCGAAATCCGCCGAATTTAAATAGCTGCTCTTAATAAATTCAACGGGGGATATGTGTAATTTTTGGTATTTTTATTTTAAATTTTATACTTAATGAGACCTTAGTGTGCGAAACTATTATTTTTTATTTTAGAAAGTGTTTTGCAACCGTCAGACAATGACAATCGTAATTAATTTTTTATATTAATTACTGTAGAATATTTCTTTAGTTAGTCTCTTTACAGGAAGAAGAAGAAGAAAACATTTTTATTGAAAAATTTTACGGACACAAGGGATACTCCAGACTGCCGCAGTTTCGTCCCCCTCCTGGGACTCGTCAGTGGTTAATTTATGTGTCAATTGAACAAAGTATTTTATATTGTTAATTTTGCTCTATATGAAAAACTTTTTTATTTTTTGGTGTCGTACTGTGATTTGAACTCACAGTCTTAGCATCAAAGCTATGCATCGTAATTTCACCTCTTAACCAGTTGAGCCACGGTCGACACAGCGTTGACTGCGACTAAATTGGAGTTTGGTCACACTACGTACACACAAGTATTGTTTTGATCAGAAGAGACAGAATTAGCTAATACCAATGCACAATTCATTTCTCAACTAGAATGCTTTTTCTTCTTAATCCTATCTCTTTTTCACAAGTAATTATCACGTTTTATGATGCGCTTTATTCACATACAATAGTTGGATACCAAGTGTAGGTTAGAGATTGAGTCGCCGTTAAGCAAGTTTATTCAAATTTTATGTTAGAAAGTGTTTTGCAACCGTCAGACAATGACAATCGTAATTAATTTTTTATATTAATTACTGTAGAATATTTCTTTAGTTAGTCTCTTTACAGGAAGAAGAAGAAGAAAACATTTTATTGAAAAATTTTACGGACACAAGGGATACTCCAGACTGCCGCAGTTTCGTCCCCCTCCTGGGACTCGTCAGTGGTTAATTTATGTGTCAATTGAACAAAGTATTTTATATTGTTAATTTTGCTCTATATGAAAAACTTTTTTTATTTTTTGGTGTCGTACTGTGATTTGAACTCACAGTCTTAGCATCAAAGCTATGCATCGTAATCTCACCTCTTAACCAGTTGAGCCACGGTCGACACAGCGTTGACTGCGACTAAATTGGAGTTTGGTCACACTACGTACACACAAGTATTGTTTTGATCAGAAGAGACAGAATTAGCTAATACCAATGCACAATTCATTTCTCAACTAGAATGCTTTTTCTTCTTAATCCTATCTCTTTTTCACAAGTAATTATCACGTTTTATGATGCGCTTTATTCACATACAATAGTTGGATACCAAGTGTAGGTTAGAGATTGAGTCGCCGTTAAGCAAGTTTATTCAAATTTTATGTTCGAAAGTGTTTTGCAACCGTCAGACAATGACAATCGTAATTAATTTTTTATATTAATTACTGTAGAATATTTCTTTAGTTAGTCTCTTTACAGGAAGAAGAAGAAGAAAACATTTTTATTGAAAAATTTTACGGACACAAGGGATACTCCAGACTGCCGCAGTTTCGTCCCCCTCCTGGGACTCGTCAGTGGTTAATTTATGTGTCAATTGAACAAAGTATTTTATATTGTTAATTTTGCTCTATATGAAAAACTTTTTTTATTTTTTGGTGTCGTACTGTGATTTGAACTCACAGTCTTAGCATCAAAGCTATGCATCGTAATCTCACCTCTTAACCAGTTGAGCCACGGTCGACACAGCGTTGACTGCGACTAAATTGGAGTTTGGTCACACTACGTACACACAAGTATTGTTTTGATCAGAAGAGACAGAATTAGCTAATACCAATGCACAATTCATTTCTCAAATTTTGTTGAACAAAATTTTTTAAAATTTGAAATTGGAGATTTGAAAAATACACCAAAAATATTGTTGGTTTTCGCCGTCACCTTAGGACAGGATACCGACATCCTAAAAATTGAGTATTTCATATCTAACAGTTAATGGGTCCAGTAAGTAAAAAAAAAATATTTTGGTATGTACTTTCGAAAACGTTTAGGATGTGGGCTCGAAATGTTTGATCAAGTGGTATTTGGCACATTAGTGGTGTGGGATATTTTTTTTACTCGGGTAATTCTCAACCGATTTTGGATTTTTATATCTTTTTGAAAACACTTTTTTATCTTCATCTCGATTAATTTATAACATGGAATAAAAACTGCTTCGATATTAAAATTTTTTCAAAAAACCCAAAAAAAGCCATTTTTCCCCCATACAAAACACACTTTCAATTTTCAATCGATTTCCGCCTCGTGTTTTCTTTATCCAATCGGCACCAAACTTCATATTAAATGTTTTTACATACAAAGGAACAAAACTAGTCCATATCTTGACTTTAGAAATCACTTCCATTTTTTTGGACGCCTTTAATGTACTTATATGAAAAAAGGAAGGATTATTCATACATGAACATAAGTATGTGAATATTTTAAACTGGGTGGTTAGTAAGTTTATATTTGGAAATGCTTCTATATTAAAATATCAACATTTAACTACTGTTTGGGTTTAATCCCAATCAACCTAACATACGCCATGATTATATTTCTAGATGAGGTATTAAATTTAATATTAATAATTTTTTAAATTTAAAATTTGTATAAACCTATAGTCGGAAATTTTTTTCCTATTTAGCGATCTTAAGATGAATACTTTTGTTCGGCGATGTTTGGTTATTTACACTTTTTAATATGTAGTCATATTGATTTGAGCCTTAAAGAGGTGGAAAATTTTATAAAAGGATTTTATGTATATCGTTTACCAATACCAGCCGGTTGACCCTACACTTATATGCATACAAATGTTATCACGTTTTTCAAAATTCTAAAGAACTCAACAATATCTTCAGTGCTTCAATCTACGGGAGACCTGTTGGCGTTTCTATCGGAACGTTGGAGCCGGTCAATCCACCGCTTTGGTGAGAGTAAAGTGGTTGCACTAGATATTTCTAAGGCGTTCGATCGTGTGTGGCACGGGGCACTCGTGACTAACCTAGTTGCTTTTGGTGTCGGTAATGTCTTCTCTCGATTTATAACGAGTTTTCTCAGAGACCGCACTATACGTGTTGTTTTAGATGGGGTCTCATCAAACGAGTTTCAGCTAAATTCAGGGGTACCGCAAGGTTCTGTTCTTTCTCCTACCCTTTTTCTTATTTTCATTAATGACCTTCTTGGTCAGACCATCAACCCTATCTACTCTTTTGCAGACGACAGCAACATTTGTCATTCATTTTCATTCGATCACAGGCCAAGCTCTTTGGAGATAGAGGGCATGCGGCAGCAGAACATGAATGACACACTCAATCAAGACCCTTCTACAATCTCCGAGTGGGGTCGCACGAATAAGGTCGATTTTAATGCACGCAAGACCCAATGTTGTATGTTAACCCACAGACGGGCTGTGGAATTGACATTGTCATCTGTAACTATGGATGGTATAGGTATTGAGGAATCGGATACTCTTGATGTTCTGGGCATGAGAATACAGTGTGATGTCCGTTGGAATAAGCACGTATTTCAAGTGTCGAAAGAGGCATTCAAGTGTCTCGGTTTTCTAAAACGGTGCAAGACTTACTTCACTCCATCCGATCTCCTTACTATTTATACCAGCTATATCCGGCCAAAAATGGAATACAACTCTCATATATGGGCAGGGGCTCCACTGTCTATTCTGAAGCTTCTGGACCGTGTTCAGAGGAGGGCGGTGAAGCTTATCAATGACAGTAGTGTATCCAACTCTATTGATTCATTGGAGCATCGTCGGAATGTGGGTTGTGTGACACTTTTCTATCGATATTACCATGGGAGATGCTCATCTGAGATAAGTGAACTTATTCCACGAGCCCGAGTTTTTATTCGTAATACTCGCTTATCTAGTAGAGCACATCCGTTTGTAGTTGATTGTCCTGTGTTTCGCACAACGCATTACAGAGAAAATTCGTTTTTTTAGTCGAACGATTCGTATGTGGAACAAACTTCCCGCAGAAGTCTTCCCTGTTACTTACAATTTAGAAAAATTTAAATCAAATATCCACAAACACTACTCCCTCTTTCCTTCTTCCCATACCTTATTTTCCTGATCAATACAATGCACTGCATGAGTAGGGGGCCATCCCCTGAGTATTGGTTAAATTATAAAAAAAATCTCGATTGGCTCAAAACTCAACTTACTGCCGCAAAAAAATGTGGCAATTATATAAAAAATCTGGCAATCATGCACAAGTTTTAGTTTCTTTTTCAGCGTATAAATTTCAGTTTAAACGACTTATTATTTTTATCACCAACAATTTTTACCAATCTATGTCCAAATAATAAAAGTTTTAAAGAAAATGTATGAAAATCTAAATAAAGTTCATACTTTTATAATTTTTGATATTAGGCATAAGGCAATATTTATAAATAGTTTACCCAAATATCATACAAATTGTAAAACATTTCAGTGCACCTTTAATACATTTTATGTCCATATGTTATATCCATTCTAGCTTGGCAAACCCCTGTATTTATTGCAATAAAATCAAGGTCACAGATAAGAAAGTAAATATTTTATTCATGTACCATATTTCAGTTATTTAAATTAACAAACAAAGAAGTTATAGAGTTATGGCCGTATTTTACCACTGTGCATTGTGTTGGTTTTAAGTAATCAATGACAAAGCAAATATTGAATAACTATCGTCAAAGTACACAAATCGTTTTAGATTTTATTTATTTAGTCAATATATGTTTTACTAGGGTATTCAATGGGTTAACCGTTGCAAGATTAATCGATGAACTTTGATTAAGTAATTATTCGAGTAATTTTAAATTCCCAATTTCGAATAATGAATAACTTGATGATTCGGGGTAATGTTGACGAATGGTCAATGAATCGAGTAATTCGAAGAAAAATATTTTTTTTTTGGTATTCGTATTTTGGTATTTCGTATTTCTGATTCGTATTCTTAAATTTTTTATGGACTCCCAGGTAGAAAGTACCAAAAAAATAGTACACTGCTATTTTTGTAAAACCCGCGGTGTTAACAGTCACCAAAGGCACAACTTATAATATTGCACTAGGAAAACACCATTTTTTTCCAGACCACACGCAATTTTTTTTTTGCCAATATTGTTTTTACCAATATTACAACCAATTTAGAAGCACTTTTTTAGTATTTTATTATATTTTACACATTTAAATTTGATGTATAAGACACGGACCAAACTCTGTTGCTGCTTTTTAAATGTGTTTTATTATACATATTTCTCAAAATTAATTTAATTAAGCTATTTTAACAACACCAAATTTTTAAAATTACCAATTGTTAATCACACGTTCTGCCAACTCATAACCGACCAGTGCCGAGTGTATTTTTCTGCCTGGGACATTATCTAATTTACCTTTTAACAACTTTTTAGAAAATGGACGAATTTTTTATTTTTAAATACGTTTTCGAAAATAGACTTTATATAGATAAAGTTTTTGGACGCCAAACGGCAAAAACGTAAAAAAATGTAATACGTAATATGGCGGAAACCGCCATTTTATTTAAAATTTGACTTCATAATTGTAATTATAGCCAAAATATTAATTATGGCTAGGTATTAAATTTAATATTAATAATTTTTTAAATTTAAAATTTTTATAAACCTATAGTCGGAAATTTTTTTTCCTATTTAGCGATCTTAAGATGAATACTTTTGTTCGGCGATGTTTGGTTATTTACACTTTTAATATGTAGTCATATTGATTTGAGCCTTAAAGAGGTGGAAAATTTTATAAAAGGATTTTATGTGTATCGTTTACCAATACCCAGCCGGTTGACCCTACACTTATATGCATACAAATGTTATCACGTTTTTCAAAATTCTAAAGAACTCAACAATATCTTCAGTGCTTCAAAATTTGCCCTAGATCCGAGTAAACTTAACCAAGTTATTGAAGATATAAAACCAAAATGATCACCAGGGTTGGTATAGGTAAGGCGATGGTTTAAACTCATTTTAATACAAAAAATGTGTTTATGAAAATTAATTAAATAAATTTTTTGAAGTTATTGGAGTTACTTAAAATCTTACTCAACTAATCGAGTAAGTTTAAAACCAAGATATCGAGTTACTCGGACAAATCTAAACCCGATTTATTTGAATACCCTAGTGCTTACACAGCACCATACATTTTTTTCCTTCTAACCATGATGCAGCATCTATTGAATATTTTAAAAATAATATTTCGATGATCTCTCCATTTTAAAGTGAATCAACGTTTTTAACGAACATTCAGCGACCAGCGCGGTTAAAGAAATTCACGCTTTTTCCAAATTAAAAAAAAAAAAATTATTAGTGTGGTATATATGATAATTTGGTATTTATGATAAATCATATATGATGTTTTGCTCGTATCCTTATTGCACTAATTCTGAAAACAATGAAAAAATGATTGCATGCTGGATTTGTAATCAGGCTTATCACGCGAAATGTTTGCTCATTCCTGATCATGTTGCGAATGACCTTGTTGCAAATCTTGGTTTACGGTGCACTGTGGTCAATATTTTGAGATAGCGGCCCAAAACTCCTTTTGGTTTTTGTTCTCCGATTTTAAAGTTATTAGACTCATATGAAAGTAGACAGTAGTAAACCTCGGCAGCCAAAAAATTAGAACTCTATTTCAACTATTTCACTGAGAACAGGGTGGTCCAAAATGGGCTTTTTCAGAATTTAGTAAATTTATGATATTTTTAGTTAATTTTTAAAGTTTAAATGATCATAACTTTTTTTCAAGATTTTTGGACGAAATAAATTTTGTGTTGTAACTTAACTTATTTCCTATTACTGGTAAAAAAATTGAAGCTCTACTGTTTTCAGAACAATTAAAATATTTTTTTTTAAAAAGGTCAAATTTCTCGGAAATTTCCTACTTCATAGAGCACAACTCCTGTGAGTCAAGCTGAGTCAAAACACAAATCTACTATTTTGTAGTCCTAACTCTCCCCTACATTCCTATATATACATGTCCATGCATCGGGACTGCACTTTTTGAGCTACAGCAATTTTTCTGACCCAAGGTAAGATATTCGGTACAAATGCACGTCATATTTTTTGAGAAGTTATTTGTATGTGAAAGTGGCTATTATGCATATATTTTGATGAAATTTTGTACAAGAGTTCTTATTGACCCAAAAATAATTCTGTTGAAATTATGAGAAGTTGGCCCATATTTGGACCTAGTCCACATAGAAGGGTGTATCAAATTTTGACAAAAATTACAATAGAACTCTCAAATTATGTGGTATCTGGCAATTCATTTGGAAAAGGTAAAAAATGATTTTATTGCCATCTAATATTACATAACTTAAATACCTGAAAATTGCAAATAAATTTAAAACCAATGGAAATAACTGGTAAAACCAAGTACCTGTTATATTATGTTTCAAAGAGGTAAAA